>OX637483.1:2925462-3504196 GCA_951800055.1 Cenopis cana | reverse complement strand
CAAGTTAATTATTCAAAGTTGATGCAAAGCTTCTTAGTAATTAGAATACCTATAGGAGCTTTCTTTAAAGCTCCCCGGTGTGTCCTCGACTTTGTTCTTGTGACGGTTAATTTGCACTACACTTACTTACTAAGATCTTTTACAGACATTCCTTTCTCAACCCATCTCACTGGAGCGGAAGCTCTTTCAGTATTCCAGTGTTTAAACCGCCCGCGTGGTCGTGTCGGAAGGTTTCCCCTGGATTATCCGCTGGCTACTCTCCAGCTGCGCACTCCTATCGTTTTATTGAGCCCGGCCTATAAAGCCACAATAAGGTTAAAAAAAAGAGTTCCGTATTGTATTTATAATAATATTTATCTCTCACAATTTTGATCTTGAAAAGCGAGTCTTCAAAGAGTTAAACGAAAAAGTTGGTGTCAATTTGGCCACCCTTGAACGCCATTTTACGTAAGGAACGAAAAGCAGCTTTTGACTAAAATTACTCTCAAAAAGTACGATGTTTTTGGACGTCTCTTTTTAATTTTCCTCTAATTAACTGACAAAATCAGGGGCCGCGAGTTTGGGATCCTCATTAAAAATCGTTTGATATTAAATTATTTTACGCCGAATGCCAGTCTAAATGGCATTTAAGTCGAGAGATCGAGATTTTAATAAGCAAAACTGGCTGCCACGTGAACCTGCTTTTGGAGAGGATCCGTCTTTAAACTAGGTACTATTCGAGCACAACTATCGATAAAAATAAGACAAAATGAGACAATTGCTACCTATAACAAAAACGACTCATACCTACTAAATGTTACATAGGTATACGTAGTTTGGATGACTAATATGTGGTTATTTCTATCCTCAGAACGATTAAGTATAATAAGCATAAGGCATTTGGACATGACATGACAAAATAAAATGCATATTCAATGAGACATGACAAAATAAAATGCTGTAAAAATGCTGATCGGCCACGTCGGCCACACAATCAAATCATACAATATGAATTTGACCCGCTCGCTATCGGGAACCGAATTACCTACCTAGCCAAATTGAGCTGAAATGTTGCATAGATCATGTAAATTGGATAATAATGCTTTATTGCATTATTATTAATTGCTAGCTTTTGCCCGCGACTTCGTCTGCGTACAACTCGGTCATCGCGTCAGAATTCAGAGTTATTACTATTTATTTCAGACGCTTTCAAACTTTCTTATGACATAGGTATAGGTAAATCAGGTGGGTGGATTATAATTCGTGCTTTCTATCAATTAATTTTGTACCTATATCTTTATATTTTTAACCATATTTAAAAAATGCTTTTTCACACCACCTGCTCGTCAATGCCCAATTATATATCATGCAAACCAGTACAATATTTGTAGAATTACATTTTAGAGTTTTCATTATTCTCATATTTTATTACATTTTTAAATAAAATCACTATGTAATATCCGTGCCTCGCACGTAGCTAGGGCTGGCCTTCCTCCCTTCGCAGCAGTTGCAGCAATGTAAATAAATACATACTTACATTTTTGTGGACAGTCTTACACAAATCTACCTAGTCCCAAACTAATCAAAGCTACGGGTACTAGTCGACGATATACATAAACCTATAAAGATAAATATATACTTAAAATACATAGAAAACATCTAAGATTCAGGAACAAAATACTTGTGCTCACCACACAAATGAATGCAAGCAGTCGTCGATGTAGTAGGTATTAAATACCAAAAACAAGATCCGCGTGAGTTACAACTTACAAGACGCTTAAACGGACGGACGGAGTAAAACAGATTCTATTAAAATAGACACTAAAATTTGCTGCGATTGACTGATTTAATTCTGTTTTTAGTAGCCTTGGTTTTTTTTATTGCCTCGCAAGAGGTGAGAAAAGTAGAGTATACTCCTCGGGGATAAAGCTGTTTTTGTCTTGGGAGCGCTTAAATCCCTCACTACACTCAGGACTCAGCCTTAATTCCCTCGCTTCGCTCAGGAATTAAGTCATTACTCCCTCGCTCCGCTCGGGAGCAAAATTTGGAGTCCTTCGTTACGTTCGGGATTCAATATCGCACCCGTGACATAAAACTGTGTTTTATCCCCTTGGTGTATAATCTACTACTATTAAAAGTTCATAAACATTACATTATAAACCAATCTCAAAAACGAACGTAACGTTATTTAATTTACCATTCATTCACTCACTATCTGAATGGAATTAACGTCATTGACCAGCATCGCCTGCCCGACAGCGAGGTGCCGTGCAGCCGAGCCGATTAATTCATTTTAAATTTAAATTCGGAATCGAATTGTATTAAGTAAATTCATTTCCGTTGATATTGTTTTACATGTGAACTGGGCGTAACAAAAGTTATAGCTTTTGGATAAATTGTTACCTATCTATGTAGATAGGTACTTGAAGTTTCTGAAATTAAAATGACCTAAGTATCTATGTATTAATCGACCCGTCTTGTTAAAACATTTAATAGGGAATACTTAGGTATGCATCGCAGAATAAGTAATAATACTACGTACAGAAGTCCCACTGTTAACAAATCCGTAATTTACAACCCCAAATTATAACAGGTTATAACAAGCGAATGACGCGACAACGCGACCGTCCATGCATAATCTCTAATATCAACATTAGTAGGTACTTATACATGAAAAGATTGGTAGTTAGGCGTTAGGCCACGGGGGTGACACGCGAAGGAAACTAAAGCTCAAGCCACACAGAGAGCGGGCGGGCGGTGGCGGCGCGGGCGCGGGCGGCGGCGGCGCGGGCGCGGGCGGCAGCGGCGCGGGCGCGGGCGGCAGCGGCGCGGGCGGCAGCGGCCTTTGTCGGCAGCCGCCACCGACAAAGGCCGCCGCCGCCCGCGCCCGCGCCGCCACCGCCGGCCCGCTCTCTGTGTGGCTTAAGCTTAAGCGCTGTGGGTAAGTATGTGTGCGTGCGCTGTCGGTACACGCGTCAATTGTTTGCGCGGGTGCGTAGCGCATGGTGCGGACGAATCGCGAGACGCGACGGTAACCAGTAGCTTTAGTATAAGTTTTTTCGAAACATTAACTAATTCGAACGCGTTTGCGTTTTGTCTGAAAATGTATGGAAACGCGCTCACCGAGTTTGAAATACGCGCGTTCATCGGTTAGCAACAAATGTTATACTCGCTGTTTTAGTTTCCACTAGTGACCACCAGAGGCGCTGTTCACGTTTTCATACTACTTTCATACATTTTGAGACAAACGCAAACGCGTTCGAATTAGTTAATGTTTCGAAAAAACTTATACTAGAGCTACCGATCGTAAACCCGGCTTCACAGCCTGGGCCTGTCAGGGGCGAGGTAAAACTGACCTCGGTGCGGGGGGTTCGTGTCCGTTCTGTATGTAATTCTATTATACTATTCTGTGGTTAGGCAATAAATCGCTCATCTTTAAAGATTTTTTCAGAGACTTAGGTTAAATTGCTATATTATCATATTTATACACCCAACACGGGTCCCCAGCTCATTACCGAATGTGCCTAAGCAAATAGAAGGCCCCGCCCCCTACCCCTACGCCCTACTTTGCACAATTCTTGATTTACGAGTATTTCTATATTTGAGGATGAGGACAATGCTGACTTGCAAAGTTAGTCCTGAGAGCCTACCGCGAACCGAAATATCTGCCTGTCGCACTTGCATATTGGAGCCACAGAGAGGGAGATAGGGTCGCTAGGCCAGTTACGCGGCCTGCGCCAGTTTGCGGCCTCCTGAAGAACGAAGTTTTTTCAGTTCAAGATATTTACATTTTTACATGCCCTAAAGAAACTTCAAGTCGTATGCGTTTTTATTAGTAGCTATTGAATGGGAATAGATTAAAAAAACAAGAAAATATCCTTTCAGTTTATCAACTCATGCAAGTGGCCGCAAAACAGGCGCATCAAATTAAGAGGCCGTAAACCCACCTACCGACCCTACTTCGATTTTCGTTCCTTACAACATGCACTGGCTGGCTTGCTTATGTGGATTAAGAATCCAACCAAAAATAGCCTTAAGAGGAGGGGTAAGTAGGGCAAGCTCTCTCCATACAAACTTTGTGCAGGATTTTCTTCGTTTGTATTTGCATTAAAGTTATGATTTTTGGTCAGTATGCTTATTTTTCTGTTAGCTATTTCGTGATGTAATTTTTTTTTCATTGATATTATTTTTAATTTCTTTATTTTTCATTTTTTTGAAATATTTTTAAATTTCCACGTCACTTTCTTCGCATATCTAATATTTACATCCAAAAAAATATTACATTCGTTAGTGCCAAAACCAACGAAGAAAACCTGCACAGATAATGTATGGAGAATGCCTTGCCCACCCTCTAGACTAGATGATTATGAGGACTGGTTCAATGAAACTAAAACCAACATGAAACTACTTAACACAATTTATTATCTAACAATACTAACATTAATTCTACTTCAAAGCCGCTCCTTTGGGTTTCAATCTGTTGTTCAATATTCTCTGTCTCTCTTCCTCTTGGGCTTTCTGTATATTTTGGTATCTCTCTTTAGCAAAGTCCAATTCTGAGCTCAACTGGACAATCCGAGATGCATAATTTTGTTGTTTCTCCATGCGAAGTTTCTGCTTATGCTGCAAAATACAATAGTAGGTATATCAACTTATCAGTAAAAAACTCCATGCCATTAATTATTCCAATTCCCCTAATTAATGGTTTCTCTCACACCCTTTGCCTAAAACCCGAAGACTTTTCTAAGATCTCATGTAGGGCTTCCAAAATTACGGATTTGTCAATTACGTAATTGATTTCGAAATTAGAACGTTGAATTACGTAATTACGTAATTACGTAACTGACCCGGAGTTCAATTTAAAAATCTCTAAATAATTTGTATTTGTTATAATTATTAATTATAATTAAGGGAAACGAATTTTTACACCATTATTTAAATAAATCGCAGCATCCACGTGTAATTTTCAGAACAAAGAGCTGAACGTGTATGGTCAGTCCAGCTTGAGGAACTTCTACCACTAATACGGTCGTCTTTAAGTTTTTTTTGTATTATTGGCAACCAGTTGTTATTAATCAAGTATGGTAGTGTGGTGGACAGTCTGATTCGAATATTGTGCTGGTCTAAAATCGATGAATTGGTACGATATCCCTTTCGAGGTAGGTATGCCACAAATTTACTTCTATCACTCAATCCAGTTGCTATCAGCTGGAATCTGGGAGAAGACTCCTCTATTTTCCAAGTAGAGGTATACGCCATCTTAGAGTGTGCGACAACCAATCGGCAAAGCAATTATCTCAACAATATCATTTATATTCAATCGTATAGCCAGGCGGTGCTCTTGTATTGCCAGGAAGCATTAAATAACCTTGGAGCGAAAAACAAGGTTATTTTATGGTGGGTCCCAGGGCATGCAGGTATCGCGGGAAATGAAAGAGCTGACGAGCTTGCACGAGCGGGGGCGAAGGGGATGCATTGCGGGCCAGAATCGTTTTGCGGAATCCCCATACGTCTAAACAAGCTCACCCTGGAAATCTACTGTTTCTACAAAAACATTCAGGCTTGCAGAGAGTTCCCAGGTCTGAACCATTCCAAGGCGCTATTTAAGGCCTTTAACAAAAAGGGGTCCCCTGATGCCTATTGCTAAGCAGGGACTGACTACGCATGTTTGTAAGGGTGCTTACTAAATAAGCACATGCACACGTTAGGATTGAGTGACAAAAGGAGGTGCAGACGCTGCATTGAAGTGGAGGAGATGCTTGCACACATCCTAACTGACTACCCTAGCCTAATGCACAGCCATAGCTCTTTCTTGGGCAAACACGTCATGTGCCCTGAAGAGACTAAGTTTCTCGAGTTCAGCAAATTCCTGCAATTCTTTAAGTTTGCAGGACTTTACCCACTTTTGGGATCCCAATAGTTCAGCAATGGTCGCAATGATAGCCACTACCCCCAAATAGTAATATGATATTAATAGATTTTTGATCTGTTCCGCCATTCCAGCCACCACATCGAATACCCACCCGGTAAAATAATGCACCCCTGGCCCCTGTCAGACCTCCTTCTTTTATCTAGTCCACAGACATCAGAGTAACCTAGTCGAAAGGGTTACAACGCAATCCTGTCCATTCTCGCTAGTGATGTGTCGAGGTACCTAGGTACTAACTCCAAATAATATCCCATAATCTTTTATGTTATTTAATAATACGTTAATTTACAATTTCATAAATCTTTTTTCCATTTTTTAGACTGAAATAGTAGGCATATTTTAAACAAATAAGTTGTAATACATAATTCCGTAATTACGGAATTGAACCTTTGAATTACGTAATTATTAGAAGTCAAATATCTGTCCGTAATTACGTAATTCCGTAATTACGTAATTACGGAATGGAAGCCCTAATCTCATGTACTTGCATAAACAGTAGAATCTGGATTACAGCAGTCAAGGGACAGGTGATATTTTTTTATTCATCATCATCATCATCATCATAGCCTCTTATTCAGAAATATAAATACAATTATATATCTGTGTGCCTTCTGGCAAAGGCCTCCCCCAGTCTCCTCCATTCATCCCTGTCTGTGGCCACTTTGGTCTACACCCTGCCGGCCATCTCTACAATCTCGTCATCCCATCGTTTATATTGTCTGCCTCTCTTTCGTTTGCAGCCTCGTGGGCACCATGTAGTCAATGTTTTGCTCCATGTCTCAGGACCTCTTTTTACATCGGTGATATTATGTCACACTAAATGGACTGATTTACTTTGAGAATGTTTTGTATGAAACATAACAACCTAATTTCGAAGTGGTTTAAAGAAGTAAAACTTTATTTGCGAAGTCGTTTTAAGCGGATTCTACTGTATATGTCTTACAAAGGAAAAAAACCAGCCAAGTGCGAGTCAGACTTTGCACATTTAGGGTGCCAAACAAATTTTGTGACAGACGACGGACGGACGGACGCCTGAGCGACATCAATAGGGTTCCGTTTTGACCCTTCCCCTTGATAACGAAATATATTACATGTTTTCTGGCCGGGAACGCACTGACTGTGCAACTTGACTTGAGATAGTAATATAGCAGTCGCGTCGCGTCACTCTATCAGTGCCTTCGAAGCTTTAGGCCCTTTAGGGTGTTAAGTTTAGGATTATTCAATAAAAAAATCGCCCTCGCGATCCAAAGAGGTAATGCCGCTAGCGTCCTGGGGTCCATGCCACAAGGAGAAGAACTGGACGCCGTTTTCTCCTTATAGTACTGAAATCTTTTGTACTTATTACGTTTAATTTTAATTTAATTTATTTTTAAGATAATAATTAAATTTAATTTAACAACATATACTGTATCCGTAGGCACTATAAATTATGTATTATATTGCGGAATTATATCAATAAAAAAAATACTCTGTGTAAGTTAGCATAGTGGTAAGAATTTACCAGCAGAGGAGTAGGACGTCCATCCAAAAACGTATAGTCTGGCCCGTCAGTGAGAATGCCCTCAGCGTTGCGATTCGCTGGCAGACCCCTGCTCACTCGCCACTGCTTGATTTCCAACGTAGAAGTACAGCTAAAACTCCGACTTATTACTGAAATCGAAAGATGGCACATAAATTATATGCTCACTTGCAGATTCTGGAAAAGATATTGAGGGTACTTACATCGAACAGGATTATTAATTGAAGCCATTTTAATTGCAACACTCATTGTACCAGCTTGATTTATCCTACAAAATATATAATATATTTAGAATTATAACCTTAAAAATACAGCAATGTTATGACAGACTGACACAAAGAATATATTACTCACTGACAGTTCTCAATTTGACGTTTCTAGTAACGAGCGTAAGTTGATTTCGAATCGATTCCATCACCAACCGATTTTTATTTTTTTTCAACATCGCTTTTTAAGAAAAAAAAAAACCAACCGTCATGGAGATGGCCTCGATACCGAACAACGTTGCAAGCATGAAGTTTAGATACATACTGGAGGTTGCGCGCTGAACATTCGTTTGAAGCTAGAAAATATGGCCTTGAATGACTTGTCTGTTATCTTGCATCTCTTTCACTCTAATGTAAGATGTTAACAGTGACGTCATTCAAGGTCATATTTTCTTGCTTCAAACGAATGTTCAGCGCGCAACCTCCAGTATGTATCTAAACTTCTTGGTTGCAAGCAAGCATTGATAGGAGAAATCACGTCACATGTCAATGTCATAGTCACTTAACTGTAGTTATGGTAATTTTCGTTCTGTTGAAAGGAGTTTTTACTTGAATACTCAATCAAACTCTCTGATTAGGCTGTCAATATTTTCAGTTGACAAGAAAACAAACATTGTGAAATTAAAATAAAATATTGTTATTGTCGATATAATATAATATAATATAATATAATGGTTATATTACTTTTCTCAAACATAATTTAACCCACATTTCATTTTTTCAGATCTTAGAGGATAAATATACTAAAGAGTCGAAATACGTGTGCCACCATGAGGGACGGCAACAAAGCAAGATGGCTACCGTGGGGTGACCATATCGCTAAAATTACCCCATTGCTTCTGTTTATTTTGTATAATGCGATTCATTATAGGCACTGTTTTATAATAAAGATTTAAGAAAATATAATTCTCTCGATAGAAGAAGAAGAAGAAGAAGAAACATTTATTTGCGATAGCGTTATTGGAATGGGACAGACAGACAGCAGGAAGCGACTTTGTTTTATACTATGTAGTGATGATACCTACTACCTAGTGAAATATTTTTTTCACAATATTTACTTCTACATAATGTTAAATATTAGATAATACAATTCACCCAAGTCTAGAAGTATAAGTATTTTATATCATCACAATTAACATTTTCATATAATCCTAAATTACCCGATAATCAGGTTATTTTTAAATCATATTAGCTGGTATCCCTAAATTGATGAATGGCGGCAAGATGGCGGCTCTGTTGGGCGCAACTAGTGTCAAATCTGACATTGCGCCCAACAAAAAAAAGCGGCACGGCGACAAAGACAGCAAATAATCAATATATCTCAGTCGCACTTACCGAGATTTGTATATGGCCGTCTCGCTTGATCGCGAGCACGTGGTTTGCTTGTCCTGTCTGGGAAGTCTGTGTTTCAGATCATAGTTGTTGAGGATTTTACGATAATAATTCACCACCCAAACAGTTACATGTTGTCTTTTATTTTTTAAAACCAGTGTTGTGACCAAGTCTGTCGTTTCGATTCATATGACATTTCCTTAAATTGATAGAAATCAAACCTATGTATAAACGATACATTTATAATCAAAACCAAATATCATAAAATTAAACTATCAAATACAAAACGACAAAAAAAAATTGTACTACAAACGAACAAACCGTGAACGTAGCTTTACCGTGTAGGAATAAAATAGTTATCGATTTCTGAACGAAATAAAGTATAATTTATTTATTAAAACAAAGCTATCACTTTAGTCTCCTGCAACTTGGAACATAGTTCAGTTATATACCATTTTAATGTCTGTCTTTCTTATTGCATGGAATATAGAACGCCATATTTAATGAGTAACAAAATTTTGTTTGTGTAGGATGATACAATTGTGATATGGAATATATATTAGGCTTGATAAAAATAAGTACTTCATAAATCGATTGTAAAATCGATGCAATGAACTATTCGATAATAATCGCTTGATTTGACAGACGAGATGTCTTAGCTACATCACTACAAACTTCAATTCATAAGTTGTCTCAAATCTCTTTGCAGAAAACTAACCTAAAAGTTTTATTTTGATTTTATGGAATTTGTTGAAAGTTATAAGTAATAGGAAATTTTACAATGTTTAGTCACAAGCTTTGTAGACTGGGTTTCCTACATTGGAGGCCCCACTTTTGCCGTTACAATTCGACTGAGAGTAAGGGAGGCTCCTACAAATTATGTAAATACTTTAGTATCAGCCAAGATAAAGCAGAATATATTTGTTTACAGCAACCGTACGTTAGCAAATTAAGCAATGCCTCCTTAGAGTGCCTAATTGACACAGTGCATGACCTTGGATTTGCAAAAGACGTTTTAATCAAAGAGCCAGTGATGTTCAGCTTTACGCCTGTCACACTAAGATTTCGATACAAAGTTTTGGAAGAATGTGGATTTGTAAATATTACACCGAAACACATATCGTCATATTTACCATTGACGAAACAAAACAGCATTGGACAATTGAAAAGATTTGGAGAGCTACCTGCTATGTTAAAAGTAGAAAATAGACTAGCTAGCTTTATGACTCAATGGCCTACATCACTGGATACATTAATACATGGAGACATTAACGAAGCAACACTCTCCACTTTGAGATTGAAGATACTGCAACGTTACCTAGAACTAGTACTAGATTTGACTGCAGATGTATTCCACCGGGCTTTAAAATCATACCCCAGAATCAAACATTGTCCACTAGAAGCTATAAACGAAACTCTCAAAATACTGCAGTCAGTTATGATACCAGACAAGAAAATCAAAGCCAATTTATATCTTCTTCATGTTGACCCAGAAAACTTAAAGAAAATTGTATACAAATTGCGTTCTATAGGTGGTATTGATATAAAAGAAATTTTAAGACTGTGTCCTCGATTAGCCACCAAGAAATATGAGGACATGGTAGAAATACGAAACATAATGCAGGAATATGGTATTAATGATGAAGCTCAGAGAAGATGTTTTGATATATACACCATGAGTCCGGAGACATTAAGGGTAAGACTAAAGGATGCTATGTCTATTCCTGAATTTAAAACCTTCTTGGATCATCCCAGGTTTCTTAAAATGATATACTATAAAAAAACAGTAATGGACAGACTACAGAGGTTGTACAACAATAAGAAAAAATGTGTGAGCCTGAACATACTCACAGAAAGTGCTGCACGTTTTGAAGTGTTTGAGAATGCCTCTGGAGACAGACTCGGAAAGGGGAGGGACCTTGTAACTTGCATCTCACAATCATTGGGAGACATATACAGTGCCAGTCAAATAAGTAATATGGTCAAGAGACACCCATTTTGGATTAATGTGCCACTGGTACGAGTCAAATTTGTCTACCAGCGACTTTCAAAGAAGTTTGGGGCTCAAGATATTTATGAGAACTGTCCAATTTTATTATATCCTTGGAATGAAATTAAGAAAGTTCTTGATATTTTTGAGGGAAAAGGAAACCCTGCAAATTCATTATATAGTAATGAAATACTAGACATTAAAAAGTTAGACAAATCCCAAAAATTGAGCTTAGTTTTATATTATTTAGAAAAAGAACACTATTTTTCTGGTAATGGAGTCTGGGCTGATGATAAATGTAAAAACATAGAAATGAGAAGTTTACAAGATCCTGGACAAGATCAGACTGCAAATAAAATGTTGAAGTAACTAATAGCATGTTTTAATTTGTAGTGGGTAGCACTGCACCAGTACCAGTACATAGAACGTAAACCATGAGACATTATGAGGCTTCTGTACGTTGTACTTGTACTTCAGCGTCGTGTCTCGTTCACATCGCGCTGCTATGTTATGAAGGCATAATAATATCTCTTTTATTTATTTGGTCTGAGCTCTTTCTTTCTTGATTAGATTTCTGGTCTCTCATTTCTTAAAACACTGTAACGCAATATAACCCTCGTAACACAATTAATGGGCAGTTGGGCCCTCAAATTGTTATGAACCAATATTAAGTTTCATACAAAGAGAATATAAATGATATTATAGACCTTTATTCACACTGCAAATACACTATACATTTTCAGGTAGGTATAAAATAAGAATATAAATGAGCAGAAATATAGGTAGTCTACGGGTTTCTATATTAGACAGAGCTGCCCCATCATGGAAGCCAAAGAAATGTTTCAAGAGAATATAAATCATTAGTTTCATAGAACATTGGAACAAACATACGGTATCTAATTTATATATAGGTAAGGTATTATATATCCCTCTTATGGTGAGAGCAGTTAAAAAAATATATATTTTATGTCACATCTGGCCATAAAGTGGCCATTATCGCACGCTCCGCGCGCGAAAAAACCCACTTCCTAGCCAGGGGGTGACATAAAATTTTGTACTTACCACGGGCGATAATAAAGAAAGCCTCAGGTCGCATGTTTATCGCCCTTGCCTTCGGCTCGGGCGTAAAATACCTGCGATCTGAGACATTCTTTGTTTTATCGCCCTTGGTAAGTAATGTACTATTTTTTAACTGCTCTCACCATAAGGGTTGTGCCCACCACGCCAAAAACTGTTGAATTGATGTAATATTTAAAGAAATAAAAACAATTCATAATAGATTGTATTCATGATAAGGCATTTATAAAATTATGATCTATGGTTTTATTAGATCTGTGAGAGTAAGCGCCTAATGCCGGCTCCACATGCTTGGTGTTTGCCACATGTCAGACCATATGCCAGACACCGATTGGACACCGATCTCAAACACCGAACACAAACACGGCATCCCCAAGCTTGACGAACATACATACTAGTATATTCCAAACACCCTTTGATTAGTCAAAAAACCGACACCGACGCCGATCACTGGCAAACAAAAACAGACAAACACAGGCAAACACCTATCCACAAATTCGTGTTTGGTGTTCGCGTTTGCCGTTGTTTGCCAAGCGTGTGGAGCCGGCATAATGGAAATAACTTTGAAAATGAGAACACATTGGTCACACTTCGCCAATTTCATTGGTCGATATTGGTACTGCCACAAGTTTCGACGAATGGAATCCAAGCTTAGTGAGAACAAAAATCGTCGATCGTCGTCCTTAGAACATGATAGGCGGTATACGTCATTCACAAAAAAGTCATAACTCATAACGTCATTCGCCTTGCGACATTACAGTCTACACCAAACCAAGTTCTACATCACAATACAATACTATCAAGGCCGTGCGGTGTAAAATATAGTAATTTGTGCTTCTTTGCGTGGTAAAATCGATTCCCGTTGCGTTCTTGGTGAACTGAAAAGTTGTGTAGTTTTCTATACGTGACAGTTTTAGTGATTTAAGCCGAGCTTACAAGGTGAGTTTGTTAAAATGGCGTAAGAAGATGAAAGGTCTAGTGTTTTGAAAACATATTGATTTCTGAGTTCGCCGCGTAGTCTGGCATGTTCTACGCCTCTCTTCAGCTTTCTCCTCTTAAAAGAAGCTACAAGACTATTTTCTTATTATTGGAAGCATACTTCATGCTGCAATAGGTTGGTGAGTTGTTTTTAAATATCCGCGAAACTTGTTTGTGCTTATTTGCGAGTTTTATTGTACCTATTGCATCATGTTGTCAAAATATAGATTTTTCGGAAGTAGGTAAACTATTTCAAGGCTTTTAAGTACTGAACTAAAGTGGATTAATCTTAAAACCTATGTTTATAAGGTTTACCAATGGGTGCAGGTAATTCCCCCCAGTAGATGATTCAGAATTTGACTATTTTTAATACTATCATGTGAAATTATTCTGGAACTGTAGGTGATCAAAGATAATACATATTTACTTTTTCGAGTAGTTGATATCTTATCTATGGACAATGTTTATTTACAGAAAACCTCAGTCTTGTGTAAGTGCTGAGATACATCCACAACGGATTCCGACAAGCTAAATCCCAACCAACAACCAAATTACAACACCATGTGTATGTATACCTTCATATTATTACTTTTTTAACCTTCTTTTTTTTCTCTGCAGCCAGTAGTGGAAAATGTGGCAGAATCCAGGAGTGTATCCGGGAGGTCTTTATTAATTCAACTTTTATAAATGTTACACTTTGTTGTCTATGCCAGTGCATGATAAAATACCTCTTTCTATTGGTGATATTGAGGGGTGGTCAAACCTGATAAGTCACATAAAAAGTCTCTTTGAAAATAGAACTATTAGTATCTAATGGATGTTGAGTTGAGAACTTCTTTCAAATACCTAGCAATTAACTTGAATTATAGGGTTTGACTCCTCACGCTTAATTGAAAATCTAGTATGTAGCATTCACAGAGCTCTAACATTTCTTTATAATTTTTAACCGACTTCAAAGAAATGATGAGGATGTTCTTTTATTATGATTTTCTTATTTTACCTTCTTTGAATTTTATGTATGTACCTATTGTTTTTATTATCTGAAATGTGCAAATAAGGGTACCTATTTATGTTTTACTGTTTACTATAGTTATAGGGTATTTTCTCATGCATTGGATAGCTTTAAATGTACACCACACACTCTTCAGCATGCTAAACTGTGATGTCAAATCCTTTGTAAATACTATTTTTAAAAACTTATTAGTAAATGTGCTCAAAATCCACTTGATAAGGTATGAGTCATTATTTACATAATGCAACATTTGCACATGGTTGGTAAAGTTACAACTTACATAACTCTACTTTCACTGTGAGCCAAAAATGTAAGTATCTCCGTCTCTCAAATATGCAAGTGCAACAGATAGGCGACTAGGTAGGTAGGCTATAGGGATAGGTGACTTTTCTATCTACCTTCCATGCATACTTGTTACAATTCTATATTACTAATAAATTAAGCTGCCATCTCCGGACTCTAAGCCATCATCTCCGGGCCCTAAGCTTTCATCGCCAGGCCCTAAGCCATCATCTCCGGGTCTTTTCCAGGATTTTTTTCTTTGAATTATTATCCATCATTTAAATGTGCTATGAGTATCTAAGAAAAAAAAGTTTATTTACCTCTTTTTCTTTTCTCTGTAAGTTTTGGACATATCACTCATTTGACAAAAATAGGTACATTTATCTAGATTGAAGAAAAAATTAAAAAATGTGGGCACCAAGTAGTATTCGAACCTACGACCTTTAGCCACTGAGCTACGAGAACAATCGAGCTTGGGTCCCAATTCCCTATATATAGTTCATCATCATCATCATCATCATATCAGCCGAAAGACGTCCACTGCTGGACATAGGCCTCCCCCAAAGAGTGCCACAATGACCGGTCTTGCGCCACCCGCATCCAGCGGACTCCCGCGACCTTTACCAGGTCATCAGTCCACCTTGTGGGGGGCTATATATAGTTAATATATAAAAATTTATAAATTGTAGTTTGCTTTAGCAAAATTGATCAGTACATTGTTAATATTGTTATTGATTGGAGTATAATGAGTTTCCCTATTACTCACAAACATTTTCATAGTATTTGCCTGCTGTTTCCTGCATGTGCTCACATTTTTTTTTTTTATACTTCGTCAGAGGCAATTTTGTAGCCTTTGGTCACAGAACCTGTTTCTTTTTTATTTTAATTCAGTTGTTTCGAATGGGATCCATAGAACTGAAAAATTTGTTGTAGCACAAAATCATCAATTCATATGCATGCATCCCAACAATGTGTACCTTTTTTTTTTTTTTAATAGCCTATTATGTGTCCCACTGCTGGGCAAAGGCCTCTCCCCATGTGTACCTTAAGAAACATTAAATTTATTTGATTATTATAAGCAATTAAAAAACATAGAGGCTAAAATACCAAAGTGTAGGCCTTGGCACCAATATGAATACACTTTTTCACCTTATTCCATTGAAATAAGGTCCAAAATTGTATACATATTTATGCCCTCGACTGTTCAGTATTAGGTTCAGCAATTCAACGAAATTTCAACAGGCGCAAAGAAAATTAGTCTTAATAATTTACGACGTAAGAATTGTATTCAATTATTTCACTCTTATCAGCTACTTATGAAATTGCAAACTTTACTGAAGGTAATATAAATAGCCAGACCAAACAAATTACTTATACATATATTAAGAATCCAACCTTATAACATAATCATTTAGGGTTCAAAATCAGTCGACAGTCGCATCAGACGTCATGGGACGTTGTGTGTCTGTTATGATTCATTTATTATGGTTCTGACTGAATGAATCATCGGACCAGGCCGGAATTCCCTCGTTATTTTCTAGAGTACTTTATCAGTCTCTCCAACCGATCGCTTTATTGGGCCAGGGCTGTAAAGTCAGGTTAAAAAAACCGGCCAAGTGCGTGTCGGGTCACGCACAATGTAGGATTCCGTAGTTGTCCAACCGTTACATTATGTGGACTAAAAAGTTTGCGAACTCATATTTACTATGTTTTTGACAGAATTAACAACATTATCTAAGCCTCTAAGGTATCAATGGAAATTGTACGTAAGTTTGCTTTTGCAAAGTACATTTCTTAAGTTCGATTATTACTCGTTAACTAGTAATGTCTATACTTAGCTGTGATAGTTTTCCTTTTTAATTCATCGTATATACTAACTACCACGTTTTTTTTCACATGCCTAGTAGCCACCGTTTAGCCGGCAGGGGTGGGAGACACTTGAACATAACAAAAATTATCACTTCAAAGCTTAATAATCACGTTAACCAATTCTTGAATAAAAAAATGCTTTTAGAAACCCTATAATATTTTTGAAAGAGCTATCCAACGAGACTCCAAGAAAAAAAAATCACCACTACATGTAGGGGAGGTACCCAAAATAAATGTTTTTTTTCATGATTTTATTCTACCGTTTTGTCGGCGTCATTGATAATTGATATGTATACTCATGCCAAATTACAGTTTTCTAGTACTAACGGTTAGTCGGTTACTGAGAAAAGCGGGGGACAGACGGACGGACAGACATGGCGAAACTATAAGGGTTTCTTCTTTACTACGGAACCCTAAAAAGAGTTAGGTCAACAATCTAAACTACATAAGATAAATTCGTCGTCTCTGGATTAATTGTAACTGTAACCCTCTCTGTAGGTGATTAATGCAGTCGGCAACAAAAGCTTGTACCAAATATGAAATCTTTGACAAAACTTGTTTATTCTATTTCTATACAAAAATGTCACTACGTCTCGCGTCTGACATCGAACGTGTAGAACTGTGGCGTTACGGTGCAATCGACTGCTAAATTCGACCGTCGACATAACCTAATGCCGGTCGTACATGTTTTACGCCGAGAATGTGCATAAAGAGAGTGAATATACTTGCAGATAAAATAAGTAAATTTACATTGAACGCAGGGCCTGTACCTGTAGCTCTATACCTCTAGTGTAAGTTTTTTCGAAACATTAACTAATTCGAACGCGTTTGCGTTTTGTCTCAAAATGTATGAAAGTGGTATGGAAACGTGAACAGCGCCTCTGGTGGTCACTAGTGGAAACTAAAACAGCGAGTATAACATTTGTTGCTAACCGATGAACCCGCGTATTTCAAACTCGATGAGAGCGTTTTCTTACATTTTGAGACAAAACGCAAACGCGTTCGAATTAGTTAATGTTTCGAAAAAACTTATACTAGAGCTACTGGTATAATTTTTTTCGAAACATTAACTAATTCGAACGCGTTTGTGTTTTGTCTCAAAATGTATGAAAATGGTATGAAAACGTGAACAGCGCCTCTGGTGGTCACTAGTGGAAACTAAAACAGCGAGTATAACATTTGTTGCTAACCGATGAACGCGCGTATTTCAAACTCGGTGAGACCGTTTTCATACATTTTGAGACAAAACGCTAACGCGTTCGGATTAGTTAATGTTTCGAAAAAAACTTATACTAGAGCTACTGTACCTACTCCGAACATCGAAATCCGAAATTCGTATCGTGCACTCTCCTTCACTCTTATAGTGACGACACGAGAGTGAAGGGGACCCACAGAATTCCTTGACCGTCTCTGCTATCCCGCTTAGGGTGAGTGTCCTAGACACGACCTTATGCAATGCAATAAGATGAATATTTGGGAAACAAGACTACGCAGTAGCACAGAATAAGTAATAGTACAAGTACAGAAGCTTCACTTTCTAACAAAAACGGAGTTTAGGCATAACAAACATGCCTACTCTGTGCATCTGTGTCTATCGTATAACTTGTATTCATTCACACGCGGCACGTGTAGCGCTAGGGCGGGCTGCCCCGGCCCTCGACTAACGGCCGGCCCCGGGCCGAGCGAGCGGTAGGCATTTAAAGCGACGAGCACGCGCGCCACCCACTGCAAGCCCCTTGGCAGTAGTCATCACTACTAAGTTATATAATTAACATGAATTGTTGATAGAGGAACTGGTTAAAGTATATCGTCATGCTTGACTACTGATGTCATTAGGACAAGACAAATTAAGAGGTCGATCTACTAAAAAATGTTTCTTCATGATATATTCTCGACGATCGTAAACTTGAAATGTAAATAGATCGACATCGTTAATAAACAAATAAATAAATAACTACTTAGCTTACACAAATCGACCTAGTCCCATACAGCTATAATACCTAAAGAACTAAACGACGATACACATATAGATAAATAAATACCGAACCATAGTAAACATTCAAACTCGGGAAAAAATATACCTACGTGTTCATCACACAAATAAATACCCTGACCAGGATTCGAAACCGGGACCTCCAGCTTCGTAGGCAGGGTCACTACACCAACTAATAGGCTAAAGTAGACGTCTTATTGTATCGTTAATGTATTGATACTATTGAAAGTATTCTTACGTATGTTAATTCGTCTGTCTGTGTCTTTTTAGGGTTCCGTAAAAAATGTTAAAGAATTATCCCTTTCAAAGGAACCCTCGGTGCGCGAGTCAGTTACGCACTTGACCTTTATTTTTACAAGCTGTTTGTATGTTTGGTCGGGTCGGGTGGAATCTTGCTACTCAATTTTCAAGCAGATATCTTCAACCGATTTAGCTGAAATTTTGTATACAGTATCTTTCCTTGCGAATCTTCGATTGAATCTTTCGCAAGTATAGGTTTTATACGTGTAAAATACATTGTATTTTTCGCATTATTATATTATATTATGAATAGTAACTCGCAATGTATTGGCTCTCATACAAACGGGTGACTTTTCAATCCTCTCAGACTATATCTCGATATCAGATCAGTTAACTAAAGAGGTTGAAATTATCAATTATGACGAAATACTTATAAATTGGAATCGTTAATCTATGCTCTGTGACGTGAAGTCAATCTTGCGTCAAAGGCATGACAATTAAATACACTGTATAATACAGGTATTATACGTGTATGATTGTATTTGTCAGACAAACGCCAGTTTTGTTTTTTTTCGAAAGTTACATGTATTATACATAAATCATAAAGATACCGTAGAATCGTTCTTCGACATAGCATCTCAACTTGTACTTGACTATCCGAATGACTTATTTCTTATCACTGGTGATTTCAATATATCCCAAGCTGAGTGGGAAAATACGGACACGGGAGTACTATCACTAAGTACATCTAACAACGTTTTGGTGCAGTGTTTAGGCGAGTTTATGGCGCTCAGTAACTTGAACCAATTTAACAGTAACCGAAATGTTAATAATCGCATTTTAGACCTTATTTTTAGTAGCATTGATTGCACTGTTAGAAGATGTGTCTATCCTCTTACCCCAGAGGATTCACACCACGTAGCCTTATCTTTGTGCCTTGAACTCGATTACGCTGCCCCAATGAAATCAGCCAACATAAATGTTTATAAGTTCCACTTAGCCAATTTTGATGATTTTAATAATGAATTACTAGATATAGATTGGACAAATTTCTTTGATAATTTAAATTTAGAAGCCTGTGTAACAAAATTCTATAACTTGTTATATAAATTAATTGATAAATACGTACCATGTTATCCTTCCCGAACCTCGTGCTCATATCCTGTGTGGCACAGCAGACCTTTGAGAAAAATTTTGAAAGAAAAAAGGAAATTTCACCAGCTATGGAAACGTTACGGTAACCCACTAGACTACGAAAGTTTTAAAAAACTAAGAAAAAGGGCTGAAATTATCGAAAAAGAGTGCTACACACGTTTTATTGATTTTTCCGAGACAAAAATTAAATCACATCCAAAATATTTTTGGAATTATATTAAATCAACATTGTCTAATAAAGGAATACCTCAAACGATGTATTATAAAGGTGTTTCAGCTTCCGATGGCGTAAATATATGTAACATGTTTAGTGACCACTTTCAATCTGTATTCGAAACTTCTGCTGTGCCGTCGCTGGACGTCGATTGCTTGAAGTCACCTTCAAAGCCAGTACTAAACTTTAATACAATCTTCTTGTCAAACGAGATGGTTCTCAAATACTTAAAATCGATTGATGTAAACAAAGGCGCTGGACCCGATAAAATACATCCCCTATTAATCCGTAGATGTGCTACTGCATTAGTGGTTCCACTCACGGTAATTTTTTCCAAGTCTATTGCAGAGGGTCAGGTTCCACAAATATGGAAAAAAGCGTGGATTACACCAATTCCTAAAGGTGCTATAAGCCAACATATAGAAAAATATAGACCTATTTCTAAATTAAGCCATTTCGGAAAGCTGTTAGAAAAAATTGTAACCGACCAACTCTCTTATGCTGTTCGCCGCCATATAAATCCCGATCAGCATGGATTTTACAGAGGTCGCAGTGTCGAAACTAATCTTTTGTCCTTTAGTGAAGTTGTACGCGCCGCAATGGATAAAAAATACCAAGTAGATGCAGTGTATACAGATTTTGCAAAAGCTTTTGATAAAATCTCTTACAATACGCTTCTGCTGAAACTTTGGAACCTTGGAATACATGGTGACCTCTTTCGGTGGATAAAGTCGTACATTGAAAACAGGTTCCAAGCCGTTGTAATAGGTGGTTTCTCGTCTGATTTTAAACAAACGAGTTCTGGTGTCCCCCAGGGTTCCCATTTAGGCCCGTTATTATTTATATTATACATTAACGACATAACTGAGTGCCTATCTCATTCTAAAGCTTTATTATATGCTGACGATACCAAAATATTTAAGGTTATCAAAACACATGCCGATTGCGCATTGTTACAAACTGATTTGCAAAATTTCGAGAGTTACTGTAGTAGTAATAATTTATTTTTAAACAATGATAAATGTTCAGTAATAACATTCACTCGCAAAAGAGAGCCCTTATTATATGAGTACAAATTATGTGGTGTTATTCTAGGGCGAAATGACAACATACGTGATCTAGGCGTCACAATGGACACTAAACTTACTTTTAACTCTCATATAGATAATGTTTTGAATAAGGCGTACAAACTACTGGGATTCATACTTCGTGTTGGAAAACCGTTTCGTAGGCCTCTTACTTACAAGTTGCTGTATAACAGCTATGTCCGAAGTCGTTTGGAATTTGCGTCGGTAGTCTGGCACCCCTGTTACGATGTGCATAAAACTAGAATTGAAAGACTTCAGAAAAAATTTGTTAAAGCACTTGAATTTAGAGTGGGTGGGAATTATGAAGACTATGCTTCCTCAGCTAAAAGACACAAATTTCAAACTCTTTCACTCAGACGGTCGTGTGCAGACTTACTTTTCCTGTTCAAAATTCTTAACAATCTAATCGATGCCCCTCAAATGTTATACAATATAAGCTTCCGTGTACCTCGTAGATCAGAACGTAGTTGCCGCAGTAAAGCATTGTTCAGCCTTCCAAATAACAGAACGAGACATGCACAGAATTCATATATTAAACGCGCATGCAAGTTGTACAATGAAAAGTGTATGGTGGCAGATTTGTTTGGCAGTTCGTTAGCAGCATTTAAAAAACAGATATTTGCCTTGTTAAAGTAGTGAATATAAAATAGTAGTTTGTATGTAATAGTAGATAACATAATAAAATATGCTGATATTTTAAGAGCTTGTTATGGTTTATCTTTTAGGTTTTCTTTCTTTTAACTACTCTTTGTAAGATTACATATCAAGTAAACAGAAATCTAATTTCTTTGTTTGTAAACTGGTTTACCGAAAATGGTGCATAATACCAACAGTCCTAGTGATTTAGTTACATGTAATTAGTTTAAAAATTTAGGAAACTGTAGGTCTTGTTATATTGTATATTGTAGCTGTCAGCTAATTATCATGTTAGTATTTAAGACCGTTTGTTTCTAAATAAAAAAAAAAAAAAAAAAATTATATAGGAAAGATACAAAGTTTCGAAAGAAACAACATGAATCTTTCGCCATTTTCATCGCTAATGACAATGCAATATTATAATACCATCGAGCTGATCTGATGATAGAGACGGAAGGTGGCCACTGGCCATAGCAACTCCTAAACTACACAAGATATATTCGTCGTGTTCGGGCTTATTGGAACCGTCTCCACGAGTAGTTGATGACTGTGAAAAAAAAGTACAGTCGACAATAAAAGCTTGTTCAAAAAATTTAATTTTTGACAGAGGCTAATTTTTTCGAATTCTGTAGTATTGGCGAGCCAATTGAAGTTAGGTTCTTTGGAAATTTCGTGGCTAAATCTCCCGATCTAGCTTAGTTCTGAACTTGATTGTTGTCACCATCGAAAGGCAGTCATGTGTCATTAATAATTTAGACAATACCTATTCGGTATCAGTTTGCAGTCGAGTCTGAACTTTATCACAAAGGCATAAAATCATTTTTCACTATTCATGGCTTTAGCTGATACGACGTTTCTGAAACTAAATGTATTTAATTGACACATTCAATTATATCGCATTATCGCCCACATTATCCACTCTTTGCCACGGCAATTTCAACTTTAAGCCCCACGCAGAACCACCCATGAAAATAGCAATTGTTTCTACCTAAAAGGTCAAAGGTGTTTCAAATTCGGCTTTATGCAGTCGTGACTAGGTTTAGTTTGGTCTGTGTCTGAATCTGAAAGGTGTCTGGTTTTCATCATATAGTCAGTCGTGTTGGAATATTACTTGTGATATTATGTCTACTGTGAACAGTGAGATGTCCCTTTATTGTTCATTTGTTGGGAATAGGGATGTTGACACTAAATAAAAAAATCAATGAATCCGAATTTTCTCGAAAAAGGATCAATTCTCAATGAAATCGCGAAAAAAGTGATTTAAAAGAATAAATAATTACATAATTATAAGTCTTCAAAGTGTTAGGAGGGGGCATTTTCTGTCCCTGTACCGCGAAACGCATCTCTGTATTGAACGATCGTCATTTACTATGGCGCTCGAGGTCAGTGACGTCACTGATCTGTAGCGCTTTCTCTCTCGAACTAAAGATATTCTAACGGTTGTAGTTTCGTTATTTTTTGACATATTTGAATAGGATTTTCACTGTTTGAC
The DNA here is from genome assembly GCA_951800055.1 of Cenopis cana. NCBI lineage: Eukaryota > Metazoa > Arthropoda > Insecta > Lepidoptera > Tortricidae > Cenopis > Cenopis cana. The sequence continues at coordinate 3,481,145 of OX637483.1, read as the reverse complement.
ATAGTTTTATGTATTCTTTCGTATGGAATAATAAAAAAATTTGAGTTAACTTCCCTATTGCGAATATTATGTGTGGTGAAGATTATTATGGCGTTGAAGGACAGTACTCGCCTAAAGGCTCAATCTAGTTTTTTTACGATTGTATTAGCTTCACTGTCGTTATTTCGTAGCGTAGGCATGGCCTCACACTCGTTTTTGCCGGATACCGGATACCGGATATTCGAACTCATCACCGGCCGAATATCCGGTATCCGGCCGCCGAATATTCGGCCGGCCAAACGATACCTACATTTTAGTTTGGCGGCGGGCGCGTCGTGCAGTAGCTCTAGTATTAGTTTTTTCGAAACATTTACTAATTCGAACGCGTTTGCGTTTTGCCTCAAAATCTATGAAAGTGGTATGAAAACGTGAAAAGTGCCTCTGGTGGTCACTAGTGGAAACTAAAACAACGAGTATAACATTTGTTGCTAACCGATGAACGCGCGTATTTCAAACTCGGTGAGAGCGTTTTCATACATTTTGAGACAAAACGCAAACGCGTTCGAATTAGTTAATGTCTCGAAAAACTTATACTAGAGGTACTGGTTTCAACCTGTTACGTATTGTAGGTTCGTTCGTTCAAAGTTAAATACAAAGTTAAATACCAAACAGGATCACTATTCGGTATCCGGCCGGATAGTGCGCAACTATCCGGTATTCGGCCGGATAGTAAAATAATGGCCGGATAGGCCGGATAACAACCGGATATCCGTTGCATCTTTAATAATTATGGAACTAGCTGAAATAGATTTAGCGAACCGAGGCCATAACTATTACGTAATATTACGTATACAATTATAATATGACTGATAATTGTGTCCTTGAACTGCACACGATGACACTATATATATGTATATTAGATATGAGCGCCGATGGGCAATTGGCCGGCGGCGGCGCGCCGATTAAAATTGATCGGCGGCGGCGGCGTCGGCGGCGTGACCTTGAAAAAACCTGAGGTTCAAAACAAAAATCCGTTGAATACGATTTTTTTACGTATTTGATGCCGGACACGCCTGTCAACGTCATTTTTACAGTCAGGATGACAAACACGCCTATTTATTTGATTTATATCGATGCTCTACATTTTATCCCGTCCTAGTCGATTACGCTCTGCTATATATGTAACATCTAAGTGCCAATGAAAACAGCAAGTCTGTTGCTACCTGCGGGAAACTTCGTGTCAAGGTGGTCCAGTCACATGACAAAGCTCTAAACTATGATACCAGTATGTAAACATGACAACTCTGCCTCTTGGATAAACTCTTGGATGCCTACGGAACATGGTGTTTCTAACGCAAACACACTCGCATATTACATACTTCTAGGATTTATCACAAATACTAGGCGCTGCATTATTTCCATCTTTTGGTGAACCTCGAACACATCGTACCGTGTAAGAAATAAGCAAGTTCTTCACTAAGCCAAGCAAATTTCAACGGCATTGAAGATTATTTAATACGCAGTAGTCGCGTAACTACAGGCCCATTTCGCTCACATCCGTTCACTGCAAGATTATGGAGAGTGTCCTGAACAGCAGGCTCTTTGGCATACCTAGAATCAATGAACTCCTCAGTGACCGACAATACGGCTTTCGTCAAAATCGGTCCACTGGGGATCTTCTAGCGTACACCACACACACACCAAATTTCGCAGAGTCTGCTGAGAAATCACATAATACCTCCCGCCCCTTCAAAGCGACACCGTTTTTCGCGCACGAAACGCTTTGCTTTCATTTTTATTGTGAAAACTGCCAAGCTATGGAACTCCTTACCGAAATTCTCCTTGAACCTATATTATTATGGTCCTCAAGGCGAGAGTCAATTGTTTTTTTCTAGGTAAGCGCATTCCATCCTAGACCACAATATCACTTACCATCAGGTAATTTGTGGTCAAGTGCAAAGCAAACTTATTTAAAATAAAATAAAGAATAATTGCGATAGTATATAATATTTTACTTTGATAATTATAACACAAATACTACACATAGCCTATTTTACAAGTAGGTATTCCAATTTTAAAATCGATAACATAAATAGTTTCTGAAATGTAATATTTAGCAATCTGACGAACAGACGGCTAGAATCGCTCATTAAGGATCCTTTTATGCATTTTTGGTACTGAACCCTAAAATAAATAACCCTATATAACCGTAAGCTATCAAATTCCAAACTAGTTTGCCGATCGATGATAAAAGTGTGTAAAAGATAGGCTACACAGTATCTGAAACGCGCGCGAGACATAGATCGGCGCGCCGATCGCCCTGTATCGGCGGCGGCGGCGTGGGATTTTCGCCGGCGGCGGCGGCGCGGCGGCGCGGCGCTCATATCTAATGTATATAGGTAGGCAGACACACTATCAAAATAGTTATTTCCATTTCAATCATTGTGTTTCATTAAATCAATACTACTGCTTGCAGGTTATCAGTTATCAAGTCTCTTTATAGCGTGTTAGACGGTTCCGATAAAAATAAATGAAAGTGTAAATAAAGTAAATGAGTGTCAATATAGTGTAAATAAGTGGATTGTTAAAGCTATGTGGTTGAATAAGGTCACGCCATCTGGGTTAACAGGCAAGTTGACGAAACCATAAATGGGGTACTTTTTATGTTTATGCTCGTGAATTTACACTGTTTACAGTCGAGTTAATAATAGTAGATTGTGTCACAAGGGAGCAAAATGACATATTTACGGCGTGGGCGTAAATTGAATCCTGAACGAAGCGAAGGATTATATAATAGAATCCCGAGCGTAGCGAGGGATTCTAAAATAGAATCCTGAGCGGAGTGAGGGATTCAAGAAATTAACGCCCAAGGTGGAAATAATTTTGCTTCCATGTGACACATACTGCTTTTCACATCACCTATTGAGGATAATGAAAGATCTGAAATAACAATGGTTGTGCATTTATTTTATCAAAATCGATACAATAACTTATAGCACGTTACAGAAAAGTGCCACTTTGATCCCTCCTAGCAGGGAAGAAAAGTACCACTTTGATCCCTCCTAGCAGGGAAGAAAAAGCCCTTATCCGAATAGGTGATGTGAAAATATATATATGAGCCCACCCACGGCTTCAAAAGTAAATGTACATACCTAAATAGTTACAAAATTATGATAGTGCTTGTTATAACGAAATATTATTCTATAGAGCACTAAAATTGCTCAGCAAAATAATAAAGGACAGCAATATTAAGACAGAGTCGACTTGTTTCTTCGAACTTGGCCAAACATGCGACATGTTTGGCCAAGTTCTAAGAAAAATGTCGATACAATTATACCCCATAGCATGTTAGACTCGGTGACATGATTCTCGTGTTTACATTAGCATTAGCAATCCAATTGACAACATTTCATATTTTTAACTACTTTATTTTATGAACTATTTAGAAAATAGGTAAAAATTTAAGCCACACGTCTTTTTTCTTTTTCAATTTAACTCATTATTTCATACAAAAAAAACACGTTGAAAAGTAGGTCATTCCAAAAGGGCGTAAGTAAAATATGACGTCATCTTCCCAACAAGAATCCAGAGCCACTCCAGAGCAGCGATTGTCTGTACTCTGTCCTTGAATACAGCGAGGAAGATGACGTCAACTTTCGGTTTACAGTAATTTGCGATTTTTTCCAAAATTAACCGAGAAAAAAATCTAAAAAAATGTTTTTTGTGTACTTCACACGTTTTTACCGAAATGGTTTTCGAATTAAGACTTTTGGAAATTATGAAATATTGTCAATTAGTGCATTATACAACATGTAGGTTAGTCCACCGAAGAAGCCACTGTAGCACGTCCGCACGTTCAATCTGGGAGGTCCGGGTTCGAAGCCCGGTTCGTATTTTTACAGTTTTTCAAAAAACCGGCAAAATGACGGCAGAGTCAATGTCAGACATCGGTTGTTTATAGTTACGATAAGATAAAAAAAAGGGTTTGCAAAGTCATTAAAAGGTATATAAACATGGCCATCAGTTATGATGATTGGAAATTGCTTTTTGACGATGTCGATAAAACTTAGTCGATATTGAATAAATCACTATCACTGGTACCTTTCCCCCCCGTCAATCCGTGGTTTGCTTAGCATACAGTCGGGAGCATAAATATGTGTACATTTTTAAATCTTGTTTCAATGGAGTAATGTGAAAAATGTATACATATTGGTGTTGACTGTACAGGCTTTGTTCTTAAAATAGTACTTATCTAAAAATACATGTGCACAATAGCTTGCTTTTTGTGCATGTGCTTTTAAATAGTGAAATCTGTATATTTTTCTACTCACGTATTGGCTTTTTGCCAAGCCTGCAGCAGACGCGCAATAAAAAAAAATGAATTGTCATGCTGTTTTGTTTACTGAAGTAGAGTTTTTTAAAGATGCTGTATTCTTTGTTTGTTTTTTTTTAGGGTTCCATACCCGAAGGGTACAAACGGAATCCTATTGCTGTCACTCACGCGTCCGTCCGTCCGTCGTCTGTCTCGAAATTCTGTTCCGAAGAATTTTTCAACTTCCCTTTGACCTATGAACTTGAAATTTGGTGATAATGTTTATTATTACCAGAGACTAGGAATTATATAGACTGCCTATGCCTATACATTGTGGCGAAATTTTAAAATAATGGGCCTGCTGTAGCTAGTTTCACTATGGAGAGATCACTTTACCATTTAGTCACACTCATCACTTTACCACTTTTTTATTTAATTCGTATGCGACTAAGACCTCTGCTTAAAACATAGCGCCATCTGTTGGGTGCTTCTACGAGTACGTTGTGTTCATAGATGGCGCTATGTTTTAAGCAGAGGTCTTAGTGGCATACGAATTAAATGGTAAAGTGATCTCTCCATAGTGAAACTAGCTACAGCAGGCCCATTATTTTAAAATTACGCCACAGTGTATAGGCATTGGCAGTCTATATAATTCCTAGTCTCTGTTATTACGTATATTTTACCAACAAATACTAATATTTATTGACGTTGGATCGGAACCCTAAACGTGCGAAGTCCGACTCGCACTTGGCCGGTATTTTTATTTTTTCTGATAGGTGTTCTAAAGATCTATATGCTCCCTACTTAATTACTTATTCAATATTATGTAGTATTTTGATTTTGCCTAATAGTCGGAAAAAAGGTCTATCTGAAGTTAAGGTTAGACCACTTTCTTCGGCTCACTGTACAAAATAGCAATTGCACTGCATGTTAGGGTGTCAATAAGTAAATTCAGTTCACCCCAATAACATTTACTGTTGACTACAAAGCGATGTATACATTACTAATGTAAGTGTATACATCAATCAATAATCAATATGCATAATATTTACCATTTTATGGTAATTATTACAGCGTTTCAACCACGTCACTTCCGTGGTCACTATTTTGTCGAATTGGATAAAGATTTTAATGTCGGTTTCGATTATTTTTTAGAAGTACGGCACCGCGACCAACTACTTAAATGCTACCATAATCTACAGCCAATTTGTCAAAAACGTGTCCACGGAAGTGACGCGGTTGTAACGTTGAATAATTACTTTTTGGACTGATACCATCTCGCTGTAGTCAACTGTACAGCCAACATCTTAAAATTTTGACCCAGCATGGAACTGTCATAATGACGTCATATTTATTATTTATTTTGCCTATCCGACATTCTGATTACGATAGGGTTCCATTGTTGTTTGTCCACTGCTTCGTATGTTAATGCTATGTTGACATGAAACATCATCAATATCATCATTCATCATTGATTACATTAAAATCCTTTAAATTCACAGACCAGAATCAAGGCGGTTACCCTCAAGGCGGTTACCCGCAGGGCGGTTACCCTCCTCCAGGCGGCTACCCCCCTCCAGGCGGTTATCCCCCGCAAGGCGGTTATCCTCCACAGGCCGGTTATGCTGCGGGTTATCCGACGCAGCCAGGATTCCAACCACCCGGTTATGGCGCTCCGGGATATGGCGGTGAAGTAAGTCAATTATCTTTATGGATCAATTCAGATTCAGATTCAGATTGTTTATTGATAAAGATGTCATTACAAGTCAACATTTTACAGGCAAAGGCAAAATTAACACTACTAATAATTATTACAATAATGTCACAGTAATTTTAGAGATATTATTTCTATAAGTATATAATATACATTGGTCAATCTCATATGCTGTACTTACTGTAGGTAAGTTTATACCTACACACTTTAAAATAAAATTAAAATCATATTCACAAAACTCACAAACCATACGATAATTTCGTACATCAATGTCATTTTCAAACTTCATTCATTTATAAACTAGGTTGTTCGGCGCAACAACGCTTTTGTCAATTATTTCGCTGAAGAAACTCGTCTACACTGTATCATGCTGTTTGTGTAAGCATTGTTTTTAGTTTTTTCATTTCAACTATTTCTTGTAGCTCGTTACCATGGTTACGTCACCTGGGTCACTCTTGAACACTATGTTGTTAGCAGTAACATGATTTTTATCGATAATTATAAACCTATTCTGACGTGGGCCAACTCTTGAACATCCATATTATAAATTTTTTTCGGGGAAACGCGGTTACTGTTGTCTCCTTGCTGACGGGACAGAATAACTAACTTGTAAGTGATTATGTAACGTCCATTATATCGAGCAAAAAGGTGCTTATATGTTAATTTGCAGCGATAAGAGTGCTTGTTGTTACTTAATAAAACCGATTTTTAGGACCCAGGTCGGGGCTAGCTGAGTTTCTTGCTGAGCCCTTCTCAGCTAGGCCAGGTTTAGTAAACCAGCGACAAAACTCCCAGTAACTCAATTCCACTGACACCTCAGATTCGGTTGAAGCCGCTCAACCAATCTCACTTGAGCGCGAACTCTTAGAGTATTCCAGTGTTTAAACCGCCCGCGTGGTCGTTGACGGTTCTAGATTTTCTCCAGGCTAATCTTCAACCGCGCATTCCTACCGCTTTATTGGGCCCGGCCTATAAAGCCAGTGTGGTTAAGAACAACATTTTTTTAGGTTTAAAGAACTTTATACATCCTCGAAGTGGCCATTTTTGTAAAAACAAATCCAACATTATTTAAAAAAGTGTCTGAAGTGTTCAATAAAGAAACCTACCGGTCTCAGAATCTTTGCTCAGTATTTTCTCGCACTGCCCTTATGCGAAAAAGCCTGTTTTGTTCTGCCAGCAAAATTTACAATAAATTACCAATTACATTAAGAAGGACGCCAGTACATTTGTTTAAAATGAATCTCACCAAACTCTTGACTTGCAAATGTTATTATTCTTTAGCGGATTATTTTTTGGACAATTTAAATTAATTTTTTATTTGATAATTTATTGTAATGTTGACTATTTTGTTTTATTTTATTAATTATAAGCAATTTGATTTTATTTTTATTTTTGATGTTATCTATAATACTAATTTAATAATTGACATGTTTATCTTTAATATTCCATAATTTAAAAATGAATTTGTATGCCTAACGGCGAAACATAGAGCACATATTTTGTACCTACCGCCATATATTGTATTACCTATGTTTACAAATAAATCACTTTGACTTTGACTTTGACTTTGACTTTATTTTTATCTCAAAGAAATTTTACATTTCACTTAAGAGAAATTAATTATAAAACTAAAATATTAATAGGTAAGCACCACAAGGCGCTGATACAAAGTACAACTTAACTAAAACTCATCAGTAACAAAACACATATTATTATATTTTTTAGGTTTCCGTAGCCAAAATAGTCGAGTCATTAATGAAAAACTTTTCATAGCCTAACGTAATTGACGGATAGATTGATCTAGTTGGTAATGGGTGTCACAAATCAATAATGAATTGTAATAATTATGTGGAGTTACAAGTTTTAGACGCCCTGTATTAGTTGATAGCAAAATGTGATTGAAACAATGAGTATTTCTTTACGATTCAATCCTGGCTTCGGTTTTCCAATGAACATTCGTGGATTAGCAAACGATATTATCAATTTATCATATGCTATGGACGATGTTAGCTCCAGGACCTAGTGTAGCTTTTAAAGTAAGTCTTAGTTTTATTGGTTGAATATAGGACTTGGATGGGTGACCGCTTTGGGTGGCTACTAACTCCCGTGCTTTGGAAGGCACGTTAAGCCGTTGATCCCGGTTGCTGTCTGTGGCAGCAGTCGTTAAGCCAAGTTGGAGGCCTTCGGGCGGCTTGAGAACTTCTACTCGTAACAGTCAAGTTGCCCACTCACTTGGCAAAGCCTAATCCCAATAAGGTCTAGTTTCCCCTCGGGGTTGGAAGGTCAGATGGCAGTCGCTTTCGTAAAAACTAGTGCCTACGCCAAGTCTTGGAATTGACAACATTTCATTTTTTTTAGTGCCGCTTTTTATTGTCTGGCTCGAAAGAACGCATAATTTTAAGGCACCCGTATTTTTTTATATTTACGAAAATCTTTTATTTTAGTGGAAATATCCATTTATATTATGACTCGGGCAGAAAGGGCGTAAGTAACAAACGTCAAAGTACTATGTAGATGACGTCACTTGTTGTGTTTCATACACTTAAAAAAACGTTGAAATAATTTAAACAAATTAATAATTACGTATAAAAACATACTTAGTAGGTATGCTTAAACAGCTTGACAGTTTCGAGTTGTCACGATAAACGTCAAAGTTCTCAACCGCTAAATTCTAACGATTTGTAAAGGATTGTTGAAAATGACTCTAAAAAATACCGTTTTATGAAAAGTTGCAAAAACAACACATCATTGTCGCCCGGCAAACAGTTTTTTAATTTTCCCAATAGCAATAAGGCCGAGTGGTGTACTGCAGCGGGTTTGGATAAAGTAACAAAGAGGACACTTTTTACGAAGATCATTTGAATGTGAGTATAATGGGTGTATATTTTAATAAGCTTTTAGAACCGACAATACCTAGTTTTCAATTGTATTATTAATCGCGTGTCTGTTTCTTTCAGTTGGAAGAAAATATGGAAAAAATGTTGTACCTCTATACTGGAAACAATGAAAGTAAACGCGCGTCTATAATCTCGATTGCCGGTGTTTAAACGACCATTGCAGGAAGTGACAAACATTTTAGGACCCAACAGAAATGAGCCAGTGTACGGCAGCTACTGCTTCACTTCAAGAAGCATAGGTGTTACTAGCTGGAGCACACAAATCACTGCACCCCTGCAACTACATCTGCACGAGGCCATCCATAAGGCGGGTGACAGGAGCCTATGGAGGAGTCTGGTCAGCAAGAATAGGACATGATGTCATGATCCTCAGCATTTGAGATGATTTACTTACATTTGCTTCGTTCAGGGTAATGATATTTTCAGTTGATGAACCTGGTTTCTTAAGCGGATAGTGATTGTTGTTTTTATTGTGCTAAATTGTGAAGTTTGCTTGTTTATTATATTTTGTGAGACTAGTATGTTTTATTTACCTATTTATTAATTTGGAATGGTAGGTAGTACAAATAAAGAAATTTAAAACAGCAAATACAACTAAATTTAACAAAATTTAAAATTAAATTTAAGTAGGTATACAAAAACTTTATTAACTCTTTGACCACCAAAGCGATAGTGTGTCGTGGTGCCCAGTACGCCAAGCACTGTTTTTGTGGTGAAATGTCTAAGTAAACCAATAAAAACAAATTAAAACAGTTCATAAATGATTTTTTTCATGATCAAAGTATACCTTCACTCCGACCTTTTAAGTCGTTATTGGCGTAGTAGGCACGACGACACACAACCACTAGGTTCTTGGCGGACAAAGGGTTAAAGTAATTTTATGATAATGAGTTTATTTTTTCTCACCTGATGCTATGTAGGTACTTGTACCTGACCATTATAAGTACTTAAAGGATGGATAGGTACTTTAACTATTCACAAGTCATCAGAAAGAAGTTTTATGCTGGTTCGGAAATAACAAATTCTCACAATAATAAAAGTAGTTTATTCAACATAACATGTCCGCGAAGATAAAGCAGCTTTGGCACCTCGGGCGCCAGTCAAATTATATTTATCAGAGCTTTGCAAAAACTTCATCATCATGATTGTCTCCACACGAGGCAAGTTTCTGCGGTCAGCTTTCACAAATCCTTCAGAGTTTCTCATGTTCGTGTCGTTACGATGAAAAGCGCAGGTAAAGTAATTCGAGGGATGGGATTGCAGAATCGTTCTTTATGAGATTTTCCAAGGGGGTGCCAAGTCGTCGTGTAAGAAAGCAGTCAGGGGTCCGTAAGAAATCGAGAGTCGTTGAAAATCAAAATAATTCAAGGAAATACGAGATTGCAAGCAAATATTCAAAACGAATTAATGAACTGTCAAGAGTGTCAAGTGTCAACTCAACTGTCATTGATAGGTATAAAAAATGTCAGACGTAAAGCCGGAAAATATCGTTTTTTATAATAGCAACATTGGAACCTCTATGTAAGTGACGTAATTTCCTGTTAAACATATTTTACTACTTTATCCAAAAAATACTGTAAAAAAAAATCCAAAAAAATGTTTATTGTGTTCTACAAACGTTTTCCTCGAAATGGTTTTCGATTTAGCAAAATTTTTTTTTTTGAAATGTTGTCAATTAGGTAGCGGACCCCAGGCATCCTTCAGGATCCAACTACTGGGATAACGCTACTCCTAGCGTTATCCCAGTAGTTGGAGGATGATGATGGTCACCACCATACAGGCTGTGTCTAGTGTGGGACCATGGGCTAATTTAAGTTGTGTCCTTTTACTTTTAAATAAAGGATTTTTATTTTATTTTTATTTATATAATTGGATGAGGGATCAAAGTCGTACTTTTCTTCCCTCATTTGAGGGCAACAATGACTTTTATTATTAAGATTAATAACGAGATATTTACCATGTATTTTTGTGTTTGTGAGTTTCCGATACTGTTGACTTGGTATTTTTACTGAATGACTAAGCGACTGACTGTTCATATTTAATGAATAAATATCTGGGCGGCCGAGCTTTGCTCGGCGTTTTCCCGTGCATGAGACCCGACCCAGCTAGATCGATTGCTCGCCCCGGAAAACCCCCACATACCAAATTTCATCAAAATTGTTAGAGCCGTTTCCGAGATCCCGGAAATATAGAAATATAGATATATAGAAATATATATAGATATAAACAAGAATTGCTCGTTTAAAGATATAAGATTTTACAAAATTAAAATGTAGAAGTATATTTATGTCGAGATATATAAATGTGGATAGTTAAAATTGTCGAAGTGTTATGGCGAGATATAAAAAAATCGAAGTTAGCTAGGCTCGTCATTGTAAGTTATTAAATCTTATACATAAGTTTTCCAGCCTATAAGATCAATGTATTGAGGCACACTGGTATGTTTAGTCGTATTGTGGTTAAACGATATTATTACTGATATAATCTGTTACGATATGGTGAACTATTTGAAGGACATTTAGAAACTCGTAAAATAACAGTATGTAGGGTGTACGTGGGCCACACTGAAAGTTTTTAGAAACGGTTACATAGAAACCATACATTAAAAAACTAAAAATGTCGTTTTGAAGTGGAAATCTTTGGCAACATTATGGAGTATATTACATTCGTCTGTCGGTTGTTTATATCATTTGGCGTCAAATTGAAAATTGTTTGTTTCACGTTAAGATGAATTTAAAGTGAGAAATTTTGTTCGGTATTTTTTTTATGCCTGTCTATTGCAATGATATCAACAATATAGTTATGAAAGACTTTTCGATGGGCCCTTGATGATGAAGCTACATCCTTTAAGACTATTTACAACTAGTCTAACGGGTTCAAATGTCATCGCATCAATGACACTGATGATCTTCGTGAGGGACGTCACTTTATGGCGATTACTGAAAAAAAAAACATCAGTGCTGGGCGGCTCACGATAGAGACTGATAAGAGATTGACCTATCAGCAGATGCAGGCAACCTTAGGCATCAGTATGAGTCAAGTGCAGAAAATCGTTCATGAGTATTTAGCTGTTAGGATACTCTGAACTCGTTGGGCACCTCATAATTTGGCCGAAACTCAAAAACGCCGTAGAACCGAGCTATAAGAACGAGTGGGCAAATCGTTTTTCTCAGAGGCTCCATCGAATTCAGTGATATATTGATGTAATCGTACAATAGTCCATGAAACAAAATTACAATAAATAACTTGCTAGTTAGCTTAGTTTTTGGTTTTCTAAAAACTTTAAGTGTGACCTACGTATTAACATATTTTCGAAACTTTATATAACATATCTTTGCATAAAAGGTGGACGCCCAGCAGCCCAGATAGCATGAGTGCTTATACCTTCATACTATGTACTAAAACGTCACATAAAACATGACAGTATTACCCGGGAAGGTCTCCAAAAATTTATAGCCCGAGGGCCATGCCATATTGCACTTGACCGGAGGTAAGGTGCAAATACAAGCATGCCAAGACTTGACTTTCATGGCTGGGCACGGATCAAGAAAAACACGGAAGGCCACGGTTCAGACACCTATCGTAATGCTAGTTTGACATATATAGATACTTAGATAGGCTGAAGAACATGATGAATCGATGATATTGTTGTCGGTGATGATTTATAACTATGTTTTCAGGCTGGTGGATACGGGCAGCCCGGCGTGGCGGATCTGGGCGAGGATGGATCCGTCAAGGGCTTTGACTTCAACGACCAGAGCATCCGCAAGTCCTTCATTCGGAAGGTAGGCTATTGCCAGCCGAGTGTGGCCCTATCTGTAATCTGTACAGCTGGCATTAAAATTTCTCATGATTTTCAAATATCCTCGCATTTTTCATGAAAAGCACTGTACATACATCGGCTGGATCATGGATTGCCTGCCTCGTATTACTAGACAGCCTCGTGTGCGCTCGGCCGTCCATAACACACAGGCAGTCACTCCATTCCCGGCCGTTGTAGCAATGCACTATTATATAGTAAAATCTGCTGTTTTTTGTACAAATCATGTCTTACATAAAAGTTGGCGAACCGTATAGAATATAACGTTCGCAATCTCGTATGCTCTATATAAATGCACTTGGATATTATACTTTATCTCTCTAGCCCAAGGTCTATATTCGATCGAGAGAGAAATATCAAGTACATATGAAATCATTTGAGTTGGCCGAGTTGCATCAAAGTAATTCGTTCAATAAGCTACTTTAGCGTTCGGTGAATAAGGTTTAAAATCCAACAACATTTTTATAAAAATACGGTGAATAAAAATAAATACCTTACCTCTATTTTCAATGCGGTGTTTGTAAATTGTTCCCTAATTTCAACCAAGTTGTCAACTGCCCGGCTAGCTCAGTCGGTAGAGCATGAGACTCTTAATCTCAGGGTCGTGGGTTCGAGCCCCACGTTGGGCGATTACTTTTTGTATTTTTTTAATCGTAAAATTATTATAGGGAGTTTTTGAAATTTTTTTGGTGGTAATTTTGATTATTTGAATTCTTTTTCGAATGACGTAAGTTTCTGAAAATCTACGGTTCCGTAGAGAAAATCTCTATTTTTTTAACCTAAAGAGGAGTGTTATAAATTAGGCAGCCTTTCCACCAGGGGCCCATTGCATATCCACTCATCCATAGTACATCTACTCCGCCGCACATCCAAATCCGAACTTCGTATAGTGCCGTCCCTTTCACTCTTATAGTGTATAACACGAGAGTGAAGGGGACGGCACGATACGAATTTCGGATTTCTATGTTCGGAGTAGACCCTTAGCTCTGATGTAAAGGCACCCTTTAACATGTGTATCAGTGTATGTATGTGTATCTGTAAGTGTCATCGTAGCTCCCTAACGTATGGACCGATTTGAGTGCGATTTTTTGTCATGTGGTTCATAGTCATCTTTATTTAGGTTTTTTTTTAATTGCTTTATTTATTGCAAATCTCGATAGGGTACATCCTGAAACATTTGGGGTCCATTTACTACTTACTACAAAATCCGAAGCAATTGACTAGGCAACTGAAATTAGATTGCATTTAGTAGGTAAAATCGTAGCTTATCTTTTTTTTCTTTTTTATTATACATTTAATCATTTATCTTTTTTACTTATCTTTTCAGGTGTACTCCATCTTGATGTGTCAGCTGCTGATTACCATGGGGTTCATAACTCTCTTCACCTACCACGAAGGCACCAAGTTATGGTTCAGGAATAATACTTACATGATGTAAGTGAACTAGATTTCTTTTTATCTAGAAATAAATCAAGTTTAACGTGAAACTACAGGGCGCGTACACATAAAATGTACATTATTACAGTACCCTTACCATGAGTTTGTAATGTTTGCATTACCGTACTCGCTAGCGACTGTGTAAACGATTTAGTATGGACAAAAGTACAGCGCCTCTGGCGGTTACGCAATAGAACTAAGAATCGCCATACTAAATCGTTTACGCAGTCTCTAGCGAGTAAAGTAATGCAAACATTGCAAGCTCATGGTATAAGGGTATAGGATGCGTTTTAACGGAAAGCGCTAATACTACTTACTGGATTCGGAATACCGTTTTGTAAAACGGACCGCTATGTGTTCCCGCCCTTATCGATGTTGTCAGCACAAAAGAAAATTAATAAGTCCGAATTTTCTCGAAAAAGGTTCACATTCTCAATTAAATTGCTATAAAAGTTACTCAAAAGAACAAATAATTACATAGTTATAATATTATAAGTCATCAAAGTTTTAAGGCTCTATTATACTCTGTAATTTTTCCGTAAAATGCACCTTTGTACTTGAACGTTCGTCCGTGACGTCACATATCTGTAGCACTTTCGTTCTGTCCAGCTACATTAAAATGGTTGTAGCTACGTTATTTTTTGAGATATTTGAATAGGATTTTCACTATTTACATTATTTGGCTTTATATCTTTTGGAGAAGTCAAATTTTAAGTAAACATATTTGAATGGGACGTGAGAGTGATTTTTTCTTTGCTCTTGTTTGCATTACACTTATGATCTTTGATCAGTATGCTTATTTTTCTGTTAGCCAGAACCTCAAGCAAAATTTTTTGTATTTTTTTTATTTTCATTTTTTTTGAAATATTTTTTATTCTTGACATTCTTCGTATATCCAATATTAACAAACAAGAAAAAAAAATATGCGGGTGTGCCAGAACCGACGAATAAAACTTGCACAGAGTTTGTAGGGCGAAGGCCTTGCCTCTACAGGCGCAATAATTTGTGACGAGGTCAACTTATGCAAGTCCTCATATAGTTATTTTTGTGTTCCACAGGTTTGTAGCTCTGGCCGTGACAATCGTTTGCTTGATCGTCATGGCGTGCTGTGGAAACGTGAGACGCCAAGCCCCTATGAACTTCATCTTTTTGGGCATCTTTACGGTCGCGGAGAGTTTTCTGATGGGAGCTATAGCTAGCACTAAGGCGCCTGAAGCGGTGAGTACAATGATAACGGCGATAATTACTCATGATGAGGCAAATGACGCTGGTAACGATTACAAAACCTATGAGACTGGTATCGGTCTGAGGACCCGTCATTGGTGTCTGCAAGTCTTTTGCTCAGTTCAAAGGTTTCGAGCGGGAGCTTTTTAGTTTTTTATTTCATGGTCCCTATTCGCTTCAAATGGTTTAGAAGATATTTTTCATTTATAGGTATCTATTAGTCTTTTATTGTAATGTCCTTTTTGACTGTAAATTGTTAAAATAAATAAATGATTATATTTTTAAAAAATCTACATACTTTACTTCTACTGGTAAAAAATAGTCGTGGCGATCAAAAGGTTAAAATTGTGATGTCATAAACATTCATGTCCTTAATTAACCTCTCGAGGTTCAAAGTGATAATACTAGAGCTAGAAATTCACTTCAATGTAATTTATATCTTTCATAACTGGAACAGATTTGCATTTGTTATGTTTCATTAAATTCCAAAACAAAACAATTTACTCTATTTCCTGTTACAGGAGATTCAAATTCCATTGTAAATTTTTCTTAGTTGTGTGTAGTTGTAGGTCGCATCTGTATAAAAGTCTTGTTTTGTGTTTTATGGAATAAAATATTTTTTGTTTCTTTCTTTTCTTTATTTTCTTTCTCTTCTTTCTTTTCTTTCTTTCCTTTCTTTTCTTTCTTTTCTTTCGTTTCTTTCTTTTCTTTCTTTTCTTTTTTCTTTTCTTTTCTTTTATGGTGGGCGGCTAGAGGATGATAAAGTATTTTCGTTGCAGGTAATGATGGCGGTCGGTGTGACGGCGGCCGTGTGCCTGGCGCTGACGCTATTCGCTTTCCAAACCAAATGGGACTTCACCATGATGGGCGGCTTCTTGGTTTGCGCCACCGTTGTGCTCTTATTGCTTGGTAAGTCTCTTCTCTTCTTCTTCTTCTTTAAAAAAGCGGCCAAGTGCGTGTCGGATCACCCACAACGATGGCTCCGTACCGACACCTACTAGTCCACATTTCAAAACACTATTTAATACCTTGAATCAAAAAAGGTCGTATCTTCATAGGGAAGTCACGGCACATACATCCTTTTGTTTGGGCAAGACAGTTTTTCAGTGATAACTCAAAAACCCTTAATCCCACCTTGTTCAAACCAATTTTCGTTGAAAGTGTCTTATATCTTTAAACGAGCAATTCTTGTATATTTATTTATTAATATATATGTTTATTATTTATTTCGGGGATCTCGGAAACGGCTCTAACGGTTTTGATGAAATTTGTTATGTGGGGGTTTTCGGGGACGAGCAATCGATCTAGCTAGGAGCCCGGGAAAACGCCGAGCTTGCTCAGCCGCCCAGATATTTTATACACCACCTCAATTTTTTTTCAGAATTTTAATCTTCATAGTTTGGAAATTAGAGGGGGGGGGGGGGGGCATTTTGTACGATTTTGGGAGCTAATATCTCACCAACGATTGACTTAAACGGATAACTTTCTTAGTAACCTCTATATATTTTTTAAAGGCTTATCCAAAAATAACCCACACAACTACTTGCATTGAAAAAAAAACATCCCCCCGTTGGCCGGCGCCCCCCTAAATTTTTTTTCCTAATTTCGCACCATTTTTATGTAGCGGTTCATAGAATATAATACATATTCCTATTAAATTTCGTAATTGTAGTATTTATAGTCTCCCCGTATCGGCTGTGACATACGGACGGACAGACGAAACTATGAGGGTTCCGTTTTAGCCATTCTGGCTACGGAACCCTAAAAATGCTCGGTCAGTGATAGAGAAACTTTTCTATTACCTCTTATAGGAATCGCAATCAGGTTATCTTTCTGTATCAAAGCGTGTCAGGCACTTGTATGTATGAGTGTAAGCACTTTATTGCACACAATAATAAGTTAAAACACGTACATGTCACAAAAGATTAAATGAAATTAATCATATTAATAAATCAGATCAATCATATTAATTAATTTGATTAAATGGAATCGTAAGACCAGCTGAGTTGACCCCTCCTAACATCGCAATCACGATACTAGGAGGGGTCCAACTCAGCTGGTCCTACGAATCGTCGCGAGTTTAACAGTACGGTATTAAACCCCTAGTCAAATCAGCAACTTTTTATTAAATGTCAAAAACGATTTGTTAATATGAAGTTTGTAGGGCGTGTGAGTAGGTTTGTTCAAATCAGCGTCCTTTTTAAATCTCTATGCTTATAAAATCTTTCCATTAGCTAAAATAAATTAATAATTGATGTTTTTCGAGTATTTTCGTTAGATCTTTTATTAGTCAAGTAAAATAGTACATTACTTACCAAGGGCGATAAAACAAAGAATGTCTTAGATCGCAGGTATTTTACGCCCGAGCCGAAGGCAAGGGCGATAAATATGCGATCTGAGGCTTTCTTTATTATCGCCCGTGGTAAATACAAAATTTATGTCACCCCCTGGCCAGGAAGTGGGTTTTTTTGCGCGCGGAGCGTGCGATAATGGCCACTTTATGGCTAGGTGTGACATAAAATAATTTATTTTTACCATAGATGTACTATAAAAGAACTAGATACACAGTCAGGCGAAAAAAATGGCACCCTCAAATGTACCGCGTTGCGGTACTTTCGTGTTGACGGCAGACAGTGACAGTGACAAAGCGTGTATGCAACTGACAGTGTCAATCAGTGCCACATTTTCCGTCATTTTTGTTCGGCATTGTGTGTCTATTTCTATATTATAAGTCAATGATTTTTACCTTAGTTTAATACCCTATTTTCCCCCATCACAAAAAGTGCTCAGCGCCGCTAAAGAAGTTTTCACTTCAAAAAAAGTCTAAAATGAATTATTCTTATTCCAGGAATCGTAGCGATGTTCGTACGCAACAACATCTACCAGCTTGTATACGCCTCTATCGGAGCCCTGCTATTCTCCATGTACCTCGTCTACGACACTCAGCTGATGATGGGCGGCAAGCACAAGTACAGCATCAGCCCTGAGGAGTACATATTCGCCGCTCTCAACCTGTATCTGGACATCATCAATATCTTCATGTACATCCTTACCATCATCTCCGCGTCCAGGGACTAAGGTAATGGTTAAACCTCTTCACCGTCATTGGAATGATATAAAGTCAGGACATAAGAGGCATGTTCCGAATCACGCTTACAGCGCTAAAAGGGCCATTTCACGGAAAGTTGTACACTCGACTTTTTTTTTTTAATTTTTAGATAAAATCGGGTTTTTTCTACTCAGAATCGAAAGCACTTTCGAACCTAATAGGAGAAAAAAAAGTGTCCCAAATTTTTCATACAATTTTCAGTTTTACCATTCCGTTACCACTTACTACACATACATACAAGCATTACAAACTTAGTATGAAAACGGTAACGAAATGGAATAAAAACAAATTGGGACACTTTTTCCCCCTATATCATTCGAAAGTGCTTTCGATTCTGAGTAGAAAAAACCCAATTTTATCCAAATTAAAAAATAAGTCGACCCTTTCGGCCACATTGGAAACCAAAAATTCGAAACCAGTGTCGAAAACAGAATTATTTTTCTTTTTAGGAAACCGGGTTTCCTAAAAATAAATCAATGTCTGTTTTAGAAACTCCTTACGAATACGGAATTTTAAGGTTCAAAAGCCTAACTAACTAACATTTTAATACAAAGTACGTTTATCAAAAATAATTTGTACCTTAAGGTGCGTGTCTTTTTAAGGCGCATAAAAAAAAAAACCTAACAACCTACCTGACCTTAACATCATAGTAAATAAAATACTTGTAAGTTGTAAGTGGCCAAGAAATTGTTTCCAAGGAGTTTGTATTTCTAGGTATAATATATTGACAGGACACCGACTCATTTGCTATTTATACTTTGTATATGTATATAAAACATGTTGGTATTATTGAGGTTTCGAAAAAGATTTAAAATTCCGTATTCGTAAGGAGTTTCTAAAACAGACATTGATTTATTTTTAGGAAACCCGGTTTCCTTAAAAGAAAAATAATTCTGTTTTCGACACTGGTTTCGAATTTTTGGTTTCCAATGTGGCCGAACCGAAGTCGACTGTACAACTTTCCGTAAAATGGCCCAAAAACGCGTTTACGATCAGACCGAATCACGCTCATAGCGTTTACATGAGATGTCGTGACGTCATTGATGATGTCATGGACGGCGCTCACGGTGCTCACACTCCCAGGCGTAAGCACCTCGAGCCAAACGTCAAGTTGACGTTTGATAATATGAACACGACAGTAAACACGGGCTATGAGCGTGAATCGGTCCGATCGTGAGCGCGCTCAAGCGAATAGCGGTCCGAAACAAAACACCACTCACGCGGCCTTGAGCGCGCTATTTGATTTGGACCGGCCGTCAGCACTGTAAGCGCTGCGAGCATTTTTTAGCGTGATTCGGAACACGGCTTAGGTGCCCCACACGCCAACCAATGGCTTATCATTTACGCGTTGTGCTAGGTGGGCGAACTCGAAGCGACGCGGCGATACACGAAAGCAGTGTTCCGAATCACGCCAACAACGACCACAGCGTTTACAGTGCTGACGGTTGGTCCGAATCAGTAAGCGCGCTCAAGGCCGGGTGAGTGGTGTTTTGATTCGGACCGGGCATGTTGTGTTTACTGTCATGTTCATATATCAAACGTCAACTTGACGTTTGGTTTAAGGGCTGACGCCTGGGAGTGTGAGCACTGTAAACGCCAATATGGCGCCGTCCATGACGTCATCAATGACGTCACGACATCTCATGTAAACGCTATGAGCGTGATTCGGTCCGATCGTAAACGCGTTTATAGCGTTGTAAGCGTGATTCGGAACACGGCTGAATGCGGTGCGAAGCGGTTCGATCACGTAGAACACTTCAATGGGTATCGACTGTTTGTTTTATTTCGCGCCGCGCCGCTTCGCGTCTAGTTCGCCCACCTTACGACAACGCGATAGAGTCGATCAAGTCGTTGTAAAAGCAAGCTACGTGTTACCAAGTAAGGTTCATTTTCAGTATTTCGCTGCGAAGACTGGCGTGTGTGGCACAAATTACGGAATCTACTGTGGCGGTGAATAGGTTAAGTGCGAGCTGCATTGTTGGAGAGTAGAGGTACGAAGTTTCGGGTATTCCCATACAAATTTTGTTTCAGTTTCTCTACTCTAGTATAAGTTATTTTCAAAACAAAACACAAACGAACGCGTTTGCGTTTAGCTTCATTGTGTACGGCAACGCGAGCAGCGCCTCTGGTGGCTTCAGATGGTAACAATTTTTTGCCCTATAAATTAAGACTAAACGAAAACGTGTTTATGTTTTGTTTCGAAAAAACTTATACTAGAGGCACTGCGGAATTATCTCACGAAAGCCGAAACACGAACACAGCTCCTATAGACCAATGTGCAGGTATAGATCAACACACAACTATGGCTCATCCGCGTTCGAGAGACATAAGTACTGTATTCCCATACAAATGTAGCTTCAAAATGTAAGGAATAATTTATGTAGGATTCGCATTCAACGCCCGTTTTATACATTAGTTAGATTTCATATTGATATGACAGCAGCAATGGTCGCGAGCTCGCGACGCTGTCATTTGAATATGTAATGAAACTACAGTGTAGGAAGTTCAAATTCCTTTGACTTGTCGTATACTCGGTTCTTTGGCCGTTCGGTGTCAATCCTACATTGATGTTTTTAATATTTATATAAGATTGTATTTTGGTGTGACGCCTAATATTTAAATTTGGGACTCGTACTCTCTCATACGGTAAGGCGGGGCATGTTTAACGCGCTTTTTGAGCGCAGAGTAGTTTGAGCCATTTGTAAGGGTGTATGCCCACCAGAGTGTTTCCTAATTTGACACGTGGCTGATGAGATCTGATTAACGAGATGAGTTCAATGAGATCAAATTATATGTAGCCGGGCACTTATTAGTGAACTGTAAACGTAATCGAACGGATACTTAGTCCGAAATTCGAAATCCATTCTACGGCGAACGAAATACGTTCTGCCATCCACTTTGTATCGTGGCAAACCATTCACTGTCGTGTTATACACTATATGAGTGATAGGGACGGTACTATCTTATCTAGATGAGGGCCCTTGCGGATGCACTTCGACCCAATGGGATCTTTTGTGCAATTGCCCCCTCCTTTATACCTACTCCAAGCTGTTCTCCAATCTCTCCACAAACCGGATGATGGAGTTCAACGGGAGTAATCTGAATTCCTTTGGTTCTGTGTAGCCATTGCCAAAGTCGTTCATTCTTTGTCTGGCGAGGGCGTGACATTCACACAGCAAGTGTTCCATTGTCTCGTCATCCTCGCCACACATCCTACAATCCATGTTGTCGCATAGTCCCATCTTGGCCAATAGTCCTTTGACCCCGGACGGTACTCTAAGAAGGTCGATTTTCGGAGTACAGGTCCTGTAACGAGTTCAAGTTTGTACGTAACTGAAAAAGTGCCATACAACGGCTCGTTGCGAGCTGTTCGCGAACGGTTCGCGAACCGCGTATAAACTGGTTACTGCAACCGCTTGGTTACAGTTACAACTCTCTAGTGAAACATCTTATGCCGGCATATAAAACATTATCTCACATCTCTGGTGGATGTGGAAATTAAAACGCGTACCATTTTCGCACTTGTCCCTATGATAATAAAGATTAAAAAGCGTGTTTTATTTTCCTTTACCGCGTGTTGAGAATTCGATGCAGCTTCTTGACGTGTTTAGACGTCTTGAGTGCTTGATACGGGCTACAAAGATGACGAAAACGCACACTGGAAAACGTTGACTAGATTTCGGAATATAAATTCGCACCGTTCGCATTTTCTTATAATTAAATCGAAACGGAGCAATAAATCTCGATTTTTAGTACTAGTTTTTGAAGTGTTTTTCGTCATCTTATTCTCTCCTACTTGAAAACAGAATCACGAGTCTTTAGTATTGGGCCGGGAACTCTGGTGGGTCGGATAGCGATGCAAAAATGCTCTCCAGTGTGGCCCCTTATAATATCTTATTTATTGACATGTAGTTGTCCAAAACATAACCTAACATAGGAAAACACGGTTGTTCCAATAAAGTTATGTTGTATATTCAACGTGACAGTCAAAATGTTACCCACTTCACGTCACAATAAGTTATCGTGATTCTGCGTCTGATATTGGACTAAAATAAAGGCTGTTTCTATTTAATTCTACCGTACAAATGTAACACTTACAGTAAGTAGTAGTTTATTCAGTAAGTGACTTACTGAATAAACTATGAGATAGAGGTAGATTAGGACACTCGTCACCTCATATATTATATTATAGGTACTCTTAAACTTACCTTGACAATAAGGTTTGGTTCTGATATTTATGAACATCATGCTAGCTACGATGTCAACTATACATTATTAAATATAGTAAACATCGAATAATATTTCTTCATGTCTTGATTATTTTCTGTCAATCGTTGAGAAGTTGTCATGTTTGCATAACAGTATAACAATAATTAGCTTTTCTCTAAGCTGATGTAGTTAAAGCGATATAAGTGACGATGAAATAAGAGTCATATTTCCCGAACCTGTATTATTATTTTATTTTATTTTCTTATTTTCCGTTATTTTTTTCTTTTCCGTTAAATGACGGTAATTTTCAGAAGTACCACTTGTTGGAATCATGTATTCTTGCTTTAATTGTAGACCTCGAAGCACTGTTCGTTAAGTGCTTTATTTTATTATGTGGTGTTTGGACTTTCTGTACAAACTAAATGAACGAAGTTAGTGTTTAAAGGTTATTTAATTGTAGTATTTACACGGATTCGGTTTTAGTAAGCATTATGGTGTTCGCATTTAAGGTTCCCATAGACGGATACTTTTTATTGCGCAATGAAATTGATCGTCTATGTCGGATTAAGGTATTGTTGTCCTAACCCAAAGATAATCTACCTGATTTTCATATTCCATAATAAACATAGCAGGTATTGTTACCAAATTTTGGCACTGTCAAACTTACCAATGTTAACTCAGCAGTTTATAAATGATGTAATGAAGAAATAAAATGCGTTATGGATAAGCTTAACATCTGTCATAAACGTATGATAACTCCACGCTGTAAAATTCCCTAATCCATCCATATATTAGTAACTCAAACTGGATATTACATCTAAATAACTCAATATATTACATAATTTGTAAAGTCCATTCATTTAAGGTTAAAATATCAAAATGAATGTAATTTATAAATAACAATTTGTCATTTACTCATATTATAGATTAGTCACTAGTTTTGTTAAATTCTTGTATAGTTTATAAATACTTCGACCGGAGTAAAATGTGTATTAGTAAAAATGAAACGTTGAACATAGGGTAAAAACGGCCGTAGGGGGCTATTCCGGTTTTGGTGTTAAAAGTGTCTGATAAAAACAATGTGGCGTAGACTAGACGCGTACGTTACCTATATGCTTAGTAGTCTTAATTTTTTTATTTGCCAATGATCGAAATAGTCCCGCTAATCGCTTGGTGTAATTTCGACAATTTACCCTAGATCTTACCCGAAAACGAAGTATCTGACTATGTCGTTCGAATTAGTAAGCGATTAAGAGGATGATTTTTTTTTTTCGGTTGGCGGTAATCCCTCAGATTCGAGTCATTTTTACTAATAAACTTATACTCAGTCTTACTGTAGCTAGTATTATATAATTACATGTTATGGGGTATTTGGTTAAGATCGGCATCCATGTTAGATTAGCTTTGTGATGGTTTTCATGAAATCAAATCAGCCTTTCGATAAGTCAGCTCATCACGAATATTGCTTAACCCGTGCTTTGGAAGGCACGTTAAGCCGTTGATCCCGGTTGCTGGCTATGGCAGCAGTCGTTAAGCCAAGTTGGAGGCCTTCGGGCGGTTTGAGAACTTCTAACAGTCAAGTTGCCCACTCACTTGACAAAGCCTAATCCCAATAGTTTCCCCTCGGGGTTGGAAGGTCAGATGGCAGTCGCTTCCGTAAAAACTAGTGCCTACGCCAAATCTTGGGATTAGGTAGCGGACCCCAGGCATCCTTCAGGATGCAACTGTACTGGGATAACGCTAGGAGGATGATGATGATCACGAATATTGCTTAAGTACTTTAAACGCCTTTGGCTTGATGATGATGTTGATAATGATCGTGTGATTATGTCGGTCTTACCCAAAACCTCAATCTCACAGCTTCGAATAAACTACCATGGTAGCTTCATGTTTCTTTATTGTAAATTTTGTATTCGTAAGTACATTTTGCTGAAATACGGGTGCATGTGGAAATGAGGACAATTTCGTCTATGGATTAATACCGTACAAGCCCCGTATTTTTGCAATGTACTGTACCCTTCAGTAGTAAATATTTACACGTCATAAAGATTGGTCCAAAACATCTACACACATTACTTTATTGATAGTCTTGACAATACGCTATGTGTAGATAATTTTGATCTCTTCGCCCCGTGCAGATACTTGTTGCTGACTGGACAATATTGCCTTAGTACTTTGGCATACGTTTGATAATCGGTATTTTTAGATAAAATGTGAATCTGTGCTTTAAATTCTCACCTACTTATAATAAATGTATGGCAGATACATTCCAAAATGTCTTTTTTTACATACAAATTATTGTTTCCCTAAGTGTAAGGCCTGAGTGGATGCTCGATTCGGGCGTGCAGCGAGACGAGAGCGGGGCGTGCATGTTAAACAATTGAAACTCATACTGGTGTCCTGAGTCGCCGCTGCACAAATAGTATCCACGCTCGCCCGCCCCGCTGCACGCCCCGCCGAACGCTCCGCTCCGAGCGTCCACTCGGGCCTTACACTAATACCCAATCGGTACAATTTCTCCAAATGGTACAAAACCAGGGCACCGACCGAGCTTTTCTAGGATCAGTTTTATAGATACCTACAGATCCGTTAGACCTTATTTGTGACAGTCCAAATCGAAAGGGATCTTATGGCGGCAGGCGCTTACTTCGCACCGATTCACTATTATATACGACCGAAATTCGAATGGCAATAAAGATGTGCCGGCTGCCATAACGCTCCTTTCAATGTGTATAATCAAATTTGGGTACCTAAGTTGTTTAAATAAATCTGAGGCTGGCTCTGTGGCCTTGGCTAGGAAGAGCTGCGCAAGCGTGGCGAAGCTGGCAAGCGGATAACGCCATATCCCTAATGAGGGATAACAGGAACTCATCATCATATGTATGTAAAGCTCGAAACGCACAGAGCGTGGCGCGGCGCGGTCTGGGGCGGAGGCGGTACTGCGGTAAAGCGAAAGCGGCCCGGAGGACGTCGCACCAAAGAACCGCCCGGTATCCGCGCGGGATTGCGGCGCGGAGGCGGCGTTATATTGCCCATTTTCTCACTTTTTTATTGCATTACAGTAATCTTTTTCCTGCGTATTATAAAGGCCCGGGTGCGGGTTAACAAGTTTAGTATATTTTTCATTGCTACGCATTGCAGAAACGAATAAAACGTAAACTAAAGTTGTACCGTTCTGAGCACGCCTCCGCACCGCGCCACGCCGCCACCGCCGGTTCGCGCCGGCACACTGACAGCTGTGTAATACAACGTCACACCGCTTTACCGCCCCGCCCCGCCACCGCCACGCTTTTTTCCCGTCCGGTTTTCTGTGCGGACCCTTTCATATTAGTTCGACTCCGCTCCGGCTCCGCACCGCGACGCCCCGCCCCGCTACCGCTGTCAGTGCGTTTCAAGCTTAAGCTCTTTATTGTATAGTGCGTGCCATCCAGAAGAATTCGCCCCTCCACAGCGAATCTCATACTAATCTATGCGCAATTGTACGGACTGGGCTGTGGAGGGGCGCGCCTTCGTCGATGACACACACTATACACAATAACAAGTTAAAACACTTAAAATAAATTTCACTGGGAACTACACTTGCCATAAGAAATTTAGGTGTGCGCACACTTGGCAACTCTGGTTGCCCAAAGCAAGTGAGTGGTTAACTAAGTACAAAGGCGAACTTATTCCTATAAGTGATTTCTTCCAGCTAACCATTGAGCAATGAGTTCAAAATAAATGCTTACCGAGTCATCAAGGTTTGATCTGACATTTGATCTAACGGACTCGTAACTGAGTTATTAGACATACTGACGGAAATCATTTTCGGATTGTTGATGAGCGTGAAAAATCAATTAATTGTCAAATGACTAATAAGTGTTAACACAAAGTTAATTGTGTCAAGCAATGGGTTAAAATCAGCTATAGTGTGTTACATACCTCTACGGTATTGCAAGGAGTGGACGCATATTGAAAGGCCTAAATATGCCGGTAAGTATATTTTATAATAATTATAGCTATAATCTTAACATCGATGGTTCACCAATACCACAATAGTACATTACTTACCAAGGGCGATAAAACAAAGAATGTCTCAGATCGCAGGTATTTTACGCCCGAGCCGAAGGCAAGGGCGATAAATATGCGATCTGAGGCTTTCTTTATTATCGCCCGTGGTAAGTACAAAATTTTATGTCACCCCCTGGCCAGGAAGTGGGTTTTTTCGCGCGCGGAGCGTGCGATTATGGCCACTTTATGGCCAGGTGTGACATAAAATGATGAAAAAAAAGCCAAATCGACGCTTTGATGTCTTCTGAATCTTCTGAACGTAGTGGTTACAGGTAGATAATTTAGCTATTTTAAATAGGACATCGAACAGTCCTATCAACTCATGCTTAGTCTTATAGTTGTGGTTCGGACAACTCTAAGGCTAAATTCTGTCAAACGAACGCAGGCAAAACTAGACTTAGAGGTCTGACCGTAAGGTAGATTTTTGCTTGCGTTAATTTGACAGCATTTGGCCTTAGTTTTGTACGAATTATACCCCACCTTACAATAAAGTACCTATATTAGTCTTATTCCATCTTACCTTATCAAATTAATCTACATACAAATATATACCGCAACGTAAGAGCCATGCAGTATAATTATTTTTGAGCAAGTTCCAATTTTTGCACTTGACTAGTTACCTAGTTACTTATTCCTAGTTCAGGCAGGGGCGACTCAATCGCGTGACGTCATTGCGCCGCTCAAAGGTCCCCCGTCGGGTGACTTTCAATGCGATAGAAAGTGATGTAGCGAGTGATGCACGAGCATAGGCACGTCTGGCTTGCCTCGCGCGGATTTGTTAACAGTGAGGCTTCTGTACGTAGTACTATTACTTATTCTGTGGTTCAGGATATTTATTTAACGATTGATGTGCGCTTGTTTCGTTTTACCAGCTCACGGGAAGCAGTGAATCAACCAGAAATGAGTTCGTCGGCGAGAGCGTTCGGAAGTCCTTTATGATGAAGGTAAGTCTTATTTTAAACTACCTACCTAACCTACCGGGAGCTACTTGTGACAAATTTTCAAAAATCCAAAGACGACATTCTATCCACCCTAATATTAAAAATTCGAAAGTCTGTTTGTTACCTCTTCACGCTTAAACCGCTTGTGAAATGAAATTTGGTATGGATAAAGTTTGAGTTCCGGAGAAGGACATAGGATATTTTTTATCCTGGAAATCATTCGTTTAGGGGGTGGAAGTTTGTATGGATGAGCGATAACTAGGTAAGCGCCTGAATTGGCACAGGCAGGCACTAATAGGGATGTTGACACCAAATATGAAAATCAATGAAACCGAATCTTCTCGAAAAAGGATCAAATTCTCAATCAAATAGCGAAAAAAGTAATCCAAAAGAATAAATAATTACATAATTATGAGTCTTCAAAGTATTAGGAGGGGGCATTTTCTGTCCCTTTTCCGCAAAACGCCCCGTTGTATTGAACGATCGTCATTTACTATGGCGCTCGAGGTCAGTGACGTCACTGTGCAGCTATGAAACATGTCACATCTGGAATAGACTGGAATATACCGATTATGTTCCCAGGTGTACTTCATTTTGACCTGTCAGTTGGCGGTCGTTTTGCTGTTCACCTCCCTGGTCCTCTACGTCAATGGTGTAAAGGAGTGGATCAGGAGTCATACCTACATAGTGTAAGTACCTTTAGCCTCGTAAGGCCCCGCGTACTAAATTTAAGAAATAATACTCTCAATGGAATTTGAATTATTTGCGATTCGAACAGAGATGCATTTTCATTTGTTACGTTCTTACATTCGATTTTCGAAAAAATAGTTTAAACCCTATTGATAGAGAAAATTGACTCAAATTCCTTTGTATCTTTTTGTTGTATGGTGAGCCTTACGCGGATTATAAGCTTTGCTTGGCGTTTTCGTTGTTTTCTGGAGGACACAGGTTTTCCCAGAAATAAGATCTCCTAACAATCGTCCAGACACTAGCGGCATTGACTGTTATACTGTCAACTGGCCACCACCGCAGGCCGCTGCAGTATCTGATAGGACTGATAGGCTTGATGTTTCGGGTATAATTAGTTCGTTCAAAACTACAACGCAAGCAAAAATCTACCTTACAGTCAGAGCCCTAAGTGTGACATAATTTAGCCTTAGAGTTGTGTCCAAACTATACCA
Organism: Cenopis cana; assembly: GCA_951800055.1. Lineage (NCBI taxonomy): Eukaryota > Metazoa > Arthropoda > Insecta > Lepidoptera > Tortricidae > Cenopis > Cenopis cana. The sequence continues at coordinate 3,452,272 of OX637483.1, read as the reverse complement.
CATGGCCAACCTCATAGCGTATCAACCTCTTCAGTACCTACCTGGGTACCATGCTCGGAGTTTTCCTGTGAATGAAACTCAGTTAGACTGATTGTTCGACCACTAGGTATCTTATGGTCAAAACTGCAATTTTTTTAGCGAGTTTGTTAATTACCTACTTAGTTAGTTGCTGTGCCCTAGCATAGTTCATTGGAACTATATCATATTTTAAGACCTTTTGTAACACATGCTGTTATGCAATCAATGAAATAAAGTTATTAGGTATACCCTGCCACCAAACTAAATGTACACTAAATTCTTTAGTCTGCTACTAAGACTAAAGAATTTGTATGAATGCTCTCAGATTGGGGCCTCCCAAGACGATGTCCAGGATTAAGAGCGAAGCCATGAAGATTAGTTCAGAAAACTGACCCCTCCACCATGTTGGAGTTATACAGGGTAGCCCAAAAATACGTTGACACGGTTTTTTTTTGATATTTTTTATACGACATGACTTTTGTAAAAAAGCGTTAACATACTATTAATAAACTTAACAAAACACTAGTTATCTGCAAAATATTCCCCTTTGGCTTTGATGCACAGTTGCAAACGTAGCTTAAACTGACTAGCAAAATGCCGCACGTCCTAATACGTTATCTTGCCAATTTTTTTGGCAAGTATTACTTTCAGAGCAATGTACATTTCTGTGTTTAGTGACGCAGGGCCTTGTCTTTAAGGCTGACCAAATACTATAATCGATTAAGGTCAGGTGTGTAAGCTACCCAGCTACTTTTATCAGCTTATGAATATGGGCAAATTTTGGAGCTATCATGAAAATTGCCCTAAGGTTATAAGATCGACACACTGATCACCATTCTCGCCTGATCTTAACCCAATGGATTATATTTTTAAGTCTATCTTAGAGACATGGGCCTGTACTACTAAATATAGAAATGCAGAAGTTTCCGATAATGACGTTTTAATACGTGTCAACGTATTTTTGGGCCATCCTGTAGCTAGGAAGAGAGTTTTTTCTTCTTGATTCTTGGTTTGAGGGCCGCAAATTAATTCCTTTCACCGTTTCTAGATACATAGCTATAGGAATCTCCGGCTTGGTCTTGCTCGTGATGGTATGCTGCCAAGAGGCACGACGAAAACCACCAATGAACTACATATTCTTGGTTATATTCACTGTCACGGAGGGGTTTGCACTCGGAGCGTTGGCCTGCTACAAAGCACCTAGTGCGGTAAGCTCAGGGTAACCAGCCATCATTATCATCATATCAGCCGAAAGACGTCTACTGCTAGACATAAACTTCCCCAAAGACTGCCACAATCACCGGCCTTGCGCCACCCGCATCCAGCGGACTCCGGCGACTTTAGGTCATCAGTCTACCTTGAGTCTACCTAAGTACGCTGCTCCTTCCGGTATAAACAGACTAGACAATAGACATCAATTAACAATAACTACCGAGCAAGGTGGTGTAATAAATTTTAATAAGAGCTAGTCAGCGACAATATTTTTTGTCTCTGTCATATGTTTTGTTTTTTACACTACAGTAGAATGCGCTTATAACGACTCCGCTTATAAAATTTGACCGCTTTTAACGACTGCTAAATCACCGACGCGACGTTAGGATTCATACCAAACATTTTCAAAGAAAATTAGTCCGTTTTGTACGACGTTCTGTTAGTGCGACGTAATATCGCCGGTCCCTTGACGGTCGCTGTATCCGGACTCTACTGTATTTGATATTAACTAACGATTACCCGCCCAAATTGAGTAGGTTGTTTATGGTAAGCGTTCAGCCGCTTTAGACGAGTTCTCAATTTCTTGCTCCCCCTAATCATTTTTAAGAAAAATAATGGATAGTTATATCGCTTTTTCGACCAATTTCATCAGCTTTATATCTACTTAGATACATTGGGCTATAAACTGTATTATCGGGTTATTACGTTTTTAGGTGTTGATGTCGATTGGCATAACAGCAGCCGTCTGCCTAATTTTAACAATATTTGCGCTGCAAACTAAATTTGAATTCACTACGATGAGAGGAATTCTATTATGTGCCACGGTCGTGGTTACAATTGTTGGTAAGTTTATTCTAAAATCCGTCATCGGATACCAAGTCTCTTGAAATTAAATTAGTCAAGCGTCCGCTAACGAAATTATAATTTCCAATTAAAGTGAAAAATTGAAAATGCAACGCCACAGGTGGGGTTGAAAAATTCACCATCACGGTGGCTCAGTTCGTTAGAGCAATCAATGGACGGATTCGTTTCTTTAGTTCTTTACTAGAAAGAAATTATGTACTTGTGGAGTTGTTTCGAGCAACTTCCAAATATTATGTCAATTAGGTTCGTTGCGGATTGGAATTGTAAGCCGTAGCAAAGAGTTCCTCACTTACCAATATTTTGTATGCGAGTTCCCTCCGGTCAACTTCGGCCACTACTCCATGATGGCTCTACGGTTACTTGTCCATTTCCAAAAATCAGCTTAAGCCTCCTAACTTGCCCCTTTTCATAAACGTATACCTCCTAACTTGTCCATTTCTAAATTCTTCTACTACTCATTTCCAAAATCATATAGGCCTTAACTTGTCTATTTCCAAAATCGTCTACATTTTCAGAATCACCTACAATCCTAACCTTGTCAATTTCCAAACTCGTCTAGGATGTAAACATCATATTTCCGAAGTCACCTACCTACCTCCTAACTTGTCCATTATGACTATGTTACCAAAATAACCTAGGGGAGAAGGGGGGACAGTGGATCACGGGGAACAGTGAATAAGACGGTCTAAAGGCTTGGTCACACCGGTTGCGCGACGCCAGCGCGACGCGTTGAGTGCGCGATGCGTCCGGGGTACCTGGTCACACAGAGGCACGCGCGCATCGCGCTGGCGCCGCGCACACAATCTGCCCGCAACGCGCGCGCGTCCCGTACGCATCGCGCAATGCTGGCTGAAGCGCCAAACACGCGGATTCAGTCATTTGAGGACGTTCTTTTATTACTCGCCGCTTCCAGCAAACGAAAAAGGAAGTGGATTCATGAAATCAATACAAACAGATTTAAATACGGAGAATATAATAGATTATGCAGAGAGTTGCTGTCGCACGAAGATAAGTTTTTTTCATATTTCCGTATGTCAAAAAGTAGCTTCGAAGAACTACCTACATAATATTTTGAAACCGTTAATAACCAAGGAAGACACAAATTTTCGGCAGGCTATTAGTTCCAAAGAAAGATTGGCGATTTGTTTGAGGTTTGTATTTTATTTAGTATTTCCTCTTGCCAAAGTAGCTACATAGCCGACCACAATACACGTGCCGTTACAAGGTCACACGCACACCGATAGACCGTAGTCGCGCCCGCGCCCGTTTTGAACTTTGGCGGGCGCTGCCGCCACGCTTGTGTGCGTATTCAAAGGCTATGCCGACTTGCCGACAAAGAGACCGCGCGCCGCGCGCGCGCCTCGAACCTACTATGACGTTACCTATACTTAAATACTAAGGCTGGGTTGCACCAAACCATCTGTAATCGTAAGCGGTGTTCGTCAAATCTGATTGTATGGAAAGTTTGACAAGTTTCTATGGGATGACAGCTGCCGGCGCCATATTTGACGATGACCGGCCTGTGTTCGTATGTTGGTGCAACCGACCCTAATTGTTACAAATCTTAAATATTAAATTTTTATACCTTATTATTACATTGTGCCTAAAGTTAAAAAATTTAAAGCTATCTTTTATTATGTCATACCTGGCCATAAAGTGGCAATAACCGCACGCTCCGCGGAATTTCCCACTTCCTGGCCAGGGGAAGACATAAATACATACGAACCAAGGAAGGCCGTTTTCAAGTTCTACCTGGCGGAAATAGGACGGCCTCAGCCTCAGCTCTAGTTACCCACGCACTTCAGCCGATGAATCAACGATCATCTAATGAAGCCTTATACGCGAGAAATTCGTAAATTATTTTGATATTAATTAAATAGGTATGAGTACAAGTACATAATACTTACTGTTTTGATTTAACTCCTCCGCTATCCTCATCCAAATCATAGCCTTAACGCCAACATTTTTGTAGTCCTTGTGTGTTAAATTGTATAGAATTCTATAATTTTTAACTATTGTTATAAATTTTTCAACATCCATGTTGTCGCACTTTCTAACTACTCCTGCCGCGCGACGTTGCGGTTGCGCGGAGCGCGGACGCTGCGCGACGTTGCGCGACCGCAGCGCCACGTTACCAGGACGCAGCCGCCTGCGTTTTGAGTGCGCATTGCGGGGCGCGACAGATGCGGGACGCGACGCCAACGGCGCGCTGCCAGTGTGACGTCGCTAATCTAATAACATACGTTCCGGCGCGCAGCGGTCGCGCACTCAACGCGTCGCGCTGGCGTCGCGCAACCGGTGTGACCAAGCCTTAACTCCATAGTATTACGCACACACTCAAACGCTGTCGCGTGTTTGTGTATTGGTCTCGACGCCCCCCGCGCCGAACCAGTCGCTCGCGAGCTCAGGCACAGGTAGGGCGCGTTACCGCTACCCGTCGAATAATCCACTACGTAATATTTATTTTACCTACTTTTTGAAAGTGTTTGTAGGCTAATATATACGTGTAATTGAATGTGTTTTTGAAGCGTCCTACTATTTGGTGATTATAAATTGTGCTGATTGGTGTTTTGAGTGTATTCATAAGATCCTTTTTTTTGGTGTATTATTCTAACTTCAACGGGTTTTGGGGTACAGTGGATCATCACATTTTGGGGAACAGTGGATATTGATCCAGTGTTCCCCTTCACTTTTTACTGCCCAGAAACTAAAATAAAAACCTGTTTTTAGGTATCATCATGCCGAGGACACATGTTCGAAAGACTGATATAGGTCTTCACACAGAAGAACAAATGAAAAATGCTCTATCGCTGTTGTTCGCCTTGGTTTATCCTAGGCAACAATAAAAACAATATTAAAATTTTTGAAAATAACCCCGACGGATAAAGCTAATTGAAAAATATTTAAATAAAAGACTTAGAAATCCCCGGACTGCATAGGAAAAAGTACAATATTTTTTTAAAACGGTTAATTGGTTGAGAAATATTTTTACAAGCCCCGAAAAATTCGTCGGGGGCTGTCATTGCCTGTCTTGAAATGAAGTAGAATTATATGCATTTTATCATATACCTTTGCTTAAAAAGTTACCTCGAATTAAGAAAAATACTATTGTAATGCAAATGGCAACAGACATGCCTATGGCAGCCCCTTACTGTTTCCTATGCAGTCGGGGGATTTCCAAATATTTTATTTAATTATTTTCCAATTAGCTATATCCGTCGGGGGCATTTTCAATTTTTTTAATTTTGTTTTTATTTTATTCTAGAGCCGTCTAAGTATACATAAACTCTCGAACGTGCCAGTTGTAGAATCAGCTTCCTACCTAAGCTTCCTGCTTTTTGCTTGAGGTTTTCAGGGGCTACAGAAATAAGTGCCAAGTGGCCACTTTGTATCCCCGAGTGTCTTACAATCGAACTTGAGGTCCGAAGTTCCGATGGTGAGGGGCAAGGTAGGAGACACGAGGCCAGAAGGCGTTCCACGTAGGGCCAAAGGCCCGGGGCCCGGAGCTTCGCCTTCGAGCGTCCTCGCTATGCGAGTCCAAGAGCCGAAGGTCCGAAGGGTGAGCCTAAGATGACTTACTAGCCCCGAGTGTTTTACAAGCGAACTTGAGGGTCGAAAGTCCGAATGTGAGAGGCTACGTACACAAGGGCAGAAGCCGCTCCGAGTACAGCCGAAGGCCCGTATCTGATCCTCGGAGTGCATTCGCTATGCGAAATCCAAAGGTCCGAAAGGTGAGCCCAAATCGACAGCACTTTCTAGCCCAGAATGTCTTACAAGCAAACTTGAGGACCGAAATCCCGAGGATGAGGAGTGAGGAGTAAGGCGTAAGGTTTAAATATTGAGATCTCTTTGAAACTGATTGCTGATATGATATTTAGTGTGTAGGAGGAAGTGAGAACCTATGTTAAAGCTAACAATAATTGATATTGAATTTTAAGTTAAATTTTAATTTTATTGCTGACATGGAAGTACTGTCTTTATGTTTTGCTTTTTGAAATTATATTACATTAATAAAACAAGAAGTTTGTTGACATACGACTGTATTTTTGGTAACTTATTACAAAAGATCCACTGTTCCCCCTACGATCCATAGTTCCCCATGCCCTGGTTCAAGGCTCCCCGAGCATGGGGTACAGTGGACCAATTCCCATTTTTAAAAAAAGTAACTATGTGGCTGAAAGTATCACGTATATGCCTCTTATAGTGTTTGTTATTTATACCTTAATAACCCCTTATGCATTTGAGTAAAAGAAAACGAACATAAAGTGTGTATCTTCTGAGCTATGTGCCTCAAAACAAAATGTGATCCACTGTCCCCCCCTCTCCCCTACCTCCTAATTTTCCCATGTCCAAAATCTGCCTCCTAACTTGTCTTGAGATCCACATGTTTTTTAACTTTTATGAAAATTTAATTGATAAAATTTCAGGTATCGTCTTCTTGTTCATGCGCACTAATTTCCTCCACTACCTCTTCTCCGGAGTTGTAACCTTGTTATTCTGCATGTATCTGGTATACGATACGCAGCTGATGATGGCCGGGAAATTCTACAGCATCGGCCCTGATGAGCACGTTTACGGCGCTCTCAACTTGTATCTGGATATCGTGCAAATTTATTTAGCTATCACTAACATGTTCAGCAACTCGGAAGAGGTTTGACAGGTTTTTACAAGCTTATGTTCACATGCAACTTACTACTCCCGCGCAGTGAAAACGGGTTTGTTTGTCAGCAGATGCGTTAAAAATTTGTACTTAAGTATACGCGTTTTTATTGTAACTACGAGTAGGTACCTACATATAATTTACTAGGTACTTATTTATAATAAAATCTTGCATGTCACTTTGTGGTCTGATCATTTTAAACTTGGCGGGAATATATTTACATTTTTTACAGTCGTGTTTAAAAACATGTCCACAGAGAAAGTGATCAAAAATATATGTATGTGCACTGCACACGATTTTATTGTTGAGAGCATAAGGTATTTTTGAACAGTTTGTATGTATCCAACATACAAACTTTGCTGTAATCCAGTGGCAATGAAAAAGTTAAGCTTGTGCCTATTAAAAATAAACTTTTTATTAAAACTTTTGAAGTTTTTATTGCAGTTTACATAAGGTGTGTTTGATAAGTTTATTCATAAGAATCTAAAAAACGAATAGAAAGGGTATAATTTTCAATATTAAAATGACAGCGATTGCGGCCCTGCGCATAAATAAATATTTTACACCTCGTCAATTCAGTAAGGTAACTATAATATTAATAACCTAATGCAGAGGTTTGCAGCTGTTTTGCATTCAAACAGACCAAACCAGACATGCCAGCATTCCTGAACCCTGAACCCGTATTCAGTCAAGCATAGTGTTTTCAATTCAATGCGCTTTCAATTTATTTCCGAGGTAAAACTGCCCAATTCGAAGCTGACCCACTGAACAAATTCCAATCGAAAGACGTCAGGTAAATCGTCGAGCTTAGTTTGTCATCGTGTTTGTTTGTACTATGTACAGTCAGCAGCAATGGTTGCTACGCGGGCGAGGTGTTCAAAATGATCTACACACGCCCTTATTCCCTTATAATAGAAATGTGTGAAGATCATTTTGAACACCTCGCCCGCGTAGCAACTGCTGACTGTACGTACAATACATTACAATATTTCCCGCTACATTTACTACCGCACATGTAATATTCAGAATAATAAATCTATTTCTATTTTCAATCATAAACAATCACAAACAACAATAGTAGATTATAGCCGAGGCCGTGAAGTTAGTTCCAACCGAGGCTTGTATAGTGCTTTTTTCAAACATGCATTGAAATCGCCCCCACCAGCGACATCTACAGGTGAGGGGGGAACAGCTCCCCCGCCCCCGGTCGGGCCGTGCCTCCCCCGGCCAGCGGCTGCACCTGGCGCACGGCACGCTACAGCCCACCAGTGACATCTACAGGTGAGGGGGGAGTGGCTCCTCCGCCCCCGGCCGGGCCGTGCCTCCTCCACCCGGCCGCCGGCAGCACCTGGCGGATGGCACGCTGCAGCCCACCGTTGACATCTACAGGTGAGGGGGGAACGGCTCCCCCGCCCCCGGACGGGCCGTGCTTCCCCCGGCCGGCGGCTGCACCTGGCGCACGGCACGCGCTGCAGCCCACCAGTGATATCTACAGGTGAGGGGGGAGCGGCTCCCCCGACCCAGCCATGCCTACCCCCTCCCCTCCCACCCCCTGTGCAGCTGCGGGCGCACGGTCCGGACAGAAATTGTTGTTTTTTAATGTCGCAGTATGGTTACAGAGTCTACGCGTGGTAGGCATCATGTACTTTTTCCTTTGCCAGTTTAACGTTAGTAAGCAAATTTAAAAAGTTAGAGCAGCGGACAATAATAGTTTTGTCTTAGGTTTTTCATACTTCACTTCTCCGCCTAGGGCCAAGAAGTAATATAGGGAGCCATAAACAAGAAACTTCATGTCCTCATTTCGTGATATTAACACATACATTTCCGAGCATGCTTGAGAAAAATACCTGCAGGAATTTGCAAACCTTTCATTTATTTTTAAATATTCGTCCGGTTCCGCCTCAGGACACTACCTACCTACACTAATTTCTATGTTATCGCTATCAATAGAGTTTCTTATCTTTGATAACACACCCTGTACTTTGTCAGTGAGTTTGTGGCTGCGTTCCTGTTATGGCTCAGGTAAGTTTTATGAATTTTCATGCTTATCAATTAATAATAGTTGTTGTTTAGAGTATACAGTGCCGAAATATACATACTCTTATTGAAAACAATGTGTAAGTTGCTAAGTAGAGTATTTATTGCAATTTTCTAAATATATCAAAAGGTGGTGATATGATAAATCAATAAATTATTGGCACACTGTTTGTGACTCATACACTAAGGGTCTGTTTATTTCTATTCCTGATACCTACTTAAATATTCTCAACAGGTATATTACATTTCTATACCGATGGAGGTAATTGGCTGAAATGTAGCTTCCATTATGGGATTGTTTTTTTGAATGAATGAATGAATGAGAATTTAAGTGAATTTTTAAATAAATGTACGAGTGTAACATGTGATGATGATTTAAAATATTTCGATGCAATTTTGGATTGTGTAAAAGATTTTGGATAAATATTAACCTAACCTAACAAAAAACCGATAATATTTTATTCAATCATCACTTTCAAGCATTGTGTCAGTATGGGATTATCGTGGGGTTAATTACTTTTTAAAATTTTAATCTCATTATTTCAGTTAGTCTTATGAAGCTTTAAAAGCTTAACGGATCTAATTAATTGCTCATGAGCTTTATCTCAAAAGCTTTCGCTACACAGCTGAGACTACTGAAGCATTTATAATAAGTAATTGTATCGTGGGTAAGTCTCATTTTGTTTGTAATACCCTCATTAATACACCCACGACTACTGATGTGCCATCGGAAACTTTCCAAAATTGCGAATTTTTCCACATGGATAAGTTTCTGAAATTTCTCACATTTTTGTATGGGGTTTGAAACTTTCTGAAATGTAAAATGGAAATTTCTCATATTTCTATGAAATTCTAAAGAAATTTCCGAAAACTTTTCCAACTTTTTGGAAACTTTCCGCAACTTGCACATCTGTACCCACGACACTACAATATCATTATAACTGACATGAAATGCATAAAGTCGGCAATAACTTAGATAGGTTTGGGGATTTTAGTAGTGTCAGTAATTGGTTAGTTTTAATTATTGCATTTTGTTTATTTTACTACTTTTGTAGATTCTGTAGAGTAAAAATATACAATACTTACAAATACTCTTTATGTCACACCTGGCCATAAAGCGGCAATTACCGCACGCTCCGCGCGCGAAAACACCCACTTCCTGGCCAGGGGGTGACATAAAATTTTGTACTTAACACGGGCGGTAATAAAGAAAGCCTCAGATCGCATATTTATCGCCTTGCCTTCGGCTCGGGCGTCAAATACCTGCGATCTGAGACATTCTTTGTTTTACCGCCCTTGTTAAGTAATGTACTATTATTGCACACGTCAATAAAAATACAGACTTCAGAAAATCGCAGTATTATGCAAGGTTTTAGTCAGTAAATAATGTTGACATAATATATATATTATGCATCATTAGGGCGCAGGGTAGGGCAAGGCCTTCCCCATACAAACTTTGTGCACGTTTTATTCGTCGGTTTTGGCACTAACAAATATAATATTTTTTTTGGTTGTAAATATTAGATATGCGATGATGATCGTGATGTGAAAATTTTCAAATATTTCAAAAAAATCCAAAAAAAAAAAAATTACATCACGAAATAGCTATCAGAAAAATAAGCATACTGACCAAAAATCATAACTTTAATGCAAACACAAACGAAGTAAATCCTGCACAAAGTTTGTATGGAGAGAGCTTGCCCTACCTCTCCTCTTAAGTTAAACAAATGCTATGCGTATGCGTGACAGAAGGTGACTTTAAAATGTTGTTTCTTCAGCTGCAGAATATACTGGCTTCAAATTACAGTTTTACGATAACCGACATAAGAATGGTAATACATGCTTACCTATGTACACATGACACCGCCCGGTGTCGCCGATGTACGAGATCATAATTCATAACAAAACAAACCTTTTGTTTGTTATTTCGCCGGGAGACCACAGGTTACGTTTCAAAGAACTGGGTGGTTTCAGACTGCTTACTCACAACCTGGAGCCATGGACGTGGAAGATGGCGAGGTTAAAGGCTTTGAGTTCAACGACCAGAGCATCCGAAGAGGATTTATACGAAAGGTGAGGATGTAACATCCTTTTGACGACCGCTTTAGCTTAGTTGGTAGTGACCCTGCCTACGAAGCTGGAGGTCCCGGGTTCGAATCCCGGCCGGGGCATTTATTTGTGTGATGAGCATGAATATTTGTTCTTGGGTCTTGGATGTTTCTATGTATTTAAGTATTTATTTATCTATATAAGTATGTATATCGTCGCTTAGTACCCATAGTACAAGCTTTGCTTAGTTTGGAACTAGGTTGATTCGTGTAAGATTGTCCACAAATATTTTATTTTATTTATTTGAATATTTATCCTTTCTAGACTATCCTAGAAGGAGGCTGAAACTCAATTTTAACATAACATTAGGGCAGATGCCCCGGAAAAATCTATGAATGCAGTTTAAATTGTTTTTTTAAATTAAAATAATGTCTTCTTTCAGCAAAATATCCTATCGATGATATTTAAGGTACTTACCCTTGATGTCCCATAGTCTTGGGACACCCTGTATATTGACCGCGTATGCCAGAAAGTCGCATGTTCGAATCCTGCCCGGAGCCGAAATATTTTCAACGGCACTGCTTAAAACATAATTTTAATAATTTTAATTTAATTTTAAATTTCAGGTTTACTCCATCTTGATGTGCCAGCTACTGGTAACCTTTGGTTTCATCTGTTTATTCGTATATCATCAGCCCACCAAGAGGTGGTTTTTGGCTAATACATATATGATGTGAGTTACATTGATTTTATCTTTGTTTAATAGTCACCGAAATTGTACTAATGGATCAGATCAACCAATGCGAGATAATAAGCTGAAAACTCAAATACCTACACCTTCATTTTGGCATGCTATATAAGTTGTCTTCAAAGTTTCATGAAACTGCATATTGTTTTTCAAGGTTAACTAATGATTATGCAAATGTATTTTAGTGATTCGTAATTCTAACATTATAAGGGCTAAAGTTGGTTCCCCGCTCTTCAGTGCCCTCTTCCCAGTTTATCTGCGGTCGGCTACCTGTCTTTGTACGTTAGCGCCACCGGATTCTGTCCTGGCTTGCCTGGATACTAAGGTTCTCGCTTTCTATCTTTTCTTGCATGCTTGACCACCAGTTGGCGGATGGACGTCCTATTCCTCGTGGTCGTACCGTAATATTTAGGGCCTTTTTACTTGTTGTCTTTCATCATCATCATCATCATATCAGCCGAAAGACGTCCTCTGCTGGACATAGGCCTCCCCCAAAGAGTGACACAATAACTTGTCCTGCGCCACCCGCATCCAGCGGACTCCTGTGACCTTTCTGTATAGAGGGATGGGCAGACCACCGGGAGATGGGCAGCAGAATACCTGGAGTGCGGTGGGAGATACTGCGATCGCCAACCCGCATGCCAAGCTTGGCGATTATGGCATTTTACCCCCCATGCAGAAAGGTTGTTGTCTTTAGATATGACCAAACCATCGCAATAATTTCTTTTAATTTCGGGATCCTCTGACATAATCGTTTTGAGGCCAGTCCAGCCCGATTACACCCCCATCTGAGAACAAAATTTATGATGATTTAAACCCCCAGGTTCGTAGCGATGGCCGTGACATTCGTGACAATGATCGCGATGGCGTGTTGTGAGAGCGTGAGGCGTACAACGCCAATGAACTTCATCTTCTTGTCCATATTCACAATTGCTCAGAGTTTTCTGCTTGGAGCGGTGGCCACCACGAGCGCTCCTGATGCGGTGAGAGAATACAATACAAATACTCGTTATTGCACACATCAATAAAAATACAAAACAGTTCAGAATCAGAGCATAATATAGCACGATATAAAATGCTGTTTCTCTTATCATTCATCTTAAAATTCTGTGTGAATATCAGAGCTTTTCAAACTTCTAATTTCTTCGGCATCTGGTAGGTTTTATGTTATTATGTCCGGTTATTTGGTAGAAGGCCGGGACCTCTTTCAAACGACGGAGTCTACCAAATTTATTGGAACTTTACAATGTGTCACATCGTGTTCAGATACACCGTTTTGACACTTTTCCAATATGGTACTGGCAAAATATATAATACCTCATTAATATAAGTACATAATATCTTGCTCTTTTCCTCGTACCATTCTGTCCCCTGTCTTTTTTAACCCACAACGCGCACGACAGGTGTGGTATAAGTTTAGCATTATGTTTGTGTGTGTCTATCTGTGGAATCGTAGCTCCCTAACGAACCAATTTGAGAGCGCTTTTTTATCGAAAGTCTTGGTGGAGATAGTTCTTAGTTGTTTTTAATTTAAATTACTTGTTATCTTACATGTTCCAGGTGATGATGGCAGTGGGTGTAACGGCAGCGGTGAGCTTAGCTCTCACTCTGTTCGCTTTTCAAACCAAATGGGACTTCACTATGATGGGGGGCTTTCTAGTCTGCGCTACTGTTGTCCTGCTTATTCTTGGTGAGAATGACTTAAGTATATTTACAAATCAAATCAAATATTTATTCTGCAAATAGGCTACACACTTTTAGTACATGTCAATCGGTAATTATTAATTAACAATACTCAAAAACCTACAATGTAATTATTAAAACACTAATTTAATCATAACAGAGATATATAAGGTCTCTGAGCATCGAGACAATAGAAGCGATCAAGTATAGAATGATGTAGGTATCTCGTCAATCTCAATCAAACAGATTATTTTGGCACTCAACATTAGGTACACTGCTTTTCAGTTCTAATAGAGAATTTCAACAAGGATGATAGGGATATAAGTATATTGTGGGCGTGTGTTAAATCTTAGATAATTCCTGAACTCCCTGATCAGAATATTCAATAGGGTTATTGGTTTATAAAAAAAAAACAAGACCAAATATATGGCCATTGATGGAAATCATGATAATCTCAAAACATGACTGAGTTATAACTGTTTTTGCTAGTCAGATACAGAGAAAGCGCTACAGATGTGCGTCACAAATCTTTAGCTTCATGGTAAATAACGATCACTCCATTCGAACGTACGTTTTCGCGCAAAAGGGACAAGTGATGCCCTCTCCTTAAATTTAGAACAATTATAACTTTGGTATGAATTGCTTTTATTTCGGCATAACTCAATAAAAAGAAAATACAAACATTATAAACAAAGATTAGGTATAGAAGTAAAACTAAATTAATACTAAACTAAACTAACTATAACTATAAATATATTAAAAAAGGGAATCAAAATTCAGCCCCCTGGGAATGGTTCCCATGACGCAGGCAGCATTCCCGCGCTGGATTATAACTTTGTATTTATTTATTATTTTGGGCTGCTTTTTCACCAATTGATCAAAATTTTCGTACTCCTTATACAATTTTTTTTTCATTTGGTAGCAACAACAACATTTAACGAATAAGCTAGGCTTTTCACTCATTGTCAGTCATTCTACCCCCAGTGATTAGCACTTGATTCTTCGAACGAAGGTCTATAAAACTGGTAGATATTTTGAAAACCTTCTCAATTCCAGGTATCTGCTCCATCTTCATCCGCAACAACATCCTTCAGCTAGTCTACGGCTGTATCGGAGCCCTCATTTTCTGCTTGTACCTCGTCTACGACACTCAGCTGATGATGGGCGGGAAGCACAAGTACAGCATTAGCCCTGAGGAGTACATATTCGCTGCCCTCAACTTGTATCTGGATATCGTCAACATCTTCCTGTATATTTTGATGATAATCAATGCTGCTTCGAAGTAGTAAAGGCATGTCGGAGTACATTTATTGCTGGATATGACCACAAAAAACGCTTCTATGTGTATGTAAGCATTTTATTGTGTCACAAAATATTGAAGTACAAAGGCAAACTTATACCTATAAGAGATCTCTTCCAGCTAACCTGTGAGTCATATTAATATTTATGAAGATGCAATAGCGTCTAGTGAAAAGACCTCTTAATAAGTAGGTGGAGCTTAACAAATTTTCACAATAATTGTGCGGGGGGTTGAAGTTTGGTTATAAAATAAAGAAAAAAACAGCACATATATTTTGTCTCTTTCTTATCGATGCAATAATGTGGGAGAAGTCCTGGAAAGGGCAATATTAAGTAACGCTTTATTACTTTAGTCAGACTCATCTAAGCAATTGCTAATATTGAGTCATAACAGACCACACGCCATGGCATTCGTACCAATAGAAATAGAGTCCAAAATTGGTCCAAAAGCGACAAACAATCAAATTCCTCGACGGTACATTTATATTTTTACACTGGTCATATCAATAATTAACAACCTTTAAACTAGACTGGCAACTCTATGTAACATCAATCACCCGATTATGAGCCTTGTTGCAACGAGATAATATCCACTACTGCTCACATAAGTGTGTAGCTATTTGCAATGCAATTAGGTAATAATGCGATTGTGCAACAAGTCTTTTAGTTCAACAGTTCATCACCAGACGGCGTTTCATTGTATATGAATGTGACCGACCTTCAATTTCTCAAGCGTCAGTCTGCATTCGTCATCAATCGGCGAACAACGATAACAATAACATACTTCGCGACCGAGTGGACTAAAAGCAATTTTTGTCACGTTTTCCCACCATTTATGTGAGCCGGCGTTCAGGTACCTATCTACGCAGTTGTTTTACTTTTCACCATGCCCCCCATCGCTACATATGTGTTTTTCGACCTTGGAACGACCGGTCTCCCTCGTGCTAATCCCACAATAACAGAATTGCACATGTCAGCTGTGACATGCGAAGAGCTCCGAAGATATTTTAAAGATGGAGGCGAGGAAAACTTTGCCGACGCACCTGACGTAAGCGAACTCCATTGCCGACTCGAAGACGATGTGATGTGGTTTCTTGGTAACGAATACAGGGATCCTGAAGAATGTGACTTGAAAAAAGAAATGGTCTATTTCCTTAACGGCTTGGAGAAACCTTTGTGTCTCATTGCTTACAACGGACCAAAATTTGATTTCCGACTTTTAAAATCAGAGCTGGAAGATGCCAAAAGATTCTCAACAAAAGGCATCTTATGTGCTGACTCAATGGCGGCTTTTTATGACATTCTTGAGCCGAAGTCTGACAAGACTTCGTACGATGAAAGAGGAAGCGGTGCCTTCCCGTGGCCTTATAAGGAAGGTAGGAAGAGCTATGGACTGAGAGACGTATGTAAAAGAGTGCTGAGATATGAGCCCGCTATGAAAAATGCTGAAGCCCGAAATAAGTTAATGATGCATATTGCTCTCGGGATGTCCTTCGAATTTATGCTTTGGGTGGCAGAAAACAACTACCCATTTACTCTTGGCTTTTCGGAAATTTGGGATATGGTGCAATGCAAGAAGGAAGACGAAGGGTGTGTGTATTCTTGAAGTTTAAGAGACTTATTTTCAAAGTGAAGTTGCCTTTTGAAGTTAATGTATCGCTTGGTAGAGTTTGTATCTAAATGATGTGAATTTATATAATAGTAGGTTTCATACTTAACCTGTTATCTGATCAGAGTTTAATTGATCACAAAAAAATAATATTTACTGTACATAAAACAGAATTAATATGTTTATTATACAATATTTTTGGACTTTTATTTATGAATAACCTCACCTCCATTTATTGCAATTTTGATATCTTCACTTTCAGATCAAACGTAGGTACAGTCAAGTGCAAAATTTGTATCGAATGAATCCTCTCATAAATATGTACCAAAACCTTAATTCACCGACATAAGAGCTATGGGCCATCTTTCTGAGCAAGTTGTATGCACCCATATTTTTGCACTTGACTGTACCTAATACAAGTAATATACATTCCGGGATGTCGAGCTTGACCTTGATCACCTATAATTATTAATGAAACCACACAACTCACTACTATTTTAATAGAATTAGTCAGTTCAAAAGTTCAAAAATTCAAAATACAATATTCTGTTACCTACAATTAAATGTCTTGATATGGGACCAAAAAAAAGTTTCCAGCTTGAAAAGCCACAAATCGAGGAAAGCACGGGATCTGGTAACTGCCCTTACTGATAGAATGTAGGATTCTTAGTAGGGCGCCTTAGTAGGCTGACTGAAGATTGGAATGAAACCAGGACAGTCCTATAACCTGGCCGAAGGTCCAATAAACATATCAGTGAAGGTTGTATTAAAATCCATTCGCTAGATTTTACGTGATGCTTAGACAAATAAACAGACAGACAAACAGACACGAATTCTATAAGCCGTTGAAATGTGTTCTGTTATTGATTCTGAGATCCCTCAATCGATTTTTTTTCTAATAAATTAATCTTCAACGTAGGAGCGCTCGTGGCTCAGCGGCGCCTGCGTACCGCTTGCGGTATCTAAGGTGGGCAGCGGTCAGGACTTGGATGGGTGACCGCTTTGAGTGGTTACTAAGTGAGCGCTCCCGTACTTTGGAAGGCAAGTTAAGCTATTGGTCCCGGTTGCTGTCTATGGCAGCAGTCGTTAAGCCAAGTTGGAGGCCTTCGGCTTGAGAACTTCTAACAGTCAAGTTGCCCACTCACTTGCCAAAGCCTAATCCCAATAAGGTCTAGTTTCCCCTCGGAGTTGGAAGGTCAGATGGCAGTCGCTTCCGTAAAAACAACTGCCTACGCCAAATATTGTTATTAGGTAGCGGACCCCAGGCATCCTTCAGGATGCAACTGTACCGGGATAACGCTAGGAGGATGATGAATAAATTATTCTTCAACAAAATTTACAAAATAATATTGATCACGTGCGTAGGAACTAACATTACAAGTTGGCATCAATACAAAGTTTAATCATTATCACCTTTTACATCGGAGAAAAAGGATTATTTAAATTAGCTTAAAATTATAATTATTCCGTCTTCCAAGTCTTCTTGGACGCCACTGTCTGAATGCATAATCCAGAAATGCTTCGCTCAATCTTGTCATGGCAGCTTTAAGATGACTTAAAATCTTAACTTTTTTCTTATACACTAATTATTATTTATATTTCGAAAGTGCCGTGTTGCAATACCATTCTATCTCCAACGGCGCACCAGACCTCTTCTTCAGCCGTCATCTCCTCGGTAATCTCCGGGCACACAAAACAATGTCATCGTTTGTTTTTTTCGCCGGTAGACAACAGGGTTGAACTGTCACTGCATCAATCATCTGTTAAGATGTTGTGGCCAATGATGACACTCTATTTACTAAACGCACGTTCCTTGGCCCGGGTATCAAAGTTTCGAAGGCGACGTTTATCAGTCTTCAATCACGATGTAATTGAACATGTCTGATCCCCTTCTAACTCGAAGTCTTCTCCATCAACTCTTTAGCAGTAATATCTCATAAGAGACGCTAGTGAGTGCATTTCTACATTGCAATTTCCAGTGTGTTTTTATACATTTCAACACATTCATTCATTTTTTTTAACATTTCACTCATCAGGGATCCTATGACAACATATCATATTCTTTTTTAATGCAGTCACCATCTTGCTATTGTACAATAAATTTAAATAATCGATATGCAAGTTTAGCGTCCCAAAGATATAGTCATTTGGCTTGATATTGTACCAGTAGTTCTCTGATGTCATTGCTTCTATGTCATATAAGAGATATATGTATTCCAGGAGCATAATAATAGTCGGGTACAAAACGAAGACTGGGTCAATGTCCTGAAATGGTACCGTGAAAGCTGAAAAAAGAAAAGTCAATTAGTTACTAACTAGTTTTTTTTACTTTTATAAAAAAACAGGTCAAAGTGATAAAATTGAATTTGAAAATGAAAAATAAAGTATTCGACAGACGAGTATTAGATGATAAAATTCACTGAAAGTGGAAAATGCAATTTTTTTTTCCAATAAAAATTTTTAGGGTAATATGATCGTAAAATAAAGATGTGATCGCCTCAGTTACAATTGATTCTACTCCAAAATAGGACCAAGCAAGAAAATGTAAGTAAAGAGAACTATAAAAACGAAAGATGGGATGCAGATTTAACAAGTACTCACCATACATAATGAATTGTGTGATAGCAGCGATTAAGATACCGAACTTATTATCAAACTTGAGGGTAGTCTGGCATGCGTAGATGTGATACATCAGCAGGCCGAATACGAATACGCAGTAGTAAACGAAGGATAGGAGGATCTGAAAGTAATACACGAAATGAAGAATTAGTCACTGAAATCTGGAATGACTTTCAGTAAGGCAGCATGGAACTAACAAACACACAGAAAACACACATGTAACAGGAAATAGGTAATGTCACGCAAAAATTATTTGGTCGAGGGAAAATAACTTGGCACCATTTTGATTTTTAAGAAATAAAAAATATATTTTTAGGATATCATGAACAAATTGGCCTATTCCCAAAATAAACAAAGCTTGTAGGTACTATGATTAGTACCTACTAGTACATACTGATAGATAGATAAATATTAAAGCACCTACATAAATAGAAAACTACATAAATTCATACATGAAGAAAGAAAATGCTGCCTCATCTTCCTTAGAGAAATAGTATGAAGTTTTCCTACTGATCAAAGATTTTTGGACAAATTAATGAATGATATCTTACCGGCTCTAGTATATCCCAATATACTGTCGATATGCTGACAACGAATGACAAACTTAGTGGGTATGTCACAAGGAAGAAGTATTGGTACGGATTTTTACGTCTTGCCTCTCCATATATGACCAGGAGTGAAAACATCACGATGTATAAAAAGCATGATAGAACACTGTAAAGAAAAAAAATGCGGGTTAGTCGATAAACAAAACTTCTGTTGGAAATACGTCACTTTTTTGGCAAAAACATTGCTTTTTAGGTAAAAAATTTACAAAACAAAAGGACGAATAAAAATTTAATATTTCTTACATCATATGCAGGACATTGTTTTCTTTATTCAATAATCTGATGACTGTTCTACGGTTAGCCACAAAGAGTCCCATGACCACACAAATTCCTAACAATTGCAGAAATTTAGTGGCCAATACCTGAAAACAGAGAGCTTATTAAACTTATTTAACCAACTCCTTACTAAACCCACTTCCAACTCCATTACTTTAAAGTGTACCCTTGCCTTGAGTTTGCAATGTTTGCATTACCGTACTCGCTAGCGACTGCGCAAACGATTAAGTATGGACAGTGCCTCTGGCGGTGGCGGTTACGCAATATAACAAAGAAATGCCATACTACTAAATCGTTTACACCAGTCGCTTAGCGAGTACGGTAATGCAAACATTGCAAACTCATGGTAAGGGTACAGGAGGCAGGGCCCGCCGCCCGCTACCCATCCGCTACCCTTTCACGTCTCCCCTCTTACCCTGTCACATGCGAGGACTCAATTAATAATGTCATTTCGTCGATGTCAATAAAAGTGATGTCTGTGCGTCTTGGAAATAACGCCTTAGTGTTAAGGCCTGAGTGGACGCTTGGAGCGGAGCGTTCGGCGTCGCGTCCAGCGTTGCGGCCGAGCGTCCATACTATTTGTGCGGCGGCGACTCAGGACACCAGTATGAGTTTCAATTGTTTGACATGCACGCCCCGCTGGACGCAACGCTCGAGCGTCCACTCAGGTTCTACACTAATAGATATGTCCTCATGAAACGTCATCATTAAAATTTAATTGAGTACCTATATAAATAATTAAAACGGTGTGTAAAAATATCGGAATGCTAGTTAGCTAGTATAATTGCACAATGGTAGACCGCCCGTTGTCTACCATTGTGCAATTTGTTTCTGTTATTTGTTTTGTAATGTACATTATTTGGTGAACAATAAAGAATATTTGTATTGTATTGTATTGTATAATTGTTACCTTTTGTATGAATACAATACGAGTAGTTTTGTCTTCAAAAGGTGCATCAGCTATAAGTCCGTCGCGATCATCAGCGTCGTAGTGTTGAGCATCTGCAATCTGTATGAAATATTGTGATTAATTTGTAAGTTCGGACACAACTCTAAGGCTAAATTCTGTCAAACGAACGCAAGCAAAACTAAAATTAGAGCTCTGACTGTAAGGTAGATTTTCGCTTGCGTTCATTTGACAGCACATGGCCTTACAGTTTTGTACGTACTATACCATTAGTAATTATTATATCATTATTACGTCAATTTTTTTCGCTAAATGTTTTATAGTTTTTATTTATAAATTGATAACTTAATTTAAATGCATTAATAGTACATTACTTACCAAGGGCGATTAAACAAAGAATGTCTCAGATCGCAGGTATTTTACGCCCGAGCCGAAGGCAAGGGCGATAAATATGCGATCTGAGGCTTTCTTTATTATTGCCCGTGGTAAGTACAAAATTTTATGTCACCCCCTGGCCAGGAAGTGGGTTTTTTCGCGCGCGGAGCGTGCGATAATGGTCACTTTATGGCTAGGTGTGACATAAAATCTTTTTAATTAGTTGCAATAATAAACAAGATTTAAATTGTCTCTGAATAAGAAAACTATACATATACGTACTTTTGATTTTACGTTAAGTAACAAACTTAATGTCTTACTTAAAGCAGTAGGTAGCTATATTGTCCCAGTTATTGACACTAGTCTAACACTTGACTTTATCTTAATTCGTAAGAATAACTACTTAGAGGTGATCACGTCCACCATTAAAATATAAGGTGTCACAAATTGGGATGTGTAGCAGTGGCGGAGCGTCCATACAACTCGATTCCCACCGGCTTGCCTAATTTTCAGCCAGTCCAGTTCTTTTACTACGGCTCATGAAGAATAAGAAAGGCAAATTATTTCCGGCTTCCCTAAGAATATTATTGACGCGCCGCCACTGATGTGTAGGTACCTTATCTGTATTGCTATAATAAGAGGAAACTCACGGCAATACTCGTAGCAGATAAATCAACGGAACTGTACGGCGGAGGTGCATCCCGCGGAGTCATTGTGCCAGTATTGTGTTCTGAAACAAATCCATACTAATATTATAAATGTGAAAGTGTGTCTATCTGACTCTTACTCTTCACGCTTAAACCACTGAGCTTCGATGAAATTTGGTATGGAGATAGCGAAAGGAAATAGGGTACTTTTTATACCAATAAATATAAATATTTGTGGACAATCTTACACAAATCAACCTAGTCCCAAACTAAGCAAAGCTTGTACTATGGGTACTATGCGACGATGTACATACTTATAAATAGATGAATAAATACTTAAATACATAGAAGACATCCAAGACCCAAGAGCAAATATTCGTGCTCATCACACAAATAAATGCCCCGGCCGGGATTCGAACCCGGGACCTCCAGCTTCGTAGGCAGGAAAACAAAGCTAAAGCGGTCGTCAAATGGGAGAATAATAATTAGATGAGTGCCTGAAATAAAGTAATAGTAATTAAATTCTAATGCAATGAATGAGTTCTATGTAGACGAAGCCGCGGGAAAAAGCTAGTGTCTTATAAATCATCATGCTCTTAGTATTCCCAGTTGTGCCCTATAAATAAATTCATTTATTTCGACCAACTGGGACGTCCTATGGACTCCCAAGAATTGGCGTAGGAACACTGGTTTTACCAATCTGACCTTCCAACTCTGACTCCTGTGACTCTTCACGATGATTTCAGCAAATGTGAACGAATGTCATTATACATACCTACGATGATATAAAAGTAAACGCAAACAAGTGCAAGATGCAAGGTTAAACAGCAGAGTCAAGTCAATCGAAAACAAAAAAAGCCGGCTCATCGAGTCTTTCTGCATATTTAAAACATATTTAGGTAAAAACATACTACAGTTAATCTTATAATTTTTGTTATATCATGTAATATTTGTATTGTTTCACGGGATAACTGTCCAAAACAGAAAAAAAACAGTAAGCAGAATTGATATCAAACACGAATGAAGAAAAATTATAGATAATGTTACTAGTACGTAAAGTAATTACATTTATTTAACACAATCCGTAAATGGAGTAATTGAAAAAAAAAGCTAAAATGTATATATTTTTTTTTTAATATACAGTTAATCTATTGATACGCTTATAGGTATTATGTCCAATAACACTTACTACTGATTTGCAAACAATATCACGGCAATAATTCCTTTATCACGATTATTCTCACGTACTTATAAAATTATAACTAAAATTGTCTTTGCCTTCAAAACACTTAAAAAAAACAAAACACGGCCGGGCCGTTAACGCACCACTGTCGCTGAATTTCAACTGATGGCGAATATTCACTAAACGTCTCGCAACGTTCAATTTATACGTCTGATAATAAAAGTGCGCGTGTGACTAAAATGGCGCTCATGTTCCGTGGTTCCGTTGTTATTCTGCTAGTTGATATATTTTGATAAGCTGAGGTCAGGTAAGCACTTTGAGCAGGTAAGAATTTGGCATCACTCCAATCGAGTGAAGCATCTAACTCTAACGTACCTATTGCTATCAGATCTCTCAGTAAAATTCAGGAGCAATGACTTTTGTAGATTTAACAGTAATTTTCTGTATGGGAAATGAGATTCAGGTAAATGAAACTGGATAACATAACGTAATCAGAATCACCATAATTGACAACCAATTTGTTACCTGACATATTCTGCATGATCTGTGTTTTTGTAACAAAGTGTTTAATGGATTGATTAAATTCTTAATGATTTTTTTTACCTCATTATCGAGTTTCTTCTGACCCTAAGTCTGCGGTTATAATACAGATAGGATAACGGACAATATACAAAACTGACAAAAAATATTCGAAACACATAATATAAAGTTCAACTTATTTAACGCAATTTTTATATAATACCACACAAAACCGACCTCATACTAACGGAGTTGTTGATTTGATAATCATTTTATCAATCATGATAAAATGTCGTATTACTTTTCACCCAAGTATGAAAGTTGACGGAATTCTCCGCGGAACTCTAAAACGCCGCGATGATGTCATGATCTGGAAGTTGGCTGGGTTTTTCGGTATCGCAAACGGGGCATTCCTACCAACTGCAAAAACGAGACAGCAATCTACCTGTCTACTGCATAATAACATGGGGATATCAGCTGGGTATTTTGAAAGTTGTTTACAAGCAAGGTGTGTTGTTGTTATTGTGTAGTACAGTCAGCAGCAATGGTTGTTACGCGGGCGAGGTGCTCAAAATTATCTTCACACATCTTTATTATAAGGGAATAAGAGCGTGTGTAGATCGTTTTGAACACCTCGCCCGCGAAAACCATTGCTGCTGACTGTACTTTGACAGTGAACTATCGTGTAATTGTTAGTGCTATATTTATTTACTTCTAATTATATATTCAATTATTCATTATATAAGTATATATAAATAAATGTTAGTCCTAAAGAAGTGTTAAGAAGAGTTTATATTTTTTTATTTGGTTTATTTAAAACAGAAATGTAATAACCGGAACTAATTCTTTAGTTTTCAGTGCTTTCGTCAGATCTCCTGATAGGGCGCTGTGTTGAGAGCTTGAGAGTGAGGGACTATAATATTTCTCTACTTAGCCTTCAACACAAGGGATGATGACACTATAAAAGAAAATCAATAAATCCCAATTTTCTACATAAAGGCTCAAATTCTCAATCAAATGGCGAAAAAAGTAATAAAATAATAATAATAATTACGTAATTATAAGTCTTCAAAGTTTTAAGAGTGGCTATTTTCTGTCGCTTTTTCGCAAAACGCACCTTTGTATTGAACGATCGTTATTTACTATGGCGCTACTCAACAGTGACGTCACTGTTAGCACTTTCTCTCTAGACATGCGCAAAATGTGTCACTAAAAAAAGAAAAGAGTGATATTACTTCAATCCTTCACTGTGAAGTATATCACTCATTTAGTTCACTAGTTCAGTTTAGTTCACTAGTTCAGTAGCTCAACCGATTCAACTAATCATATTGATCAGTCATTCGTCGCGTCGCGTTTCTTTCATTCTAAGGCTAATTCGGGGATAATGATATCAAATTTTATATATATTTTGAATAATTTAGGTAAAAATATATTTTTTTACGAAAAATTTGTCATTATACTCGATTTTGACTATTTCGGGGATAAGGATTTCAAATTTTACATTATTTTTGAATTTTAGGATTTTTTTTTTGTAAAAACCGTCATGAAATAGATGATTGAAACGATGACACATGAACTGAAGTACTGAACTAAGTAAGTAAGTAAGTAATCATTTATTTGTTCAACATAGGTATAAACATACAGGTCTTATGATTTCTATTTGTGTCACTATGCTGGGCCGTCAGGCATACAAATTTTTAAACAGATTAATAGAGTTCATGCATGTTGTGCTCCATTAATTACAGTCTGACATAAATTCACTTATGGTATAGTAACGTAAGTAAGTGAACTGTTGAAGTATATAGATCCGAACTGAACTAGTGAATGAATGAAGGACACCAAGTGAAGTACTTCAATTGAATCATTCATTCGTGAACAACACATGTCTATTTCTCTCTCTAACTACGAACATTAAAACCGTTGTAGCTTCGTTATTTTTTGAGATATTTAAATAGGATTTTAACTATTTGGCATAGTTTTATGTCTTCTTTCTATTGAAGTAATAATTTTTTGAGTCAACATCCTTATTCAATAAATGCTCAGAGTTTGGAGTCACAAATGTCCATCGGCTACGATATCTTTCTTGCCATCGGGGAGGCCGTGAGCTTGTTTGCCACCGTTATTGTATAAAAAATGTAGCACCTAAACTATGTCAGAACTAGTGAGGCTAGAATCTGGACCTCTTTGTTGAATTGAAGTTAGAAGAAGTGGATAGAACATTCTGAAAAAAAAATTGCAACATAACATCCTAATTTTCAAAGAGCATGGCCCAAAAAAATCCATACCATTCAAACCGTATGATAATGCTTTGGCAGTGTGCAAAGCGGGTGGAGGGTGTAGCCTAAACGATCACAGCGCTCGCTACGGCTAAAATTTACATTTTGTCGGTGACTTGAGCTGTCAAATCCATATTGCAGTTAACATTATCTAATCGTTTTTGAGATAAATTTAATATGGCCCTAGTAAAATGTGTTATTGTGAATTGTAAAAACACCACAGAATAGTGACTGTAAATTTTACCAATTTTCAAGACCGTGGTGGAAACGAGACCAAAGAAATAAGTGGATAATTGCCGTAAGAAAAAAAAGTAAGTCACCTAACCTGACAACAACAACTGAAAACAACAATTTTAATGTTATTGGCAATAATGTTACTGACTACCACCGTCCAATATTGTCTAATATAGTAAAATAACACAAGATTTCATTAATTTTTTTCACAATATTTACTTACTTCTCGCTTGACAGCTATGACATAATGTCCATAATGGCCACCTGTCCGTGGCGCTGTCGTCGTGCACGGTCCCAATGCACTTGATGCTCTTCTCAGAAACCTGCTAAAATATGTTTGCGCTTAAGCAACAGACAGACCTCAAGCACTTAACTATAAATAAATCCATTCTGATTTAAACCGTATTACTTTAGTGCTAACAATCGATTTGCATTACAGTTATGCGCCAGGTGGGCCTTCGTGGTTTAATCGTGCAAAACATAGGCGGCGTGTGTTTTCGTTGTATCAGTTTGGGTTTTGCTCGGAGCCGTATACACGTATAGTGTGTTGTGTTGTGTTGATAATTCTGTGTTTACATATTTTTAACCTTGAATGTCATTGTGTCTGTAACCTCCAATATTTAGCCGGTAAGTTGTACTAATGTGAATCTTAAGTTTAAAAGTGTGTTAAGTATAATTTTGTTGCCGTACCATTTTTAATCAGAAAGTAAACTATCACACTGCGAATTTGTGCAACAGGAAAATGTTTGCTAAATGTCGTAATCTTAGGTTTAGAGACTTTATTCTCATAGGAAGATACCTATCTTATCTTATCTTATTAGTATGAGGGCCCTTGCGGATGCACCTCGACCCAGTGGGATCTTTTGTGCAATTGCCCCCTCCTTTATACCTACTCCAAGCTGCTCTCCAACATTTCCACAAACCGGATGATGGAGTTCAGCGGGAGTACTCTGAATTCCTTTGGATACCTGTAGGCGACGCGGGGCCACAGTAGTATCACTTTGATAGCTCACGAGCGTAGGGTTCCGCCGGCACGTCTCGTGGAACACGGTCGCGTCTCACCAAGGTTCTGCGTTCCGCCGAGGAAATTGCCAGCAACGCTCTTGTCACACCACAACACACACTAATATGAACAGGACCGAGAATCCTCTTAATTAAACCACTGAATAAAATCACTGATTTATTTACACTGATTACTTACAGACTGAACATATATACAAGGCACTATGGTTAACACTAGGCTAGGCACTGCAACTAAGCACTAACAATTAACTTACTGTACTTTACAATAATATTACACTTTACACTGAGCACTATTTACTATTTTTCTTCCCTTGTTCTTCTTTTCACTTTTACGGTACCGCTTATAATCAGAAACTGACTCCGGGGGGCACATTTGCTCGCTTTTATACCAAGAAAATCGAGATTTCTAGATAATCGAAAAATCAAGAAAAGTTAGAAAAGGACAGCATGATCTCTGTCTTAAACTTCGAGAACTTTCGAATTCCGGCGGGCTTTCTAGTACAAAGCTTATTCTACTCGCCAACAGATGGCACTACTTAGTGTCGGTTTTCATAACCAATTTTGCAGTTTAACAAATGTCCCCCTAGATGTCGTTGTTACTTCCACAAACTGGCTAACGGCGTTTTGTTCTAAATTACATAATTGCGATGAGGCTACCTAAAAACCTTTTTGCTTGTTTCTCACTTAAACCACATGTGCACGCATTTTAGGTGGCTGTCCGTAACAATACCTATACAAAAACTTCACTTAAATGACAATTTATGAAATTATTTATGAAACTAAACTAGTACTAGACTTAAATTAAGTAAACTCGCTAATGCTCGCTTAACGAAAGTGTTTTTTTTTGTGATTTTATAATTTAAATAGGTAGCAAAACTCTGTAAACTGCTTACTGACCCTGCTACATAAAACTTGGCCAGTAATAGGTGTAATGAAGAATCCCGCTTGTGACTTGTCAATAGCATAAAATAAACATGTTTAAGGCGACTTCCTGATATGTCGGTGCGGAGGCGGTACGATATGAGCAAAACGGTCAAATGTCAGTGTCAACTCAGTACTACTTTTTACTGTGCCCTTACATTTAAATGAGTGCTTCCTGTCCTGACTGGCGCGAGATGCGCGAAAGCGGGGCGATGTGAAAGCAGTACTGGTCCGCTTCTGCGCATGATATTAGGTACTACTGCGCAAATGTAATACTGACAGTATTCTGTCAAGTGGGAATCTTTGCGACGTCAGTAAGTTTACGTCAAAGAAGAAAATGTCACATATCGATCCCGCCCCGCCAAGTCAGGAAGTCGCCTTAGAAAGCTCACTTCAAAGAACTTAATACCACATATCGACACCGCCCCGGGAAATTCGAAAGAGTGATTAAAAAATATGTTTTGTTTTTCTTTTGCAGCGATCATCGTTCCTTTCGCCTACGTAGAAGCACTCTACACATTATACGTCACTATTTCCCTTGGTGTAGAAACCGCATATGTTTTATGGGACTTGGAGATCATGACTTCCAAGAGATACTGGACTCCCATCGCACCCAGCGACTACTTGGACGGTGCGCTCAATCTACACAGCGACTACTACTATTTTACGTCCAAGTTTCTATGTCCTAAGATGCTTAAGAGTGTTAAAAGTGATAAAGAAGATTTAAGTGAAGATGTTGAAAGTGGAGACGTGATGGGGACTTCCTGATTCGACTGCGTCAGTGGAAACTGTCAGTCGAGGCATTATTGGTTTTGTGGTAACATGGCTTTAGACCAAAGCTGGACCAATATTTTAAGAAAATGTTTTTTAACGGCTTTTATTTAATTGTGATAATCATGACTCATCTCACTAAGGATCACATTTCAAGGAAATTCTTATAGACAGTAGTCCTTATGGTCCTGAAATAGGGTGACGTGAAACGTCAAAATGGAGGCCAAGCGTGATGGTCAACACGAATATTTTTTAATCTACGTACCTATCGATTGGATTAAAACTTTAATGTTGGAAAAAATTTAAGCGAAAATAAACGTGCATGTGAAATGATAATTAATATTTTGTAGATAAAGTGAAACGTTATTTGCACCCAAAAACAGCGAATAAATGCATTTTGCCATAGAAAAGTGTGGTGCCGGGGTAAAAGGGATTGTAGGTTCTCGGACCCGGGCGCACCTGCGAGATGCAAGTGAGAGATTCCTCCCAAGCGTGACTTAGCGCGGGGGCGCGGCGGAGGCGGCCGGGCGCCGCATTGTGGGCTCGACAGTCGCCATTTGTGGGCAAAATTTGTAAAACAACAAATTGTTAATTTTTTTCATTTGTTTATTTTGAACCTTTAGAATGAAACGACCTAATTCAAAAATGATGACACTGAACGATGAGAAGACTCAAAACAAAATATTCATGCTGATACAAAAATATTGACCCTGACTGAGAAACGAATCCATGAGCGCCAGCTTCGTATACAGGGTTACTTTACTAATAAATAGGCCAAACAGGCCATCAAAAAATAAAAAAAAAGTTAAACGTACTGTACGTAACTTATTATTAGAGTAGGTACGTAGTTTCCGAGCAAAGTATTATATAAAAATAACGTTCCCAAATATTATTTTTTTCGAACATAACCTAAATAAATATTCGTTTACACCGGGTTAAGACCTGTTACAAGCCCTGGTCCTAGTGCGGAAATTATAAAAAGAAGAACACTATCTTAAAAAAAATTCGGTCCCCAACTTCTGGAGTTTGGCTATTGCCTAGCCTTGCGAGGCCTCGGGTTATTGTACAAACTTCCTAATATATAACAAAAGTCAGTAAGTATAATGGAATTTCTATAATTTAGTAAGTCACAGAAAAGTAATCATACCAATAATATTGTAATGTACAAAAAATAAAAATAAGATGTACAAGTTGTTCCACTTATTTGTATACTTTGTAATAATGCGTGTTAAATAAATGCTTTTCTATTCTATTCTATTCTAAATAACATGTTGTATGTAAAATTTTGTATTGGAACTGGATAAGTGAAGCTGTGTTTTCAGCTTCTAATAAAAATAATTTAGACGTACAGCATAGTATTAGCTCCGAGAGAATTAAATTAGTTATCGACTTTCTTATAATATATTTACGTTAGAAAATAAATATATCCCAAAATTGTGTCCACCTGTGCCTCCCCAACAGCACCACCGTGCCCGGCCACCGCGCACGCGCGCTGCCCCGCGGCGGGGCGGGGCGCGGCGCT
Organism: Cenopis cana; assembly: GCA_951800055.1. Lineage (NCBI taxonomy): Eukaryota > Metazoa > Arthropoda > Insecta > Lepidoptera > Tortricidae > Cenopis > Cenopis cana. The sequence continues at coordinate 3,422,212 of OX637483.1, read as the reverse complement.
GCAGCAGTGTGGCGGCGCCACGCGACCCGCCCGGACGAGCTCGACCCGCGAGCGACATGTGGCGCGCGCGCTGCTGACGCGATGCAGACGGTGAGTGCAGACCCGAGTGGTGTTTGCCAGCTAAAGTTCTGAAGGCGTTTGGTAGGACAGGTTTGGTGGCCCATGAGGGGGAGCTTAACTGTCAAACCCAAGTGTTGGTGTAAATAAGTGTAAACCCTGTATCAAAGTTATCGCTTGGCTAGCCCGTTATACGACGGGTGGCATCTTAAAGGATTGATAAAGTTCGGTAGGACAGGTTTGGCGGTACTTGAGCTTCCTACAAGCTCATGTATTGGATGTAATTAAGTATGAAGCTATGCGCAAAGTGAGAGAGGTTTGAAAGCATCATGTGATAACCAATGCCGTCCCTGTGAGTCCACTTGGCTGTCAAACCCTAAAACATGTGACTAGACTAGGCATGTGTGGGGCTTAGTGCAAATAAGTGTAAAGCGATCTTGTATCGAAATTAACGTTCGGCTGACCAATTGCGCGAAGTCCTAAAGGCTTGATCAAGATAGCACTATAGGCGCTATATAACCGGCGCCTGGCGGTCTAATAACCCTGCTCACAAATCTTGGGTCTGTAGGGCGGCCGTTGGCCTTATAAGAGGCACCTGACTCTAATAACCCTGCTCACAAATCTCGGGGGTCAATAAGTATAAATCTTGTTACACAGACTTGGCGATCTCGTGGACAACGATCAGCGATCAATAATTGGTTGTAAACAAGTAAATTATTCCTATCATAGTTACCGCTTTTCTTTCATCATACAATTACGAGTAGAGAGTTGGTCACGTTTAATAAACAAAGTCGTATAAGAATTGACCTTCAGCCTGATGGCACTGAAACACCCGGTCGAAGCATCGGAGATAATTTACATTCAAATTTAACCCACCAACATCTAATAATCAGACTTGGTGAATGGACATGTACAGTCCACCAAAAAAGTGGTCTACCACTTTTCGACTCTATTATGTGTACGTTAAAGTCCAAAAGTGGTAGAGGACTTTCTTTGCTGACTGTACCTACAAACGCTGAATACGAGAGGTCAAATGGTGAAACAGACTTTCCCGACGCCCGTGATATTGCTGGCCTTAGGCTTAAAATACCGCGTTCCGGCAAGGACAAACTTTCACAGGCCAGTCGCTACGGGCGGCGCCCAAGGCTGGCTATTGGTACGGAACACGTTGTTTCTGCCCTTGTCCGGGAAATTCCCATGTGACAAAAGTAAAAATAAAAGGTGTTTATGTGAGTACTAGGTGTTTGAGTACCTATAGGTAAAAAGCCACCCAGGGCCTACTTTATAGAATACATATTTTACAGTTTGGCAAATATACTTTCGAAACTGTTTTTTCTTTATGTACTTGTAAGAAAAGCAATCCATTTTTCAGCCACTTGCTAATATCCGATTCAGCTGAAATGGCATACTCTCTCATGAGTTGAAGATAACGTGTTTTAAATATTATTCTTTTAGGTTATAAATTGTATGGATATAACAGGGATAATATAACATTTTGATAATGATATTGCAACACAACTTTAACACCTGTCTTTTCGTATACATGGTTGTACTTAAGGATCAGTTACTTATAATGTCAAATATTTATAATGTTTAACTAATACAAAGTTAAACATCGAGCCACTAAACCCATATATAAGTCCCAACGGGTTTGATAGGTCAACTAACTCGAGGTTTACTACGTTAGTAAGAGACGACATGCACTGGGTGTAGTGTAGACTGTAGAGTAGCCCGGGTGTTACGCAATCGCTCTATCCGGCGCCAATCTAAATTTGAGGTACGTTGTTAGAGTAAAAGGTAGAGATTTACTCTACAAGCGTAGTGTTTAGGTACTTAAGGGTAGAGTGCATAAAGCGTCTGTAATCGTAAGCTTTATAATACTATTTTAAACTCACATGGTCACATTAGAATTACGATCAGTAACAAGATATTTACTATGTATACAGGGTGGATTTTCTTTTTGGGTCAGTGAGGGCAGCTACCAGATCCCGTGCTGCTACGCGAAAATGGTCTGAGAAGACTTGCCTTTAATTTTAAATTGATGAAGATTGACATTTACAGATTTCGGAAAAAACAAACAGGGTGCGAGAAAATGTTTATTTTTGACAAACTTTTTTTTGATACCAATCGATCCCGTCCTATCCAGGATCAAAAGCTTGTATGAATGATAATATTGTATGAAAACTTTACCTACAGTAACAGCATTCAAAATATCAAAAAACAAAAAAATTCAACCATCCGCTTTCTAAATCGTTTTTCATATCTTTCTATTAATAGCTCCATGTTGGAAAAAATCTAAAAACGGAATCGACAAAGAGTCCATAATTATCTGTCTGCTCAAAAATTTCACGAGAATTGCGACCTGTAGAGGACAAAAGTTGGACATCCAATGGAAAGGTGAAAGCATTTTTGCTCAAGTTGAAATGCTGACGCTTGGCTCATTCGGTCAAATACGATATCGCCATCGAGTACCTAAACTACAAGCCCTATAAAGTTAATGATGAGGCCAGTTCAATTTGATAAATTGTTCCCTACACAACATGTAAGGTATGTTGGGATAAGATCGGACTAATTTTCGATACTTTGGTAAGCTCTCGGAATTTTTTTTGACTAACTTATCTATCGATTCCTTGAATTGTTATCGATTGTTATAAATAAGTATGAAATATATTTTCAACCAATATTTTTCGTTTCCTTATATATGCAACCGTTTTTATTTAACATACGTTTAAAGATAGTATTTGATTTTTTTTTCATCGGGAAACATCGGACGTAAACGGTTAACTTCGGACTATGTTGAAAAATGAACTCTGTGCAGTTACGCGTATGGTTCGTTTTAAAAATAATCCGGTCTTTTCCTGTCAAAATTACAAAAAAACACTAATTTTATATTTCACGCTGTCACAGACAACCTGCCGCTTTAAATCAACGCGGCTGAGGTAAGGTGTGGGGCGTAATAAAAATGGGGTAGGCACAGGCAGGTGTGTTGTCAAATCGAAAATCTCTTCTAGATTAGAAGAAAATTGAATTATCCGATCTTGACCCGATCCGGTCTTACGCCAACATACCTTATGTAATTTACTAGCTTTGCCATAAATTTCCAATCCCTATTTCATCCCTTGAGGGACGATTTTCGGGATAAAAGCACAGGCTATAAGCTCATTGTATACCAAGTTTCATCATAATCCGTTTAGCCGTTTTTGCGTGATTGAGTAATAAACATACAAACATCTAAACAACCCTATTAATGAAGTAAGTGCGTATCGCCAGGCACACTTAGTAGATCCTTCAGGAGTGGTAGGCAATCGCCAGTTACTTAATGGTGTCGGTCATTGCCTTGCGTCGCTCCAAAACTAAGTAAATACTGGTATTTCTAGAATGGTATTTATATAGCTAGGTATTTGTATAGATTTGCCTTTATCCCAAACTTTTGTTGTCCAAAAGTTCTAATAAAAATAAAAGCTGAGTGGGAGGCGACTTTGTACTGGGACGTGACATGACATTTCAAGTTTTGGTATAAATGGGCAGAGCTATTTACTAAAGTTTCCGTAGTAGTTATATTTAGCAAGTATTTTCTACCCACGATTTTGTTGTATAAATTACGTCATTATTGCAAATGGGACGTTGACTGATATAGTCCTGTCGGCACACAAGGACTTCATATGGAGAATGCGTGAAGAGGTAACAGACAGACAGACATACTTTCGTATTTATAATAAGCAAAAAGAGGGGTGTTATAAGCTTATAAGTTTATATACTGACAATAAAACTGACTAGCAAGAACTTGCGTGCAATTTTCAGTGAGTTTTTAATACATAGCAAAGTTTGATCGTATTCATGCTACCTTGGTAGCCTAGCATTGTAAAGAAACTTGCATGCAAGTTCTATAGCTAATATAAATCTTATTGTCATTTCCATCAAGCACGATAACGCCATCTAGTGAGAAAAATAAGAACCAATAAGGTCTTTGCGCAGACGGCGGCGGGCATGGGTGCGCGCGCGCTGTTGATGGCGGTTGCGGCGCTCGGCGCGGCGGTGTGGGGCGTGGGCGGGAGCGGGGGGTGCGGCGTCGCGGAGTTCGCGTGTCGAAGCGGACAGGTAATTGTCTCTTTTAGATATTTGTAATTAGGACTGTTAGAGCAAGAATCATGTATGTGCTGGCTGGATGGCGATGGGGCTCGGACTGAAACGGTTTTGCGAAGGTCGAGTGGCGAAGTGGACAGGTATTTGTCTCTTATTTGTAAATAAGGCGGCTTCCTGACGGGGCGGGATCGATATACATGTGACATTTTCTTCTTTGACGTGAACTTACAGGGAGCCGATTTTTGAGTTTCGAACGCTCGACTTTTTACTCGAGATCTATCAAAATACTATGACGTTTTGACAGATGTCGAGTGAAAATTCGAGCGTTCGAAACTCAAAAATCGGCCCCCTGACGTCGCAAAGATTTCAACTTGACGGAATACTGTCAGTAGTAATATCATGCGCAGAAGTGGACCAGTACCTACTGCCTTCGTATCGTCCTGCTTCCGCGCATCCCGCGCCAGTCAGGAAGCACTTATTTAAATGTTGGGGCGCAGTAAGGCCGGCCGCAGACGCACGGAATCCAGAACGGAATCGGAGGGGAGGGGAGTTGACGCCTCTCGCTCTAAGAGGGAGAGGCTTTAACTCCGCTCCCCTCCGATTCCGTTCTGAATTCCGTGCGTGTGCGGCCGGCATAGAGACCGGTACTGAGTCGACTGACATTGCACACTGACACCTGGCAGTTTTCTCATATCGTACTGCCTCTGCCTGCACCAGCAAATCAAGAAGTCGCCTAAGGGTCGTTAGAGCAAGACTCGCGTGTGCTGGCTGGATCTCGATGGCTGCGCTTGACATGGTGATGTGGGGCGGCTGGAGCGGTGTTGCGAAGTTCGCATGTCGAAGCGGACAGGTATTTGTCTCTTTTAGATATTTGTAATTAGACTGGTTAGAGCAAGACGCAAGTAAGTGCTGGCTGGATGGCGATAGCCGCGCTTGACATGGTGATTTGGGGCTCGGACTGGAGCAGTATCGCGAAGTTCGCGTGTCGAACCGGACAGGTATTTGTTTCTTTTAGATATTTGTAATTAGGCTGGTTAGAGCAAGACGCAAGTATGTGCTGTTACTTGCTCTGCTTTGTTAGGGTTCCGTAGTATGGTATGTATCTTTTGGATCCCAGAACTCCTAATGAGCTCATATAAATATGTTATCTTTAGTTTGAGGACCACCAGTCAATCTCTTACTATCTCGGAACTGTTGAAAGACACAACACCCATTTTTTTCCTGTAGCAAAAATTAATCGTCTAAAGGCCCATTTACACAGTGCAAGAACTTGATGCAAGCTATTTTCATTAAATTGCGGGTTTTACGCATACCCTTCTTACCTTATAAGCCCGCGGCCCCGCAATGTAATCAAGTTCCTCTCCAACAGTGCGTCCGCCTGGACCGTTTCTGTGACGGTTCCGCCCAGTGCCTAGATGGCAGCGACGAGCCACCCCACTGTTCGCCCTGCAACCGCACTTACTATGGCCGCGCTGGCGTCGCGTACGCGCTGTCGGTCGGCGCGGGCGCAGGGCCCGGTGACGCGCCGCCGCCGCCGCCGCCGCGCGTACCGTTCCTGTGCCATCTGACGTTTACGGCTGGGGGCGGCGCGCATGGCGATTTGGTGCAGTTGGCGTTTGAGGAGTTTCGAGTGGGTGCGTATGAGGTGTATAATACTCTTATCTCACGACTGTGGGTTGGTTGTATTAGTGACACATCGACAACATGAACTCATAGCTCCGTCGCTGACCCACAAATAAACAATGCGCATGTATAGAAAGAACGGACATAATAAGAACAAAATTACAAATATGTGTTTAGTTGTCCGTAGTATTTATATCCACGAACTAAGTGCCCCTCTACAGCGAATCTCATACTATAATCTATGCGCAATTGTACGGGTTGGGCTGTGGAGGGGCGCGCCTTTGCGCGGAGTAGTTTTGGGATCAATAATGCAATACCAGATGAAGCAGTTTATTTCAAAGACAAGTCAAAACAGCACACAGCATTAGTATGGTTATCGTACCTTCTTTCTGGTTTTTTTGAACATGTTTTTTTTTATATAACGATGATGAGCAGCTCCCTTTTCCTATGCAAATTAGTGACTCCAGAAGTTGCATGTCATTAATTGCCTTGTGGTTTCGTTGAGTATTAATCTTTGTAATGATTGATACAGGAAGATACACACCAGGCAACGTCGATGGCTGCCCTGACGGCTACATGCAGTTAGCCGAGCTGGGCCGGCCTTTCACCGGTGGTTCCTGGTGTGGTGCATCGGAAGGAGCAGCGCTGTACTACAGTGAGACTGCCACCGTGACGGTTTCTGTTAAACTGTTCCGGGCACGGCTCGGGGAGCCTTTTGGGCTGAAGTTGCGATACAAGTTCTTACAGCAGCGAGATGCTGTTGTACGGTGAGTGACTTGTCTAAATTCTAATCGTTCAGAGACATAATATATCATTAGAATCTTTGCGTTAAAAACGTAGCGCCGCTTGTAATACGATGGAGGATATTCATAGGGCAGTGGGCAGGGATTGGAGAAGATCTAAGACGGAGCTCAGTGGCGTTCCATGAGAGGAATACATATCTAGTATCTAGTGGTCGAGCTTTCTATCAAATTCATGTTAGGAAGAATAGAATGATTTATTTTGTCTTTTTTAAACGCTAACAGGTTTGGAGCACTTGAAGCGCCATTGGAGCGCGGCGCAGTATCGCCAGGAACATACTGCACCCGTACTTATGAGGAGTGCCATCGGAAACCGTGCCGTCTCCAGAGCCCCAACTACCCAGGGATGTACCCACGCAATGTTACATGCTACTGGAGTCTACGTCAGAAGGATATTCCGACTTGCAAACATGCTATGATATCCGTTCGGCAGGATCATTCTCATAAAATGCAGATTAAACGCTCCATATCTATGGCAAGGTAAGTTCTACCATCTAGCACTGGTCACTATCAAAATAATTATTTATGAGATTATGAGATTTGATATCCTCCAATTGTTGTGCCAGTCCATGACACTTAGATTTAATAAGTAAGTTTTTTCAGCTTAAATAAAACTGGTCGAGCTGTGCGCGCATGGCGAGAATGCACGGGCGAGCGCGATCGACTCATCTTCTACGACGGAGCATCCACTGACGACCCAGTACTAGTGGAATATTGCGGTGGTGACTGGCTGCCGAGGGTCACAGCCCGTGGGCCGGAGATGCTCGTCGCCTTTCATTCTTCGCCGTATTCAGCGCCACTGCGACCGCCTGCGCCACTCGCACCCTTGCGGGGTTTTGAGCTTGACGTTGATGTCATCTTCGCTGATTCAGACTCACTTGACTACGCTAGGTAAGAACAACCCTATTGATATGAGAATTGGAAGCTCTTAAGTAACTCTGCATGCTGACAAACAATACAATCAAATATTTGTGGACAATGCCCTGCTGCTGAGGCAAGGGTGTGGCATCTAGCAGTGTTATCAAGGATGATATTTTAGTTCAGCTTACGTTACAGGGAGGCGCGTAGGTGCGAATTTCATGTAAAAGCGTCCTCTACTGAAGAAGAGGGTAACGGGACGACAACGGGGGTAGCAGGGCGCGGGCGGCGAGGGAAACTGCATGCTCCTACACACACACTGCCACCTAACACGACTTGTACTTGGACTTTCCATGGTCGGCCAGGTAAGTCTTTTAGATTGAGCATTATAGAAGTTGTTCACTTTATAAGTTCTTGATTTATTTGTCTTCCTTTCAACAGGTGACCTTGTATGGATCTACTTCTCCAGTTTCACTCAGTATTCCTTAGTGGATGGTAGACGCACTGAAAGTAGTGAGAGAGAGGATGAAGGAGGTCTAGCTCCACCAAGACCACCAACAAGTACTGCTGCTCGGCCTATTGGTGCGCCTTGTGGAGTGGAATTACGGGTTTGGGATGGGGGTGGAGGAAGTATGAGCGGAGAAGGCGCAGTTCTTGGGCGATACTGCGATGAAGCGCCTCGCCTCTGCGCTCGCGCTGCTTTAGCTAACGCTACACGCGCGCCTCGCCCCTGCGCTCCGCCTGACGGCTACGTCTCAACAGCACCTTTGTTGGCACTAGCCGCTACAAGCCGCGCTGGTACCGCTACACATCCTCTGCGGTTCGCGTTAAACTATGAGTTTATCGACGCGCGGTTAGCAGGGGCGGTGCTACCAAGCAATATACCGAGAGTAGCACGGCCGGTGCCCGCGGCGTGTGCGCGTTTGCTTACTCGGCCAGGAGAAGTGTCTTCACCGGGCAACGCGCTATGGTTTGGGCGTGGAGGCGCGCGACGGTTACGCTGCGTGTATCGACTCCAAGCGGATTCTCACGTAGCATTAGAGCTGGCCGTAGCTGCCTTCGGTCGACGTCCGCGTTGTGCCACTCGTTCAGACCCGGCTAGTGGACGGATGCGTTGCATACCGGAGCCTGTGGAGCAAGAAGAGACAACCTCGGAGGAACGGGAGGCAGATGATGATTTTGATGGAGAAGATGACGCGCCGTTGCGAGTGCCGCATCTTATGCTTTATGAGGCTCCGTGGCCTGGATATAGGGTAAGTGAACAAATCATTCCGCATCATCCCTTGACAGATATTATAGGCATGACAAATTAAGATAGCCTCCAGAATCTTGAGGTCTGACTCTAAAAATTTACAAAATAAACACAACCTTGATTCATGTATATGCACATTTGTCTTTTTACCCGACTGCAAGGCAGGGTTATGTGTTTCGCGCGTATCTTGTATGTATGTATGTATGTATGTATGTATGTAATATTCTTTATTACCTGACATCTTCCAATTCCCTGAACGGATTTTAATGTTTGAGATATCGTTAGATTTGTCTTACCAGCCCGAGTGTTCTTAGAAATGTGACGTCAAAAAAAAACAAAAATGGCGGCCACCAGACATCATTTTGTAAAACAAATAAAAAATAAAGTTGACGAACTATATCATGTGGGGTATCATTGAATAGGTATTTTAAAATCATTATAAGGTTTCTTTAGTCATTAGTAAGTGAAAACAACCGTTTAGGATTTATAACTATTCAAAGTATAATAGTCGGATCCGTTATCCGCTATGCGCAATCACTCATGTTTTCATTGTCATCATCATTCGAGGTTTGCTTTACACACGTTTAACAATTGCAACAGTGGCGGAGCGCCCATACAACCCGATTCCCACCGGCTTGCCTTACAAAATCTTGCTACAAACTACTTACTGTTAATTTAATAAATCATCAATTTATGAATACAAAATATCCATTACCTAAATACAATTTGATAATACGATTTACTTTAGCGTCATAATAGATTTAAGCTAACCACTAAGAAATCTACGCACGCGAATGCCATTCAAACGCAACGCATTTCATAAAGCCAAACAAGCCGGCGGAGTTTAACATGCCTCCTAGTATCGTGATTGCGATGTTAGGAGGGGTCAACTCAGCTGGTCACGTAGGTGGTAATGCAAGACCAGCTAGTTGACCCCTCCTAGTATCGTGATTGCGATGTTACGAGGGGTCAACTCAGCTGGTCACGTAGGTGGTAATATAAGACCAGCTAGTTGACCCCTCCTAGTATCGTGATTGCGATGTTAGGAGGGGTCAACTCAGCTGGTCTTTCCAATCATAAGACTTTAAACACCAAACCTGAGGAATGAAGTTTCGTCTTACTGGCTTTTCCACTAAGCCCAATATCGGATAGCTAGACTGAAAGTAGTTCTTATTTTCCCTAAATACGGTGACAGTTCACGTCAAAATAGTGACCAAGCGTGATGGTCAATAGTACGAATAATTTTGAATCGACTTTGTAATCGATGCTTGGTTTCCGATTTCAATTAAAACTTTAACTGTGCAGAAAATTATAATTAAATCCAAAATATACGTGCATGTGAAATGATCATTCATCTTTGTGTTAATTTGATAAATTATAACGTTTTATGCACTCAAAAACAGCACATTAAGGCATTTTGACGGAGCTCATCACACGCCGGGAACGATTCTGAGACTGAAGTATAATCGATTAATGAAGTAGTTTTTAATAACGTGGCAGATTTTTCCCCTATGCTTTTGGCAGAAGGGTAAGTATATCGATGGCGGCTCCCGTCTTAAATGCTTTAAGGTATATGTGTAGATGGATTATTCGAATATGAATATCAATATCTTTGTGAATAATTATAAGTCTTCAAAGTTTTAGGAGGGGGCATTTTCTGTCCCTTTTCCGCATATCTTTGTTATTTATTTTCTTTAAATCATGTCATTGAATTTTCACTTCTAACGGCACTCCCGGAGTGCAACCCGTTGTTTTTAGGGTTCCGTAGCTAGTATGACTAAAACGGAACCCTTATAGTTTGGGTCTATCTGTCTATCTGTCCGTATATCACAGCCGATTTACTCGGAGACTATAAGTACTACAATTATGAAATTTAGTAGGAAGACGTATTTTATAAACCGCTACATAAAAGTGATGTGAAATTAGGAAAATAAAATATTTTAGGGGGGGCTCCCCATACATGTAACCGGGGGATGATTTTTTTTTCAATGCAAGTAATTGTGAGGTGTATTTTTGGATAGGCCTTTAAAAATAACGTACAGGTTACTAAAAAAAGTTTTCCATTTAAGACAATCGTTGGAGAGATATTAGCTTCCAAAGTCGTACAAAATATGTCCCCCCCCCACCCTCTAATTTCCAAACTATGATGATTAAAATTCTGAAAAAATGGAGGTGGTGCACATTAATAAACACTCAACGATTTTCGGCTTGAACAAGATGGGATTAAGGGTTTTTGAGTTATCATTGAAAAACTGTCTTGCCCAAACAAAAGGACGTAAGTGCCGTGACTTGACTTCCCTATGAAGATATTGAGTTGAAATTTTATATATGTGTGAATCAAGTTTCATTGCAATATTATGTGTCCATAAAGCCGTTCTGACGAGAAAGTCAGAAGGTGGTCATAGCAATGCATAAACTTCACTAGATATAACTATCGTGTTTGGGTTCATTACAATTTTGTCAAAGAGTATACCTAGTAGGTACCTAGTTGATGACTCTTCAATTTCTAATTTTCGCTGCGGGTTACCCTATAAAAATCTCACGCGCCGCCACTGAATAGCAAGAACCATAGTTGAAACTAAAAAGTCTTAAATAAAAAAATAATTAATTAAGAAACAAAAAACCCGCCTGCACTAAAAATACCAAAACAAGCAATAAAAAGTTTTTGTCAATATTGCATTGTCATCTGAACTAAAAGTATAATCCTAATTCCAGCTCAATACTAGTTAAGGATAAAAAGCAGTCGGAGGCATGGATTTGGCCGAAAAGTCTCATTTAATGCTACTCCATGCCTCCGACTGTTTTTATCCTTAACTAGTATTGAGCTGGAATTAGGATTATACTTTTAGTTCAGATGACAATGCAATATTGACAAAAACTTTTTATTGCTTGTTTTGGTATTTTTAGTGCAGGCGGGTTTTTTGTTTCTTAATTAATTATTTTTTTATTTATGTAGTACTTAACCAGCGGGCATACGGGGCGTCGCGATAATAAGTACTAGAGGAGCTGCACTTTTTAAAGTAGATACCGCGACTTCCTGACTTGGCGGGGCGGGATTGATATGTGACATTTTCTTCTTTGACGTAAAATTAAATTACTGACGTCGCAAAGATTCCCACTTGACAGAATACTGTAAGTATTACATTTGCGCAGTAGTAATATTATGCGCAGAAGCGGACCAGTACTACATTCGCATCGTCCCGCTTCCGCGCATCCCGCGCCAGTTAGGAAGCACTCATTTAAATGTAGGGGCGCAGTAAAAAGTAGTACTGAGGTGACATAAGTTAGGAAACTATTATGTATAGATAATCTGTTTTGTCTGTATTGTTTTTTTCTTGTCTTGTGTACAATAAAGTATTTTTTCTTAAAATACCAATTGGTTATGCTAAGTCTGTCATATCATTTTTTGAACACTTAGGGATGATTCAAATGGTTAGCCTTATCCTAACCCCTTGGTACCTCTTAGGTACCCCTTGGCTGCATCTGCGACAACACATCAGCACCTCTCCGCGTCTCCGGCGCGAGCGCACTGGAACTGGTCCTGTCTGCGCGTGCGCTGGCGGCAGACGAGGACGCGCGCCATTTGCATTACCGTGGCACGTGGACCGCGCCGGCCGCAGCGGCGTACAACTGCGCCGCGCGGCGCCGCCTGCCGCCCCCTGGTGGGCACATACACTTGCTGTATCCTTATGAGTGAGTAACTTCCACTTTTATAGATAATCGGAATGCATTACGGTTGAACACATCCGTATGAGTACTAAGGTATACTCGTAACTACGCCATTTAGAGTCTAAATACCGTTGAGTAAGAGTTAAAGTAGTCACTGAATAACCATCCGTTTTTCAGTGACTGCCTTTATCTTCATCTGAAAATATCCTTACCAACATATATCTGATCGAAAACATGTTAACACGAAATTGAAGGCGTAACATGTGCCTACTCATTAAATGTAGGTAACATCAATGAGCTATTAAATTTTCACTCTTTTTGTATAACTAGGTATTGGAATTCTATTTTTTCCACTTAGGTACTTAAGTCATATTAGCGTCTACATCAAGCGTTTTTATTTGTGCAGCGGCAACCGCGCCTCAGAATGCGGTGAAACCCCCTTCCTCCTCATGGCGCGCGGCAACCGCTCGGTGTTCCTCAGAGTATGGGGCGACGAGCTGCCGCTCACGCCACCCCCTCCGCCACCGCCGCCCGGCGCGCCGCCACCGCCGCCGGAGCCACCACTCTGCCACACTGCCAATCGCGTGCTGGTTTATCACGCTCATACTTCCAGGTTGGTATTGTATCTGACTTTGACAATCCTTGGCATATATGGTTACTTGTTGCACGTTTCGCTATTGTCATTTGACGTCTCATAACCAGGATCATGTGTCAGATCAAAAAAAAATCAAATTAGCTATACCAATCCAACAAGCTGACTGAAGGATGAATCCATTGAATAAAAATAAAATGAATAAAACGAACTTTATTCTGTAAGTAGGCTGCAATGGCACTTTTACAAGTCAAACCCTACTAGCGTTTCATTATAGCATTCTTTGCTTTTATTGAGTTGAGAGACTAAAAAGATGATCATTTTAAGCATTCTTAATAACCTTTAAGCAAGCCTTCTCATTTGTCCAGATTATTGAAGGCGATCTGCCCAAGCGGCGGCAACGAAGGCCGAGCGGTGCAAATATTCACAGATGAGTGGTGGGGCCGGGGCCGTGGCGGCAGCTCTGGTTCTGCACTGCTCGTGGTCTGGGCGGCGCGTGAGACTGGCTCAGCCCGCATGGCCTGGATGGAGGTCTGGCGGCCTGCTGGCACCGGGCCCATTGGTACCCCGGGCGCTGAACCTGTCAACGCAACAGCTATGTGCGTGAGGGGCTGCAGCGCTTTGGGAGCGTGCATGCCAGGTGCGCTTTGGTGCGACGGCGCGCATGACTGTCCTGGCGGTGCGGATGAGGCTGCTGGCGCGGGCTGTGGCGCTGCCGCGCGCTTGCTGGCGGCTTTAGGAGCGCCGGCAGCTGCCGGAGCGCTTGCAGCGCTTGGAGGCGCCGCAGCGCTTGGAGTGTTGCTACTAGCAGCCTTGCGACGGCGACGTCGCGCAGACAAAGCGCTGCTAGCGGCCGGGGGACGCCGCGCTACAGAAGAGCTGCTATTCGACTCACGAGCATCCTCAGCCGCCTCCTGACGGCGCGAGCGCTCCGTCGAGTACATACACGTGGACCGCGAGACCACTGTGTGACGGGGCGCAACGCTGTATATACGCGCTGATTGTACATAGCGCTCACTGTACATAACGTGCTGCACGACGCCGCGTGGCGTCTCCTGTGATATCGTACCTTACGTTGATAGTTTTATCTTGTTACATTCTATTGTTGTGTTGATATCGGTGACGTGTTTTTGTTGGGCCGATGGCCGCTTCTGTTGTTTGTGCGTCCTCTTGAAGCCAAGACGTCTTATTCCCATGGGCCAATAAATCAGAAAGGCCAACAATGTCAATCAGGGACCATAAAGCGTTTGTAATTCTTCTGGAGTTACAAGGGTCTATAGACTTCGGTAGGTATCTTACCACCAGTAAGCCGTAGCTCTCACCATAATGGCCCTATCAATCTTTACCACTCATTTCACACTTAGACCTCTGCTCAACGTAATATCACCATGGTCTAAGTGTCATACAAAATGTATGGTGCCGAGACCTCTCTCACTTGACAACCTTCAGCCAATTTTAATTTTGAACACACTGAACTTTGTCCCCACTGACATTGGTGGTCCCCTTGATTCGCCCAGAGGCTATAAGACGTTTTGGTTAAACACGGTCGGGAGTAGGGCGTGTTTTTATTCCTATAAGTATATTCTATTCATATTTTTGAAGAACTGTCCCGTCCCTCGTTTTCACTTAAGTTATGAAACACTGAATAAACACATAGTTCAAATTTACGAACTAAACTGAAGTTTTATTTTGTAATTTATGTAAAACTCTAGTGAGTTTCAGACGACCCTTTCTAAAAAGTTCTTTTAACCCTTTTTAAAGCTCAAGTGAATAGGCTAGGCATGTTCTGGGTGGGGTTACTCCAGCTTCGGCCTCTTCTTTACCCTTGTGCTAGTTAGATGCTGGCCAAGAACAAACCCATTCACAGTTTAAAAAAACCGGCCAAGTGCTTGTCGGATCACGCACAACGAAGGGTTCCGTACCAACACCTAGCAGTTCACTTTTAAAAACACTATTTATTAACTTGAATCAAAAAAGGTCGAAAGGGAAGTCACGGCACTTAGGTCCTTTTGTTTGGGCAAAACAGTTTTTCAGTGATAACTCAAAAACCCTTAATTCCATCTTGTTGCTTGGGACACGATCCTGATGGGCAGATCTTGTTTTCTTAGACTATGGTCGAACCCAATAATATTTTTATCTTGCTGTCTTAACACATTAAGTGCGGGGCCTTTTTTCCTTGACTTGCGGTTGGTGCGTTACGAGACAGAATACCTAGCTTAATGCTGCCACTGAACCAGTCGAGAGAGACTGGTACAAGTAGGTAAGGAAATTTCCTTATATTTCCTTGAAAATCTTTAAAAAAATATATTTAACGATACAGTCCGTTGAAATAATAATGAAGCCCCATTGACTTTATAGCCGTTTTAGGCAATCGTTAATAGACGATAATTTACAAGGGTTTATAAAAACTGGTCTTTTTCATCTGGTACAGCACCAGCACAACCAGCACGATAAAATTTTTCGATCTGTAATTAATGATAGGAAGGTAAAAAACTACTCGTATCGGTATCAAATATATTTTTCATTACTAAAATGTCTCAAAATTATTTATAAAATATTTTTTCTTATTTTTCAATATATTTTTTGATCCTAATGCAGGCGGAAGTAATGCTGCCTAAACCTGTGCTGCTATACCAGGCAATTTTATACTAAGTAAAAAAAAAGCTTCTGGTCTGGTCTGGTGCGCAGTCTATTTTGACCGGTGCGAATTTATCCTCTTTATTTACTAGATTTTAAAGTAAGAATTCCAAATCTATAGTTATCTCTTTTGTACGCCTAAGATTTCATATAGAAATCCCCCCCCCCCGCACCAGGGGAAATATTGCGATAACTAAGTCCGCCGCAACAGAAAGTCGCGTGTACCAGTCAAATTGAGCTGGTTTCGCACTCAACGTGTTAATTAACCCTGAAGGACTGTATTATGATAATGCCTGTATATTTGCTGAATATTGCCCTTGTTCTAGACGCAAGGTTGGTTGGGGTTAACATACTGCGGATTCGTGACCTGTGAACAAAACAACCGAATTATATTATAATACAGAACAACTATCAACTCTATGAAGGTAACCATAAGATTCAAGTTATCTCAACGTTTGATTGTTAGATTAGGACTGTCTTTGAGATCGCAATTGGCAATGTGTCTGGGGTCTGGATAAGATGCGTCGACCCGTAGTGTCTGGTCTGTAGCTCTAGTATAAGTTTTTTCGAAACATTAACTAATTCGAACGAGTTTGCGTTTTGTCTCAAAATGTACGAAAGTGGTATGAAATCATGAACAGCGCCTCTGGTGGGCACTAGTGGAAATTTAAAACAGCGAGTATAACATTTGTTGCTAACCGATGAAGGCGCGTATTTCAAATTCGGTGAGAGCGTTTTCATACATTTTGAGACAAAACGCAAACGCGTTCGAATTAGTTAATGTGTCGAAAAAAGTAGTTGGAAAACATTCCGCACATCGCATAAAACAAAGCAAAACGAGATACTCCATCCTATATTGACACGCCATTAATCTATTATTAATGTCACTCGTCACTCCTTCTTTCTCTGATTGGTAGTGTTTGATGGCTGTCTAAGATGCTGGCTGCTACAGAATAAATAAAAAATGATCAAAATGTGGTTTGAATTATGTTCGACTAGCGAATGAGTTTGACGTATGATTCAGTACAAAAACTACATTCAAATAAATAATAATAATAATAATAATAATGTGACACGGGCAGGGACAGCATCCGCTCGGTGTATCCCTTGCATTTCATTAAATTGTCAAAAGGGCCTCTACGTGTTGGCTATGTGGTACTCGTTGGCACTTCGGTGCCTCGGTACTTCGGCTCCGCGCACGCCTCCCAAAGGTCCGGGACACCATTGTCCCGTGAACGGGAAAGACATACAAATAATAATGTTAAATTATATTCAGTAAGAAAAACGGCTCTATAACTATGTAGGTACAATGATTTTGTATATACGTATACGATATTCGTTGTTTTCCTGCGCCGCCGCCACATCAATATTTGGTCTTTTATTAAATTATCATCGCTACCTGTACGTAATATTGATGTTATATCACTATATCCCGACAAAGTTGTTTTCTGAAGACAGTGTTTTTCGGCCTTCCATTATACAGCCTGAAGTTTCAAGAGTGACTTGCACGATTGCATCAAACGGTGAGTATCTGGTGAGTATTCTGTTTTTGTTATTTTTTTGCCCTAGATTTGGCCGACGAGCAGTTTCTCATATGAATAGGGATGACGACACTATAAAAGAAAATCAATAAATCCAAATTTTCTACATAAAGGCTCAAATTCTCAATCAAATGGCGAAAAAAGTAATTCAAACAAATAAATAATTACGTAATTATAAGTCTTCAAAGTTTTAAGAGTGGGTATGTTCTGTCCCTTTTCCGCAAAACGCACTTTTGTATTGAACGATCATCATTTATTATGGCGCTACTTAAACGTGACGTCACGGCTAGGTAGCACTTTCTCTCTCTAACTACGAACATTCTAACCGTTGTAACTTCGTTATTTTTTGAGATATTTGAATAGGATTTTCACTATTTGGCATAGTTTTATGTCTTCTTTCTATTGAAGTAATACAATTTTTCGAATCGACATCCCTATTACGAATACTTTATAGACAAAACACAGGTGGACCGTACGCTTGATTGCCGGTGTTGAACTATAAAAAAACATATCGGAAACATATTATTATTTTATCTAGAAGTTGTGAGTTTATCAGTAATGTAATGAAGCAATGTCACAATCCAAAAGGCCTTTGTTACCGAGTCAGGGTATAACATTATTTACATTTTAAAACTCGAGTGGAGTTGGGCAGGACATATTGCCAGATAGAGTGATGGTAGGTGGACAATAATGCTAACAGATTCGTGGCCTCTTACAGGCAAAAGAAGCGTCGGTCGGCCACCAGCACGATGGGTTGACGACATTAAAAAGACCGCGGATTTCTCCTGGATGTGACTAGTAAGGGACCAGGATGAGAGGCCTATGCCCAGCTGTGGGCGATTACAGACTGAAAATGATTGACATTGCACAAAAGTAAAACTTATTGTGATGATGATGATGAAGTAATATTTGTGAAGAATTTGATCGAATCGACTAAATTGTATATATAGGGGAAGGTTGCTATCATTGGACCACTTAACTTCGCTGCCTTATAATATAATGTACAAAATGTATGTAAGAAAATAAAACAAGTTTGATAAATTTTAACTTTTGAAAGATATTTATTCATTTCCTTAAACACAACACAATAAGGTATAATCTTGGAGAAAAAACGTCTCAGGCTGTTGCCTTCTTTGGACCATGGTCACCTTGATTGAACCACTGAGTTGCCATCAATGGACTTAGGAAATTTATACTGATGGTCCAATCAAGGAGACTTATGGAAATCGACATTTAATATATATTTTTAAATATTTTAATAATTTTTGTTTTTTTTATAGACAAAAAATACTGAAATCAACATTTTAATATGCGTGTACTGTATATTTAATATGTGTATTTGCGTATGTGTAAAGTATTTAAAATCGAAAAAAAAATATTAAAATATTTAGGTGGTCCAATCAAAGCGCCGGTCCAATGATAGCAACCTTCCCCTAATATGGTCAGAAATAAACCATTAAAGTTTGTCGGGTTAACTGGGCCCACGGTGTAAACAACGGGTAACGAAAGTAACATAAATACAGACCAGTTTTTATCGCAGACACAAGGTCGCTCTAATATTAACAGGGTGCTCTAAATGCACGTGATGATTACAGGGGTGTCGCCCTGTCATTCAGGCTTGTGTTTGAACTGTGAGCCATTTGAATATACGATACGGTCAGTTGTGTGGGGGTGAAGGTACTATCACGTAACATACATAATATCTGGGCGGCCGGGCTTTGCTCGGCGTTTTCCCGGGCATGAGACCTAGCTAGATCGATTGCTCGTCCCCGAAAACCCCCCCATACCAAATTTCGTCAAAATCGTTAGAGCAGTTTCCGAGATCCCCGAAATAAATAAATAAATATACATATATATAAATAAATATCTGATATCTGAGCGGCCGAGCTTTGCTCGGCGTTTTCCCGGGCATGAGACCTAGCTAGATCGATTGCTCGTCCCCGGAAACCCCCATAACAAATTTCATCAAAATCGTTAGAGCCGTTTCCGAGATCCCGGAAATAAATATATAAATAAATAAATATACAAGAATTGCTCGTTTAAAGATATAAGATATACACCGTGGGCCCATATAACTATCTAACTCAAATCAGAACCTCTAGCAACGCGAAAAGCGCCTCTAGTGGCGTTTGGTGGTAACTGTTTTTTGCAATACATATTGAGACTAACCGCAAACGGGATCGTTTGTGTTTTATTCCGAAAAATACATGAGACCAACTTTTTAAGTAATCTCAAAAACGCTCTGATGGTATGAAGTTTGTAGGAAAATAACATGAACATGATTTCATTACCCTCCTAGCGTTATCCCAGTACAGTTTCATCCTGAAGTCCGCTACCTAACCCCAAGGTTTGGGGTACGTACTAGTTTTTACGGACACGACTGTAATCTGACCTTCCAACCCAAGGGGAAACTTATGTGATTGGGCTTGTCAAGTGAATAGGCAATGTGACTGTTGGAAGTTCTCAAATCGTCCGAAGGCCTCTAACTAACTCGGAATTATGTCCTTGGCGTCAGATTTTTTTATGTTCAAACTACGTCTTTTTATGGTTCCGTTCCCGCAGGGTCCAAACGGAATCCTAATGCTGTAACTCACGCGTCCGTCCGCCCGTCCGTCGTCTGGCACATTTTTTTCAGAAATCAAAGGAATGAAAAGCATCCAAAACCAGCTTTTTTACAAATTTTTGTTCCAAATAATTTTTAGCTTCCCATTAACCTATGGACTTGAAATGTTGAGATATTGTTTTTCCCGTTCACGTGTCCCGAACCTTTGGGAGGCGTGCGCGGAGCCGAAGTACCGAGGTACCGAAGTGCCATCGAGTACCACAAAGCCAACACGTAGAGGCCCATTTGACAATTTAATGAAATGCAAGGGATACACCGAGCGGATGCTGTGTCCCTGTCCGTGTCATGGGACGCACATAGAGACAGCACCCGCCAGTTGATGGAATCTAAATGAACCGGGTTATTAGGTGAAAATGATGGACTAAGTAATGGCTGGGCTATTGGGTGAGACATCGGAAGCCTGCCTAATAAAACAGTCTCTCAAGAGATAATGTTTATTATTACGATATTTTACTAACAAATACTAATAAACGATAAATCTGATGTTTTCTTTGATATTTCCATATTTTTCCTAATAAAACCAACTTAATTTTGCAGTTCGGAATCCTAGACGTGCGAAGTCCGACACGCACTTAGCCGTTTTTTTTCATGTTTATGTATTTAAAAGTCTTTAAAATAACATAAACAGGCCGCAATTTGTAGTTTTAAAAATAAACATATATTGCTTTACTGTTATTCTCCCCCTTATTTATGTACTACGGGCAAGGTTTGAGGTGAGACAATCTTTTATAAATCGCAAAACAAACCCAAGCTCATATTCAGGTCAAGAGTTCAAGTGGTATTTATACAGCTATAAGTAAGTATATTTTGTTACACCCCACCCACTCTGGTTCGAGCCCCGTTTCGCGTCACGGTCTCTGGTTTCTTTGCATATTTAATTCCGCTCCTAAAAGCCCTTCCATTTCTCTAATTTGATTTGCATTCCCCATCAGCGTTGTTTGCGCGCCGCGCCGCCGCTGAAGAAATCTGGACGTTTGTTTTATCATTTAACTTGTGTAAATAGGTAGTTACTACCTAGTACCTACAGCTATACCAAGGCAATTCGGGGTCGCGTACAGAGTGTTGGTAACATCGAGGATCCTCTGTGTTGACTTAGGGTCTTGCATGTCTCTGGCTGTCAACAGCAACACAACGAGTGGGGGATAAAATAAAATAAAAATGAATAAAATGAACTTTATTCTGTAAGTAGGCCGCAATGGCACTTTTACAAGTCAAACCCTACTAGCGTTTCACAGAGGCCACTGCCGAGAAGAAACGCCGAAAGAAACTCGACAGTCAGCCATTTTCTCACAAAAATATGCTTATTACAATGATGATAATACTTAACCTACTTAAGATCAAGAAATCTAAGTATCTATACATATAAAGCAACAACAGCAAGAATAAAATGAGGAAAAAAAAAACAGTTATGTACCGTGTGTAATTCTGCAAGAAAACATTTCGAAACTGTATACCTAAGCATTATCAAATTCTATTTAGGTAATAAAAAAAAATGGAATCCTTTAGACTATAAATTTAGTTATAAATCTTTTGATATGTTTTCTTGCAAGAACTGTGTCATGTGTCAACTAGATAAAATTAAAAAATACACATATATGAATCTTTACTCTATTTAAATATCTGGTTTGGGCCATGGATAGAAGTTGCACCACATCCGTAGGGCTACCAGTGGCAGAGCGTCCATACAACTCGATTCCCACCGGCTTACCTTATTTTCAGCCAATCAAGTTATTTTACTAAGGCTAATTAATTTGCCTTAGTCAATTTTTTTTTCGGCTTCCCTAAGAATATTTATTGACGCGCCGCCACTGAGGGCTACCCTACACGTGAACCCTGGGTGTTGCTAAAAGTGCAACAAAACTGGCCACCGTACAGTCTTCTAGAAGATTTCACGTTTCTAAATAATTGCCACACGATAAATAAACAACACAACGAGTCAAGTCAATAAGGATAGGCAACGCGTTTGTGATTCTTGAGTTGAAATGTTATTAGGCTACGGTGTCTGATTACTATATGGCAGACCGTAAGCATGTTTTCCACAGCCGTCTTCAACCTAGCGTTATCCCGGATTCCGCCAGGGTCCGCTTTCCTGCTTGCTTTTCTCCACTTTACTCCATCCTGGGCGTAAAGTGAGTCCGTTCTCCATGATGTCGGCTTTCATGACATTCAGCCATAGCTTTTTAAGTATAGGTACCGCGGGGCCGCATAACTTACAAGTAGACCCAGGTCCCAGACTGTCAGCCGGTCTGCGTCTATATACCGTCGTACTCGTAGTATACAGGGTGGATTTTCTTTTTGGGTCAGTGAGGGCAGCTACCAGATCCCGTGCTGCTACGTGAAAATGGTTTGAGAAGACCTTCCTTTGATTTTGAATTAATGAAAAATGGCGTTTTCAGATTTTGGGAAAAACATACGGGGTGCGAGGAAATGGTAATTTTTACAAACTTTTTTTTTGATGCCTATCGATCCCATTCCTATTCAGGATTAAAAGCTTGTATGGGATCAAAAAAAAAACTCCGACTAGAAAAGCCACAAATCAAAGAAAACTTTTCCCATACAATTTGTATGAAAATGAATACTTTTATTTTTCACATGCTATTTTTTTATGCCAATCGATTCCATTGCTATCCAGTATCAATAGTTTCCAAGAGGTCAACTTCCGGTAATGTACTAAAAAGCCAAAAATTAAAGAAAACTTTTCCCATACATTTACTATGGAGAAAAAATAAATTTTTATTCACATTTTTCTATCTTGCTCATCAGTCTTGCTACGTTTAAGGAACATGATAATGTATGAAAACATAACATTAAAAGCATTCAAAATGTCAAAAAAACGGGAATTTTGAAGAAAGATGAAAGGTATTTATGGTAAAATAAGTACATGAGAGCGGCATCCAACTTTACGGACTTTGCCTCTACTGCATCCATAGCATCAACTCAAACTTAAGTGTATTCTGCTCCGTAACAAAATGGCACATAAACTTTGGATTTTCAAACAGCTTTAAGCTTTACAGCCGCCCGCTAGCATGTTGACGTTTAAATAACGTGCAAATAACTTTGAGGTTTACTCACCAGACGTAAGATTCAAAATTGATTTAAATTTTGAGCTGCGTGACGTCACATTGATCGAATCACGCGTTCTGATTGCGGCGCCGGCTGATTGCTAACGCGCTGTGTCAATCCCCTCTCCCCTCCCCCCAAACAACCCCCACATTTGCACACGTGACGAGAGGATAATTCAATTTCCTCCCGTTCGGCGGCAGATTTCAAGAAATCCCAAACAGAGGCGTTAAAATTTCACGCTCACTGCATTTTCCTGGTTACTGTGTGTTAAATAGGTTTTCGTTTTAAGTTAAATATTTGCGCCCTGAAAAAAATAATTAATTTATCTCTGTAATATCACCCTTTTCCGAGCGTTTTCCTTTCCTAATTAAATCGTAAGGGAGTCCGACGGCCCGTTTTCTAGTACAAGAAATCGACGGACGCGCGACGGCCGTCGTTTTCTTGTACATACTAGAAAACGGGCCGGCCCGGACACGGAACGGTCTAGCGTGAATCATCCTTAATCCGAAGATTTGGCGCAAGCATCAGTTTAACAAACGCGACTGTCATCTGACCTTCCAACCCAAAGGTGAAACTAGGCCTTGTTGGTATTAACCAGGTTTCTTCACGGTGTTTTCCATCAGTGAAAAGATCCTGTGAAGTATCAAATAATATCTCTTAAATACATAATGTTGTGTTATGGCAAACACGGATCTCTTATAGTTTCGTCATGTCTGTCCGAAAATCATAAAAAGATTTAATTTTTTAAAAACTATAAAGTAAATTAAAAACCACCATCAGGATTCTTATGTTTTAATAAACGAAAACATATGTACCAATAGGCAATTTTTTACGACCAAAATGGCAAATTATTTGTTATCCATACAATGGTAGTACGGGGCCGCATAGTATCTGACATTAACATTATGTATATGTGTGTATGTAACATGCTTAATAATAATAATAATAAATATTCTTTATTGCACCATAAATGAGTGATTAACATAAATAATCCATCTTAATTAGTATAAGCTGGACGAACAGATACGACGAAACTATAAGGGTTCCGTTTTCGCCATTTTGGTAGGTTCTTAGGAACCCTAAAAATAAAAACATGCTGACAAACTGAGAGCCTCCTTTCTTCTATTGAATTCGCTTAGTATAATAGACACGTACCTAGTATTCTAACGCATTGAAAACGAAGTTACAAGTTTGCGAGCACCTCTCTCTCGTTGAGTATTAGATGGCTGTTCAACCCGCACATTTGTCCATTGTGTGAGCATGTGAGGGCACATTAATTATTTACCAGCGACATTTCATCCCAACAATACGTGCAACTCTAAACTCATGCTTTATAATATATGTTATCTTTTGTCCTGTAATTGCTTTCAAAGTTTAAAATTAATGTGTGAACTTAAGGGACTATCCGACGTTGGCATAAATTATGTTAGCCGACGTAAAGTCATAATGTAGAAGAATAGGGATGTTGACTCAAAATTTATTATTACTCCATACGAAAGAATTCATAAAACTATGCCAAAAAGTGAAAATCCTATTCAAATATCTCAAAAAATAACGAAACTACAACCGTTAGAATGTTTTTAGTTTAGAGAGAGAAAACGCTACAGGTCAGTGACGTCACTGACCTCGAGCGCCATAGTAAATGACGATCGTTCAATACAACGGGGCGTTTTGCGGAAAAGGGACAGAAGACCCCCCTCCTAAGACTTTGAAGACTTATAATTATGTAATTATTTATTCTTTTGGATTACATTTTTCACTATTTGATTGAGAATTTGATCCTTTTTCGAGAAAATTCGGATTCATTGATGTTCTTATTTGGTGTCAACATCCCTATTTTATTGTTTTCTTTTCTTTGACAGTCTGGATTGCTCGGGATTTTAGTTTTACTCTTCATTAAAAAGAAATAACTTAGTTAGTTCTATTTTGTAAGGTTTGCCGCGAACACGAAAACTTTTTGACGTTCAGGATTCATATTAATTCCTTACATGATAATCTTTCTGTATGTTAGTATTCTCATTTCGATAAATGTGTTAAAATATTTGCGTATTGCATATTTATAGGTATATCAGTTACTTTGTAAATGGGTTAATGGGTTTTCGATAATTTCAATTAGTTGTTTAAAGGGGCGGTATAATGTTCAGTGTCCCAAGTACTAAATATTTTCTAAACAGCATAATTCTCGCAAATCTAGCGTTATGTAAACTGGAAACTGTAGTACCTAGTTTGCATCAAATTACTTTCCGTTTGCTCCATTTAAGGTAGTCTGTGTCTATATCTAGCTATGAATGTTGGGTCCTAAGCCCGTCAAATAACAGAGTGACCGCTGACCGTGTCGCGACTCACGTCAAACACAACGAGAAAACAGAATTGTGGGACCAACACAATGATTACCTACCTTACCGTACCAAAGCGAGAAGACATTACAAATCATACATCAACTGAGGATCATAGGCCTTTTCAACATGACAATACAACCGCGTGAATCACATTCAACACCAAAAAGACGTGAAGGCGTTGGAAAAACTAAGTTTCATAGGGCTTTTACGTTTCGGGTCGTTTTCGACGGTAGCGCGAGCGCGACGAAGAAGTGGACAGGTGTAAGTGCCGTAGCAAACGCAATCATTTAAGTCATTTGTTAAGGGGTTTGCGAGCGACATGACGACCGGGTGATTACATTGCAACCCCAATTAGAGGACCCTCCCCCCGGAGGGAGGTATGAAGGTTGAGCATTCATTAAAAAAGGTTGTAGTTGGAAGGTGCGTGTAATTGTATTAAACATGCCTCGGATGCTAAATACTGTAAAATTAGGTTCCCTATGAATAATATATTATGTGAATGTTTGAGAGGTTTAATGAGAACATTGTTAATCATGGTTTTTTTTTAAGTTTCCGTATTAGAGTAGTCTCTAAGCTTGAGTTTCTTTTTTTTAGGAGATGCCTTTATCTATGCATAATTTCACTTATTGTTTAAATAATCGAGAAATAAGCAAATCTAAGTTTACCATTGTGTGGAAAACTGTGAATTAGACACTACTAGTTGTCAATACGTACCTATATCCATTCACAATTTTGACCAAAGTGCATTGGATCGCAAATATTGTTACAAACAGTCTTCATATAATAATTGCCGAACGCAAAAATCATATTAACTTTCAATTTCATTAGAAACGGATCAGAATCCTGACGATCACAAAAAAGTACCGCAAATAATATTTTTAAACGTTAAGAGTCCTACGCTTATTAAGAGAGAAGATTTCTGATTTAAATTATGATAAAAGTATTGATTAAAAGCAAAAAGCTGGCCAAAAGCAATCCCATTATTAATTAAAAAAAAAACGGGTTAAAACTCTACCGAGAAAAACAGTATTTAGCTTGAAGTTTGTCAAATTAAATGGGATTGCTCTTGGCCAGCATCTAGCCAGGGGGCAATTTAATATTATTACTATTATTATATTATAATTATTATGATATTATTTCAATTTGTCACTTTCTGAGTAAGTATTAGAGCTAACATATATACATGCAACTGAGATATGAGCGGAATTAAACTGAAGGGGGAGTTCCGTATAATATTGGTTTCACTTAACGTCAGCTGATGAAACACCTCCACACTTCCAAATTAATGATGCAAGGCACGTGTCAGAGCATAAATATATCAAGTTTAATATAAATGAGTGTTTATAGTCGAGGGGGTGAAGGGGGTTGGGAGGGGCTAACTAACCGTGACCGCATAAGCCAATTACAACCCGGAACTTAGCGAGAGGGGAAATATGATGGAAAACTTGTTTTGACGAGCTAGAGTTCAATTTTTAAGAAGGAAGCCTGTTGAAAATAATTTGATAATTTGCAATTTCTGAATATTTACGGATACCTTATTGATAACCTATTTATTAAGATTGTATATCCTATTAAAAAAAGCCCCCAAAAATATACCTACTGACAAAGTCTTTAAACGAATAATAATTATCTACATTGAGTAGGTATTATGTAAACTAAGTCAATACTCATGATGAATGCATATATTAAAATAGAACCTTCCACTTTTCTTAAAATACAAATAAATTAATTTAAAAAGACAAGTAATATTAATCTCAAATTTTAATTTTCATATTTTGAAAATATCTATCTGTCAACGACGATTCATCTGTCATCTACGATTTTATTGATTTCGATAGTGCCTCGAATACGGCTTCGCCAAAAAATACGAATAAAAACGCCAATGATGGAATAAAACAAGACGAATGATGACCATTCCTCCCCGCTTATCGCAGGCCGCTACGGCGCGTACTGCATAAACGGTCAATCAGAAAATCGCGCGATTTTTCACCGCCTGTCGAGCCTAGTGACGGGCGTTATCGAGCGTCACCGCTATCAAATGTCAAATGCGGGTTTGAGAAATAAATCAAGTTTAGTTCGAACGGTTTTCTAAGTAATCGTATTATCACACTAGTGTGGTGAAATATACACAATAATACTTCATAATAGGGATGTTGACACCAAATAAGAAAATCAATGAATCCGAATTTTCTCAAAAAAGGATCAATTCTCAATAAAATAGCGAAAAAAGTAAATTAAAAGAATAAATAATTACAAAATTATAAGACCTCAAAGTTTTAGGAGGGGGCATTTTCTGTCCCTTTTCCGCAAAACGCACCTGTGTATTGAACGATCGTCATTTACTATGGCGCTCTAGGTCAGTGACGTCACTGACCTGTAGCGCTTTCTCTCTCAAAGTAAAAACATTGTAACGTTTGTAGTTTCGTTATTTTTTGAGATATTTGAATAGGATTTTCACCATTTGGCATAATTTTATATATTCTTTCGTATGAAGTAATAATAAATTTTGAGTCAGCATCCCTATTATTAAGGTACATTAAAGTGAAAAAATATTTTGTCTAGGCTAGACGAAATTTTAAAATTAGGTTATTTTACGCCTTTTTTTATACAACTACTGTGGCAAACATGCGTAAGGTCGACCTGATGGTAAGCGGACACCGCAGCTTATCGACGCTCGCAACTCCAAAGGAGTCACGTGCCCGTTGCCGACACTTTCTAAATTTTGAGGATTCATTGCGTTGACAGCAGAAGAGACAAATTTAGGTCTCTCGCTTTCAACACAATGCCTCCTCGGGAGCTCTGGCAACCTTGCTCACCTCCAGGAACACAACATTCTCTCTTCTTCTTAGTCGGTCACTCTTGTCAGAGTGGTCGTGGTTGCGCAGACGAGGTACGGTCAACCAATTTGATTTCTCGGTCACTTCGTGCCTTGTCACACTGACATTAATATGAGATCTCTGGCGGCTTTCATATGACTATAACTGCGACAAGGTACGAAGTGGCCCGGAAATCAAATTGGTTGACAATACACGGAGCGATGTTCGGTGGGTTGTTGTAGTTTACGAGGACTAACACAACATTACATACTTGTATAGTAAATGTTATTATGGCTGTGGTCTTCTGCAAGGCGGAGGTACTTCCCCAGTTGGGCTGTTCCAAATTCGAGCAAGATGA
Source organism: Cenopis cana (assembly GCA_951800055.1). Lineage (NCBI taxonomy): Eukaryota > Metazoa > Arthropoda > Insecta > Lepidoptera > Tortricidae > Cenopis > Cenopis cana. The sequence continues at coordinate 3,393,901 of OX637483.1, read as the reverse complement.
CAGTTTGCTCTGCCCTACCTCTCTAATTGTTCTCTCGACTTTGCTGGGCGCAATCTGTATGCGCGGTCTCATCTATGAGAGGAGGCCTGTTCCCAGCAGACCGGTCATCGTCAAATATGGCGCCGGCAGCTGTCATCCCATAGGAACTTGTCAAACTTTCCATACAATCAGATTTGACGAACACCGCTTACGATTACAGACGGTTTGGTGCAACCCAGCATAAATCCGCTGTGTATGTGTATTATTTCACTCGATCACGCACCGGTCCTAATTGAAACATTATCGGGTCCTAACCAAACACGCAAGGCGTTATGGCTCGGTACAAGCTATCCATACAAAGTTTATATGTTGATACGATGAGGGCTACCGCGTATTAATTCGCCGCTAGAGGCGCTAGTGTGATGTCAGTCCTCCGAAATGTCAAATTTCATAGTTTGTGGGTTAGTAACTCGGGTTTATTTTTAATTTAAGTTATGACCATTTTGCAATACCTAAGATTGATTATTGCAAATATGAGTCACGGGAGAACGAATATTAGTGCTTTGAGATAATTTTATAGTTCGTGAACTTATGTCATCGTCATCCGGTCGGTTGGCCCAAGTATGCTCTCCTCAGTTCCCCACGTGTCGATCTTCTCCCATCCTCAAGGAGGATCTCTCTCATTATCTATTAGCTACATTCCCAAAAGATGCTGTGCCAACATGGCGATGTGACAGCCACGCCGTTCCAAGGTTATATAAATTTTATGTAACTATCAGTGTCATAGGATAGGACTCATGACTTCAGTTTAATCCGACGTACGATGTACAAGATTTGCGTATTTTGATAGTTCCAAAGAACTTACTACTTATATGTACCTCGCTAACTCGCAATGTAATGAAACTTACCTACATGTATGTCTTGTTTGTGTCTAAGGCAATTTCCTGACGTGGGATCGATATGTGACATTTTCTTCTTTGACGTAAATTTACTGACGTCGCAAAGATTCATACTTGACGGAATACTGTCAGTATTACTTTTGCGCAGTAGTAATATCATGCGCAGAAGCGGAGCAGTACCGCCTTCGCATCGTCCCGCTACCGCGCATCCCGCGCCAGTCAGGAAGCACTCATTTAAATGTAGGGGCGCGGTAAAAAATGGCATCGAGTCGACTGACAGCTGACACTGACATTTGACACTTTTCTCATATCGTATTGCCTCCGCACCCACAAATCAGGAAGTCCTAAATGAGGCTTTATACGCTTGTCTTGTGTATTTTCAGTTAAAACAATCGTAACGCGCCGTCCATTTCTGTCAACATTTATTTATTTAATAACACCTCACTTTTACATCTTTACATGTAAGTCAAGAAAGGCTTCAAGAAATAAAATAGCACCTGTAACCTTGAGACTGAAAAGTTCTCTACGAAAATAAAATACCTTCGGCACTTTTTATATCAAGTACCATTGTTCGAAGACAACAAACAACTCCCAGACTGTTATCTATTGTTTCAATATTTGTTTGCCAAATTGGGTTCAGGACTATTTGAATATACTTATAGGATTGGGAATATTGGGATCGATATAATATTGTCTGTATGCTCTGTTCGATACTGGTTAGTACGAGAGCTCCAAGTAAATGTAATTTTGATTTAAACTTATTAGGATTAGTTAGTCAAATAGAGCTGCAGACGAGCAAAGAGGCAAGGGATCTATTCGCACAAATCGAATTAAAATTGAATAGGTGTTGTATCGACGATGCACGACGAGTCATAGTGTAAGAGCGAGTTGCGCAATTGCAAAGGCTCAAGCGAAGATGAAATAAATTCTATTTTTTTTTATATTTTAGAGGGTCTGATCAAATTTTACCTATTGTATAGTTTTCGATATTAGTTGTTCATATCGTGAAATTGAAATAAAAAAGCTCGAGTTAAGATTTCCCCACCACGAATTATACCTAGGTAAAATTTAATAACTAATTTCGACAGAAGTAAACTTTATTCAGAAAAAACATAAGAAATGGAAGAGTCATTTCTATACCAGCGCTAGCCAATGGCTAGCACTATGCTGATTTGGGGCCATTTCGTGGCTATATTCTGTATTTTTGCCACGAATAAATGTTTTTTCTTTCTTTCTTTCTGATATACGTAATAATTGCTCACAAAGTTGTGTTTCATTGTTATAATGAAAACATACCAAACAGAGATAAGCGAAGCTGTGTTTTATCACTTTTTTGGTATTCAGTCTTATAACAAAAGTTCGTGTGAAAATTCTTTACCTAGTCTCAGTCGTATATAAAGTTCAGAGAGACAATAGTACATTATGGCCGTGGCCGGGAAGGAAGCAATTGCAGGCTGAGTATTTGTTTAAACGGACGAGCTTGCGAGTCCGTTTAATTATAATACGAAGCCTGCAATTGCCATTCCGGCCGAGGCTAATATAGTGCTTTTCTCAAAAATGGGGAAAATAATACAAAATTTGAACAAGATTTGATAAACATAACCTTAAAAAGTCAAAAACATCATGTTTTCCCGCCGTTTATTTATTTTTAACACGATCGCAAGTGTATTTTTCCACTGAAAAACGCAAATTCTCGAAAAACACATAAAAAAACGTCGCGTTTCCAACAGAAAAATACGAGCTGAATTGGCAGAATACGACCTGTGCCTCCTTTTATATGACAGTTTCTACTTTTTAAAAAGTTGATAATTCGACAAATAAAGGAATTTATATGTGACATTGCAGGCGTGCAGGCGGGCCTGCAATGTTTTTTACTTTTTAATTTGGATCTGACCTTAAACTACACACTTTACCTTCCAATATGTAGGGACTAAAGTCCAGTTTGCGGGCCATTTTTGAGAAAAACCTGTTTAGATCTTATTTATAGCTATACATTAGTAGTTTATGCAACTGGTACATAATGAGGGGCATTAAAACACGAGTGTGTTTTATGAAACGAGCCGAAGGCGAGTTTCATAATAAGGTCACACGAGTGTTTTAATGCCTCATTATGTACAGTTGCATACATTACTTTATCTACACACATATTATAACTACTCTAAGATGGGTTCAGAAACCTTAGTAAATAAATACAATAATTGTGTTAATACAAACTTTTTTGCACGGTTGCGGAAATATCGAAATCAGAACTGGCAACCGATACCTGAATGTTATTTTAAAAAGTAAAGAGTCCCTATTCTGATGTGATCATGTCGTTCTAGCTCAAATTTCGTGCGATATATACTAAAAACACATCGAGCTGACATTTCGCATCGATTGAATTTGAATTTTCAGTGATACTAGAATAGGGACATGTCAACTTTGACATTTAAATTTTGACAGTTTTGTTTGACGTTTCATATTTTAACATCATATATGAGATTAAAATAAAAAAATATATTACTGCTGTAGCCTTAGCCACAGATAAGAAAATTGCCATAAATTCATTGAATGTTGAAATGAGAGTCATTTTGTACGGTTTCCGAACGCATATTAGAGGATTTATGATATGTGTGTAGATAAAGTATTTTAGATACATTATTACATTTAACAAATTGTTCATTCGCATGATTAACAAATTACCTGCTGTGCGTGTTGAATAGAGGTTAGATCAGGAAAGACTAGCCAAGTCGCTATATGGGGAAATGATATTGGAGAAATTCCATCGTTTACTCAAGGATCCCATTTAATCTTCGATACATCATCGTCAGTTCCACTTCAAACGCGTATTTTCAAATCATTCCGCTCGGTCTCTTTTAAGCGGTCCACTTAGTCGCAGTGTCGCTACATCGAAGAAATATTACAGGAATCTGTGACACATCATTGAGTAGCTCCATAATATGGACATATTATGTCATCTGTGGTCACTACCACCTTCCATTTTATCAAACTACTGGTTTCCTAGAGCTAATGCTTTCATAACCAAACCATCATCAATATCATCATCACCAAGGTCATTCTCATAACCAAATGCAAAAATACCCTAACAATTACGATTGACATGCATATGCGTGTTGAATCAAGAGGCAATGAAAAATAAGACACCAGGAGACGGACACCCGAATTAATTTACCAATTGAATTATTCTTTTAATCAGGTTACAGACGGAAAATTTCTTAAAAATCCTTTTAGTCCCCCGAAACAGTCAGAGGGCAATTCTAATACCTCCATTTCAATAATTCCATTACAGTTCCAAGAAAACTCTAATCGCGTTACAACGCCATAATTTTTTTCATTCATTTGATTTTAAATTGGGAAAATTGCTGCTATAAGTGGCCTTTTGAAAAACATTCATATATTCCTTTATGACGCACCTGTGAACACGGCTTTCGATTGGAAGCCTGAGTTGACGATGCGACGTAGGCCTGAGGGGTGATTTTGTCCGTTTCAGATGCACATAAGGTAAATATGTCATTGTTTTGTACGGTAGAATGATAGACATACCTAAAACGTATGTTTGAGACGTTACGCAAGCAACTAGTCATCTTTCACGCCTGATGGTAAGCGGTCACCGCAGCCTATGGACACTTGCAACTCGAGGTAGGTACCAGTGGCGGCGCGTCAAAAATATTCTTAGGAAAGCCGAAAATACTTGGCTTTTCCTATTCTTCATGAGCCGCAGTAAAAGAATTGGACTGGCTGAAAATTAGGCAAGCCGGTGGGAATCGAGTTGTATGGACCCTTCGCCACTGGTAGGTACGTCAAATGCGACCTTTTAAAATGTATAAACTCCTTTCTTGAAGAGCCCCATATGTAGTCCCTCGGGAAACCTTGGGCGGCAGGGGTATCTTTTACCGTTCTGTTGAGAGAGAACTGAAGCCCATCCAAATAGCCTGGGATCAGTTTAGGAGCGTTGCAAAACAAGTTCAACAGTAAAGGTAACATAAACATCTGACTCATATCACAATTACTTCATTTATCATATTATGGCATCATTTACTCCTCTTTCATCTCTGCAGTATTCACACCCTCCCACACACAACCATACACTGACACACACATACAAAACACTCACTCACTCGCGCACACTTAACACACACACACACACACACACACACTCACTCTCAAAGACCTGTAAGTAATCCCTGTGTTTATCCATTCTTAGTTATATGTGACCGTCCAGCTCACTGGGGCCTTTATGGTCGGTATTGAGTTACGCACGGATCTATAATCTACAATACATAGGCTACCAAAAACAATGATCACCATGTCCCTAAGTGCCATACTTTTTTTTTAATAAATCGTCAAAGTTACTCAACCCAAAAATGCACTTTTGAGAAATAACTAAGAGAAGTTTAAAACTCATTTAAAGTATGTTCCCGTGGGAAGTTACATAGATGATGGTAGATCCTGAATCTTGAGGTTCTCTTCTATTGGAAACAATCAAAGATTTTTCAATTCCACTACCCCATTGAGAAAAAATGGCCTTTGATCAGTGCAAGGCGCCGATCATAAAAAAGTAAGGAAATTTGTAATAGGTGAATTATTATTTCGTATTTTGTAATCTTTGTCATAGTGTATGCTAGAAAATAGTTTACTTAACACATCGAATGGAAAATAAAAACAAAATCCTAACGTGATATATATTTTTTTATAAATATAGAAAATGATATTTTTTCTATCTCGTCACGAATAAATTTAACAATTTCCGTATAGTATACCATACTTACCTGTAATAAGTCTAGACAAGCATTACACAGGTTTTATTTTTTTTCTATGTCAATTAGTTTCAATTTTATGACCGATTAAAGTTACATGAAAATCAAGGTTTACTTCCATACAATTGAGAAAAGGGCCCTTATGGACGAATGTAACCAAAAATGTAAGTAAATAATAATATTTACATAGTCTAAGTAGCAATCTTGTATTAGAACGTAATTCTGAATAAATCTTTTCATTACAAGTTTTTTGAATTTTGCGTAATTTTTAAATTATACGAAAAAGCAATTTCGCATAGTAAAAATTATTTTTTAACTCTATTTAAAAAAAAACCGACCAAGTACGTGTCGGACCATGCACAATAAAGGGTTCCGTACCGACACCTACTAGTCCATATTTAAACCCACTATCCGATACGTCGAATCGAAAAAGGTCGTATCTTCATAGTAAACTGACGGCACTTACGCCCTTTTGTTTGGGCAAAACAGTTTTTCAGCAATTACTCAAAAACCAGTAGCCGTATTTTTATCAAACCAAAAATCGTCTTAAGTATTTATTAATGTACAGTCACCAGCATCAATATCTGCTATAATAAAGGCGCCATAAATATTTGACCCGTCTTTACGGCCCTACAAATGGAGCTGTGTCGGATATTTATGCCACCATTGTTTTGGCAGATATTAATGCTGGTGACTGTACACCGCCTCATTTGTTCAGAATTTTCATACATTTGGAAATTAGAGGGTGGGGGGGGGGGGGGGGGGGGAGCGGCCCTACCTTTTTTTTAATTTCACGTTTCATAGAATAATACTTTCCTACCATATATTTTCATAATTAGAGAGCTTATAGTCGGCTGTGACATACGGACGGACGCACGGACGGACGGACGGACGGGCAGACATGATGAAACTATAAGAGTTCCGTTTTCACCATTTTGGCTACGGAACTCTAAAAATACAATTAATAGGAAATGTAATAAGAAACAAAAAAAATTGCAACGGTCATGCACGACTAGAACTTACTTGACTTGAGACTAGAAATAGGTATTTGTAACGTGTACCACTAGAATCCAGTAAACAGAAAAGGCAAATAAATAATACAGAAAATGGTTAGAAGTAATTAGAATAAGTTATTAACCTATTTTATATCATTATTATCTGACCTCTGCCATAAGGGCCCTTTTTTACTAAACTTTACAACTAATTTAAAGGTAGAAATACTTAACTTATACGTGTGAAACCAAGCTAGAAATACACATCTAGTCTTATACTTTATCAATATGCAAAAAACAAAAAATATGTGATTTTACCGTATTTTACTAAAACGCTGATATCTACGAAACTAGAAAGTGCCATAAGGGCCCTTTTGTTATGGACTGACTCATATTAGCATGCCGTATGAAAATTGTTAAGTTAACCTATTACCTAGTTGTTGTTAAACTTTAATCTATTAACCTAACAGCCGCATTAATCTGGCAATTCTCTTAGATTTGGATCCCCACGAGACAGGCTATGCCTAGTGTGGGAATCGCTGTAATGTTTTTCATGTATCGTGTACAATCTGGTAATAAAATATTTTGTTTTTTTTTTTTTTTTTTTTTATTTTTAGCGGTAAAAAAAAATTACTACTATACTTCACTGTTTAGGTAGCCTTCCGTACCTATGCATCAAAAAGTACAAATCCGCTTTTATTGACCGACTCGTCGGTCATATTTTAGTACAAAAATAGGCACCCGTACTGTATTCTCGAAGATCTCACAGTTCTAAATAAATGCCGTGCAACCTTTTAGTGGCAATGAACCGACCAAACAAACATTTTTTTTTTTTTTGTATCCTGCTACTTAGCAATCTGTTTCCTTGAAACAATAATCTAATACGTTGTCAGATCAGTGATCAGTGAATATATCTACTGTTGAGAAGTGCGCCCACTGGAGCCATTCTCATCTTTCGTCTGCGAATCTTGTCGCTAGGTCTGGTATGCTATTTCTCTTAAGGCGAGAGTATCTTATACTGCCCACTCCCTGCAGTTCAGCAGCTAGCTGGTTAGTATGTTGGTCCAGTCTGACTTGATAATTCTTGCTGTGTGCCTCAATTTCTTCCTTCACTGTGCGCAATTTAAAATCTAAGTTTACATATTTATTGCTTATGTACGATGGGATATTGAACATAGCTCTCATTGTTTTGCTTTGAAACCTTTCTAGTATTTCTATATTACTGTGGCTGCAAACAAACATTGAAACATGGTTCCCTTAAACCCCACCTTCGTAATGGAGTTCTTTATTTGGTCTGTTGGAATCTTGCTACCACTAACGACATTAATTAATCTTACGGGAACTTTGAAATTTTACGGGACGAATTCGAAAAGAAGATCATGATGTAGGGATAATTGTCTGCCAGAACCGTGAAACATCGAAATCGCTTGTGATGTGTTCACTTCTAAAAGATCCTATGGACATCGTGGGCCCGCTCCTCCTAAGCCTATTGGTAAAAGTGTGGAATCATATCTTATATCACACTTCAGCTCTTGAAGATTAGGTAGGGGGGTGAGGGGGGGGGGGCTTATTGCCGTTGGATCACAAGTTTGATTACTCTGACGTGACATGGCCACATTAAACTAGGTGGTCGTATAAGTATTATGAGATAACTAGATCAAGAACTGGGTCCATGTTTTAGTTTAAGCCTTTAAGCCTCGAGGTAGACGGAATACTGAAGAATAATGATGCTTTAACTAATACGAAACTTTTAGCTATTAGAATGATTTACAAAATTGAATAGCATTTGATTAGTTTGTTGTCAGAAAATACTTTAGATAACTATTAGGATAGAGGTAATCAAAGGCAGTGAAAATGGATTAGGTACTCGTATACCTACAAGGTACACGCTTTTCACTGCTTGTGGATCACTTAAATAAAATGTCAAATTGCATGATTATATATTTGTTGTAATAGTAAATAATACATGAATATTAACTATACGTGCCGTCAATAGATTTTGGAAATTATGGAAACAGACCAATTTACCTTCATTACTTCGTAATCACGCACTTTTAAAGAACGAACACAGTCTTACCAACATTTTATAGACATAATCCTTGTATTTGCATTCATTTTAAGCTATAATATCTTTTAATTATTCATATTTCAATAAAAACAATTTTTGTTTACAATGATCAATGATTAGTTATGTGACAATAGCTTGTCAATTTTTTTTACTCGTAAAAATGCTAGGAATCTATATTGTCATTGAAAAAAAAGTTCGTGTAAGTGATGGGAATATCCAGTATATCGAAAAAGTTTAATTTCATTATAGATTCAATTACAAATAACCTCACTTCTCATCATTTTCCATTTACTTTGTTATGAATTTTCACACACACACACACACACACACACACGCGCGCACACACACACGAACACACACACACACACACACACACACACACACACACACACACACACACACACACACACACAGTTACACTACAGTTACACTAATTACACTTAGTTCTCTAGGTATTCGACTAACCAAGAACTAAATCCCAATAAAAGGAAAATAAACAAGTTCTGGGGGCCGATTTTTGAGTGTCGAACGCTCGAATTTTCATTCGAGATCTGTCAAAACGTCATAGTATTTTGACAGATCTCGACTGGAAAGTCGAGCATTCGACACTCAAAAATCGGCCCCCAGGTTTCTCAATTGAAATCTCAAAGTCGATGTACTTCGAACCAACTGAATCGTGACCCACCGTGGAACCTTGTCACAGAAAGTGTCATAACAATTTTCCTTATCAGGCAGTACGATGTCACTATGATATTTTCTGTGACAAGGTTCCACGGTGGGTCACGATTCATTTGGTTCGACAGTAGGTACTTACTGACCAGGAAAATCGACATGTTTCCACAATGATGTAGGATAAATCAACAAAACTAAAAAAAATAGTTTACTCTGACCGGCGGCCCCAACTAGCGATGGGCGGTCCAAAGTAAAAGTTTCCTGAAAGGGGCGGAGTCAGGAAATTTAATATTGCAGCTAATTCACATAATTTAATTTTCGAATAGATGGAAATATTTGCTAATGGATCATATTATCATCAGTTCCAATAAATACCCGCGTGCCGGTAACGCACTGTATAAGTTTTTGCTGGTGTAATTATACCTACTACATACCAGTATCCGTCAGGAACGGAGATTAATGTTCGATGGAACGCAAGTTTGATCACCGCGACGTGACTTGGCTTCATTCGTTAAACTATAGTCCTTATTAAAAAGGGAGTAAAGAATGTATTTAACCGAAATACTCAAGACCTGCTATATAAGACATACCTATCTATAACAAAATCGGTCTCTTCTCTCACAAGATCCGCGATTAACGTCTACAGTTTGATTAGAACAAAACTAACGAACTTGGCAAAGCTGCTTCGTATGACTGTTGTCTTTTACAATAATGAAGCTAAACGTTGTCAAGTTATGGTTGCAATTCCAATGACGAAATTTGTCTCACGTGTTACTTGTTAGTTTCTAAATAGCCTCAGCCGCGTTTTGAGGTGCTTGTAGACACCGGCAGCTGTGCTGTACTTAATAGATTGATTATTTTCTTACAGAAATTCGCTGATTTTGAGTTATGATCAAAACTAAGACGATATTATATTATACTTTAAAATAGCCGTTTTTCTTGCAAATAAACATCTCAAATGTATAAGTGCCACACAAAATGAATAGTACGAAATAAGGTAGTGAAATCTAAAATAGACCTTATGTTTCAAAAGAACGCGACCTTGTTAGGTTTTGACCGTCTTGTAAATATTTATAAACATTATCTATGATCCAAACTTTAGCGTCTAAAGTATTTCAGATAACTTATTCTAAAAAATACAAATAACATTAATCAAATCATAATGCAATGTAAACTTTCCTGAATTGTTGATTAACGCACACGTGTGCAGTAATTCATTTTATTCCGTTCCAATTTATTCGAAAACTTCGCGTTGAAATATTCCAGCCCAGTCTGCGGTTAGCCACCGGAATAATATCGAATTTGTACCGAAAATGAGAAATTAGTGTGAAACAAAACAGGCGAACAAAGTTTCCTCGTAAATTATGTGCTTCTTAAACATGCTTAAAGATGTCAACGGGACGCAATTAAGTATACAGAGCCCTTGGGAAGTATATATAATAGCCGGGTTTTAATTTGGGTCGTATCGTTGACATTATTTTTGTGTTTAAACATTTTCAATTTCATTTCAATGTTTCGCGTTCCTTTTGACATGTAACCTAGGCTACCTAAGAGAGATAGTGCACAGCCAAAATATGTTATCGCTCATATTTGGAGCAACCCTATTGAGTAAGTAGGTACTGCCGCCAGAAAACCGTACCGCAACCATAGTAAGGCGACTTCCTGACTTGGCGGGGCGCGATCGATATGTGACATTTTCTTCTTTGACATAGTGCTGTCAGTATTACGTTTGCGCAGTAGTAATATCATGCGCAGAAGCGGAGCAGTACCGCTTTCGCATCGTCCCGCTACCGCGCATCCCGCGCCAGTCAGGAAGCACTCATTTAAATGTAGGGGCGCAGTAAAAAATGGTACCGAGTCGACTGAGAGCTGACACTCACATTTGACACTTTTCTCAAATCGTACTGCCTCCGCACCGACAAATCAGGAAGTCGCGTACAATACTTCTTGCTCTGTAGTAATCACGATCATTTTCAGCCTGTAATCACCATTCGCTCGTCTCGTTCCTGAGCCAGTCGTAATCCAAGAGTGACCTGCGATTTTCCTAGGTATGTGAACAGTCACATACCTACCTACATAGGCAGCTTTCCTGGCAGTAGTAATGTCGTCAAAGATCTCGGATGTGCTCTGTGTTGAGAGGCTCATCTAAATTTATAGGTAGCTGTCAACACCACGACTCCTTTGAAATCGCAAGCGTCCGTAGCCAATGGTGTTCGCCTTGGATCAGGCAGAAGTCTACATTTAAAAGGTAGACAGAGGAACACAGAAGCGAGCGAAACTATAAAATATAAATGAGATACGAAGCGGTGAACAAAAATAAACCTCTAGTGCGTAAATATTGTATACTGCCACGCTTCGCTGGACTTTGATGTAGGTACTATCCACGATAAATAAGTGACCACTAGTGATCCTTATTGCAACGACATAAGGATTTTTTAATGGTCATTTCTGCATTGTAGATAGTAGTCAGGTTCGCTAAATATACTTATACACATTTTCGGACCTTATAACAAAGGAAATAGAGTGCAAAAGTGTACATATATTAATGAACGCGACTGAAACTAATTCGGTTGAGGATTCTGTGCTTTGTTTAGTAATTTTAGGTATTAACAATGATTGCAAGGTGACTAAGTCTTTTAATAAAAAATTACAAATTAGCAACAATAAAAAAAAACTTAAACTAAATATTTACAAAATATAAAATTAAAACTACAAATAATAAATTTGGCTGAGATCGCCGTCAATGGGCAGTGTGCCCAGAAGGCTGGCTGCATTGCCACGTTGGATGGCAATGCTTATGTCTTTTAACAATAGCAAGTATATTGTGATGTTAACAGTTTCACTCTACTCCAACAAACGATAATATTACAATCCATACTAATATTATAAATGCGAAAGTGTGTCTGTCTGTCTGTCTGTCTGTTACCTCTTCACGCTTAAACCGCTGACCAGATTTAGATGAAATTTGGTATGGAAATGATCCCTCAAACTGATCAATTCGGGGGTAGAAGGTGGAAGTTGAATCTATGAACCGGATCCATGTTAATCAAACTTGCCATACAAGATTTTGACGAACACCTCTTAGTCACAGACGGCTTGGTGCAACCCATCCTAACGGCCATCCCAGCGGCAGCAGTTTTCCAAATACATTGCGTGTGATCCCAACTAACCGCAGTGCGTTTCGCGTCTCGACCGTGCAATGAACAGATAAAACGTTTCTCGCACCGCAATTCGCGCAAAGTCGTGACCCAGGCCGTAAGACTTATAAGCAGAGTGGACAAGTTATTTACCCACGAAACTGATTGCGCCTCCCTGGTGTTGGATAACGAAGTTTGATCACGTTTCCCTCCCGCCACCAACCCCTCCCCCGGACTTCCTCCTCTACTCAAAGACGGTCCGAACTCCTAAGAAAGTGCAATTGAACGAGTTATAAGTAGCCGTTTTGTCTGCAAAACAAAACTCCTCTCATTGGATTTTTGACTGTATTTTATTGTGCGAAAGATGAGTTTTGAGTTCCGTGAAAAATTGAAAAGAAAAGGGGGGAAGTTTTCGAATTTAATTGGGGGGGAGGTCAATATTTTTTTATATTTGTAGTAAGCTAGTTAATAAAAAAATTAAAAGGACCTATTAGGTAACTATACCTACCTGGGGGAGTTTGTCCGGTGGTCTAACAAAGCCGAGCAGTCATTAAAATTTGCTAATTAAACGTTTAAACGTGTAAACGTTTAATCAAAAATTTAAACGTGTAAAGCTCTAAGCTATTCAACAATCGCTATCCTCTTACAGTTTTCTTACAATTTTCTCGCTCACTCACATCTGTAAGTAAACGTGCAAGAGTGGGACGAAAATTAGTAGAAAGATGTCCGTTTGGAATAGCCGTGCCATCGATAGGCTTGACCCGATTTCACTTGGACGTGACTTAATCTGTGTTGTCTTTCAATCGGAAAGAATGCCCTGCTGGCAAACAAAGAATATGTGTAGTCATCAGACTCGATATTTTGCATTGTAACACTACGGCTCTATCTGTGAGCTATATAGACCTCGTGAGTATTTTTTACGCCTTCTACCTACCCCCAAGTGTCCGCTTTTTTGTAAAAATCCAATGACTCGACAGAAAGTTCCTTGTAATTATAGAAACTGCTCACAAAATTTCACAAGAAACTGTTGGGAAATGCGGTCTGTTGGGACCGCACTCTATGGAGACAGCACGTGGTCGCGATCCACAATAATGAGGTATGGGTGAGATCGCTTCATCGTCAGCCTCTTTTCCCATGGATGATCTAGATGCTGGTCCAAGCATTTAAAAATAATGAGGGACCGAGGAAGATATATTATCAATTACCGACCCGGATTCCGCTCACGTGTCACATATCATCCTGTATGCGGAGTTATATATGTGTTTATTGTCAGCAAAACGGAGATCACTTATCCAGTTCTTATCCTTTGCAAATTGCTCAAGGGAAGTAAACATACGTTTGCTTCACATGTCCTTACTGCGTTTTTCTTTCGAGGGCCCATATATTATACGTGTCGTATTGGTAGTTTTTTTCCTCATGGGATCGTTTGCTAACACACGCTTTTCGACATATTGAGTCATTGTGTTCACGCAGATATTGGGGCTTTGTTTTCTTTAGGGATGGGCCATGCGATGTTAACATTTTAAACTCTCTCTTTGTTAACATACTTAAAAGATTTGTTTACACGAGTCTAACAAGGGCAATTTTTATAAACTTTTGTATCCCTTGAATAGTTGAAGTGAAAAGTACTAGCAGTGTATATGAATAACTCTGGTATAAAAGCCATATTACTCTTCGAATGTCAAATGCGACCCCACTCTCAACCCAGCGCCTCCTTGGGACCATACTATAGAAACACAACAAATATCAAAATAAAATACAGTTGGGTTTACAAGGGGCCGTACCTTTGTACCGTGCCGCTTAAATGTCCTGTTTAAACTGTCGTACTAAATTGCCAATGAGCGAAAACGACCAAGTCCCAAAGTGTAGATGACATGCGCGTCAACGCGGTCTTATGCCTTGATCACACGTACCGAGCAAACGGGCGAGACAGTGCTCTCGGCCGAGTACTCGGGCGAACGAAGCGGCGAGACAGTAGCTCGGCTCCCGTTCTATCTACTAGGCCGAGTGTCCACCCTCCCGCTACCCCGCACTGTCTCGCTCGCTCACTCGGCAGGTCAGCCCCTCTAGCACAACATGCATTCCGTATCTACTCGCGCGCGAGATAAGCTACCTGTCACTTTTTGACAGCATTAATCAGACAGTGACAGGTAGCCTATCTCGCGCGCGAGTAGAGACGAGATGCATGTTATGCTAGCCCCACTGAACGTGCACTGTCTCGCCACTCGGCCGTCACGTCGCCGCGCGCGCAATTTTTTGTGATATTTTTTGTTTAAAACACCTTAAAATTAAACAATTTGTTTATTCAATAAACTAATTATAATTGGGAACAAATAAAATGATCACCTAAATAACTTTCGATATCATCAAATTTTCGAACCCTAAAATAAGGTTGAACACTCAAAAAAAATTATCGATCAGCAACTCCGAGTCACCAAAAAAATTCTACCTATTTTTGCAGCACTTGCACCTATTTTACTTATTGCGTTCCTATAAATTTATAATCGCATCAAAAAAATTGTCAAGTACCACTAAAAACACTAAACGACCACCTAATCTCATGCACCTTTTTTCATTAGAATTACATCCAAATATTATACACATCGCATGCTACATTTTAGTAAACAGTTACAAATTAATTGTTTTTAGCACTATAAATATTTTAGTCATTTCCAAAATGTTATAAATTAGAAAGTAAAATTCTAAATTAATTTAAAAAGCAACGCGCAATGTGGCTGTGTGAAATAATAACACGTATACTGCTATCTCACTCAATCAAATACAAAGAATTGTCTGAAGCATAAAACCTATTGATATGTCGTTAGAGTGAAAGGTACCTATTGCTGTTTCATTCTAACTACCTATTGCTGATGGTTGGTGGTACTGCAAGAAGTTTTATTATTAATTTTTTAATGCGTTGACGTGAGCGCGTTTGATTGAAAACTTTTATTTAAAAATGAGTTTTGTTGATTTCATAAATTGTTAGTTTGTTATGAAAATGGATAAAGGTCCTCAAATGAGTTTACTTTATTAATTTAGATAGACTTTCATGGAAAAATTAAAGGAAGTTAATAGGTAGAAATAGGTATAGGTAGGTTTAGGTTATGTTAGTTTTGCATCGGCCCGAAGGGCCAAAACAACTCAAAATAGGAGCTCCGCGCCAGCGGAGATCCGTCAATACTTTTCCAATGTCCACTAGTTTGAAATAAAAATAGATGTCATAGAAAAATACTACTACCTAGGCAAATTGACGACTATCAGCGAATAGAGTAGAGGCAAAAACATCTGAGAACAAATAGCTGTATGCGACCAGTAAGGAGCACTGTTGAAAATATATTAAATTAAATTATGTTATGTACGTGTCTCATTAAAGTTACAGAAATTTTGAAGCTTCTATAAAATAAAATCATTTAGCGCTGTCTTGCTCGCACGCGGTGCGACGTGCGAGCGAGACGGGCCGTATGGAAAACCGCATCAGTGCGCTAGCAATGAGGTTAGACTAGATTGGAACTGCTTTGCGCGTCGGGCGTTAAAAAACAATTGCCGCGTGAAATTTGGTGATCATGTAGTATTTCTGGTTATCGAAAGAATTATTTGGGTGTAAATAATTTTAATAGGATTACGAGCCCTGTAATATTTGGATGTAAATTATATGAAATTTGGTGTTTGAAATTAGGTGATCATTAAGTATTTTTGGGTAGTGACTAATTTATTTGGTAACAATTTAATTTAATAGGTTATCGACATGTTACTTCTTTGAGTTGCACTTTATATTTAAAAGGAGTTGAAAATTTGGTGCGAATCTAGTATTTTTGGTAATCAATGTAATTTTTTAGAGCATCATTCGGCAACTAATTTGGTGGTTCGTTAAATGCTACCCATTATAATTTATTAACAAATCATACCTATAGGCTAAACTAACAAACACTATGCGAATAAAAATACACCTACTAAAATATTCTAACATAATTAATTACCTAAGACTCTCGCATCGTACCTGGCTCAAAGGTCCCCATGATACCGGCAGCATTACCCCGCTGAACGGCGATGGAGACCTGCTGGACCAGATACGACCCAGAGCGAGGATCGCAGCCCCTTAAAATTAAATAAAATACACCATGTCTTCTAATATGAAATGGGACGTCGAAACTATTATTGAATTTATACAGTTATATAAACTACATCAGTGTCTGTGGAACTTTAAATCTCCGGAATACAAGATAAAACAACAACGGGATGTTGCATATTGTTCCATTAATAGTGGAACGAGTAACTTTGTGTATTTTCTAATACTCTTTTTACGATCCATCGTGTCCGAATCTCTCAATAGAACTGAACTGACTGTCCTAATTTCGAAACACGTGTGAACAGTTACTCGCTTACACCTCTGTCTCGGCCGAGAAACATTTTACTGTCTCGCCCGTTTGCTCGGTACGTGTGATCAAGGCATTATAGCTATAGCTAACATACTGTGGCGCGGTCCAGCGGAATAATTTAGGTGGCAAATAGACCGCTAGGCTAATATTCACCCGACCGGCCGACGGCCCGACCGCCGACCGTCCGATTCGACCACCTGACCCACATCGCTGCGAATTGATTTTGCACGCAAATAGAAGTGTGAGTGTGAGCCGCGCCGACCAGCCGTTAACCCGATTCGTACGGATTATTAATAAAAAGCGGCCAAGTGTGCTTAGCGAAAATTTGTGTAAGTACCAGGCTGTAATCGATTATATGTCTGACATTAAGGCGACTTCCTGATTTGTCCGTGCGGAGGCGGTACGATATGAGAAAACTGTCAAATGTCAGTGTCAACTGTCAGTCAACTCAGTACTACATTTTACTGCGCCCCTACATTTAAATGAGAGCTTCCTGACTGGCGCGGGATGCGCGGAAGCGGGACGATGCGAAGGCAGTACTGGTCCACTTCTGCGCATGATATTAGTACTGCGCAAATGTAATACTGACAGTAACTTACTTGTAACTTTATTTATTATTTGTACTTGTATGCGTGTAGTTTTAATTTCAACCTTAATACCCAAAGTTAAGGATTAAATCGAATTGATTTTTGGCGAAACGTTACTTCCGCTTAAATTAATTTCCAATACATAACAATAATAATATCTCAACTGACATGTAATATTCCAATAATATTATGAATAAATGAGTATGAGTATGAGTATGAGTATTTCGTCAAGTGAGAATCTTTGCGACGTCAGTAAGTTTACGTCAAAGAAGAAAATGTCACATATCGATCCCGCCCCGCCAAGTCAGGAAGTCACCTTGCCTAGCATTTGTCCCTTAGTAACTACTAATTTAAAAATACGGGAGAGACGAGTGGACTTAATATTCTGCGATCTGATTGGCTCTATGAGCTCTATAACTCACGAGTGATATTTTTTACGTTATCAACAGCCACGCCTCCGCCAGAGCTATAAAAAAAAGTGAATCAGAAAAGAATTCTACAAAACCTGCTCACACAATTTCACGAGAATCGATTGAGAATTGCGACCTGCACGGCTAGCACAAGATGCCGCGCTAGCTATCTCGCCGCGAGATAGACTATCCGTCTTTTTTAGGGTTCCGTACCCTAAGGGTAAAATGGGACCCTACTGTCCGTCCGTCTGTCACCGGGCTGTATCTCATGAACCGTGATAGTTAGAGAGTAGAAATTTTCACAGATGATATATTTCTATTGCCGCTCTGACAACAAATACTAAAAAACAGAATTTAATAAAAATTTAAGGGGGCTCCCATACAACAAACAGTATTTTTTTGCCGTTTTTATAGATAATGGTACGGAACCCTTCGTGCGCGAGTCCGATTCGCACTTGGCCGGTTTTTTATAAGTACATGCAGAAATAATCTATCTCGCGGCTGTAGAGGAGAACAGTAGGACATCCAGACAAACATACGAAAGTATTTTTGCCTAAGCAAAACGGATATCATAAACGTATATCGGCGCAGCGTGGGTAGACCCCCCACAAGGTGGACTGATGACCTGGTAAAGGTCGCGGGAGTCCGCTGGATGCGGGTGGCGCAAGACTGGTCTTTGTGGCACTCTTTGGGGGAGGCCTATGTCCAACAGTGGACGTCTTTCGGCTGATATGATGATGATGATGATGAAAACGGATATGCTTCGCTCGCGTTTCGCGTTAGCTCGATCAAATAAATGCAAAACGTATATGTATCACGTTTATCCTGTGGCCATTGTACTAACGCTCTAGTCAAGCCTTTCAAACATTTCTAACTTTAATGGGATAGTGACAGCTGTGTTATGACTATAAAGCGAACCCGAATAAAATTAAAATAATTTCAATAGGAATTTCTAGTTTGCTGGCCTCGGGAACAAAAGCAAAGGATTGGATTCCGACACGTGCGGCTCTTCAATCTGGATTGTTTTACCAGTGTTTCCTCGTGACTATTACGTCGCAAGTCTATTGCTTTTTTATCAGCGATTATAATCCTAATTGCTGGTGGCATACGAAATATTATGGCATGAATTCCCATGAACTGAACGGTTCCTTTTTCTTGTATAAAATTAAAAACTTGTACACATTTTGGACATTTGAAAATCAAACCCAAGTAACACAATCTGTTGTATAAAGTTTGAGTAAACGCAGCATTTTTAAATGCCTGTATAACAGCAAATAAATTCTGGGTGGCTTAGCATAATACTCAACTTAATACAACTTTTACTAAGCTTAAACAATTTTTTTAATTTTTTTTAATTAATGATTCAAATCGTTATCGCAGAGTTTGGAATTTATTAAGTATGATTTACGCTCCGGGCCGGCCCGTTTCTAGTATAAGAAATCGACGGCCATCGTGCGTCTTGTGTTAGAAAACGGGCCGGCCCGGACACGGAACGGTCTACTGTGAATCGGCCTTTAACTGCTAAAGCCATGGATGGCTTATTAAAGCTAGAGTTCGGAATGAAAATTACAATGTTACATTAATTTCTAAGGCAAATAACTTTTCACAAGGCGTAATCATAATTATTACATGACATAAAATATTTGTTTACATCTTTAGTTGATCTGAGGTTGGATAAGTATAAATCTTGTATATGTTTTGGGAGGCCATCTATGAACACATCGAAGAAGCTCCCAACAGATGGCGCTATGTGTTAAGCAGAGAGGTCTTAGTGGCATACGAATTAAATGGTAAAGTGATCTCTCCATAGTGAAACTAGCTACAGCAGACCCATTATTTTAAAATTACGCCACAATGAATAGGCATTGGCAGTCTATATAATTCCTAGTCTCTGGTATGAACTAATCAAACTAGTTCCCAACAATTAGTTATTGCTCGAAGTCAACAACAATTCAATATTCAGTTTGTTTAGTTTTGGCCGGGGGAGTTTATCAATAGTTGACTTGAGGCGACTCCCTGATTTGTCGTTGCGGAGGCGGTCCGATATGAGAAAACTGTCAAATGTCAGTGTCAACTGTCAGTCGAGGCAGTACCACTTTTTACTGCGGCCTTACATTTAAATGAGTGCTTCCTGACTGGCGCGGGATGCGCGGTAGCGGGGCGTTGCGAAGGCAATATTGCTTCGCTTCTGCGCATGATATTACCATTGCGCAAATGTAACACCGACAGTATTCCGTCAAGTGAGAATCTTTGCGACGTCAATAAGTTTACGTCAAAGAAGAAAATGTCACATATCGAGCCCGCCCCGCCAAGTCAGGAAGTCGCCTGAGTGTGGATCTTTTATCTCCCGAAAGCCGATTTTCAAGGATGCCGTATCCAATATCCATAATAATATTACAATCAGCGCCGGAGGTGTCTGCTACCTCGCTAAAATGCTGAGACAGCAACCGATTCACTGCCGTGATGACACACGTTATTTATATGTTTAAGGCCGTGTATTACCACTTTTGAGTTTTTAAAAACCATCTGAGACATAGAATATAGTGTCTTAAAATCAAAAAAAAATATACGTGTTACATAAGGATCTCGTCTAGTCAAAATCGCAGTCAGTTACATGACCTGATGAATTTCACTCGATAGAAAAAAAATCGCGAAGTTACCTCTTCTTGGAATGTTTTTTCAATACTACGGCTACATTACTGATATTTCACATTTAATTTTTGTACTCAATTAAAGATCGTAAATAGTTATAGACAAATTCGCAGGGTTTGCTTTGATAAAATGATTGGCTTAATCACTATAGCTAAATATTTACAAAACTGCGCGCAGAGCTTGCGTAGAGAGCGGGATGGTTAATTGTAAACTCACGCGTGTTAGAGCGGGACATTTGCGTTGGGGATACCTCCCCTTAATGTACTGTGGGCTTAGTCCTTTTTTTTTATCTGTGTCTTTTGTGCAGTGAATAAATGATTTCTTTCTTTCTTTCAAGTGCGAAAGGTATTTCGTCTGTTTGTTACCTCTTTTCTCTGATTTCTAGACAAGTCGGGACAAGAGACAGACTAGACACTTATTGATTTACTGCAAAATAATAAAAAAATCTACCAATACTTATATTTCAAGTTTCATTTTTGAAGTGTTTTACTTAAATACAACAAATAATCATCTTAGAAATTGGTTATATTCGACTCACACCTCAGATTCGGTTAAACCCGCTCATCTAATCTCACTGGAGCGCAAACTCTTAGAGTATTCCAGTGTTTAAACCGCCCGCGTGGTCGTGCCGGAGGTTGCCCTAGATTTTCCCCAGGTGACTTTTCAACCCCACGCTCCTATTGCTTTATGAGACCCAGCTTATAATGCCACAGTCATGTTAAAAAAAATACGCAAGACTGGTCAAATAGTACAATACTTACCAAGGGCGATAAAACAAAGAATGTCTCAGATCGCAGGTATTTTACGCCCGAGCCGAAGGCAAGAGCGATAAATATGCGATCCGAGGCTTTCTTTATTATCGCCCGTGGTAAGTACAAAATTTTATGTCACCCTCTGGCCAGGAAGTGGGTTTTTTCGCGCGCAGAGCGTGCTATAATGGCCACTTTATGGCTAGGTGTGACATAAATAGTAGATTGTTAACCGAGGGCTGAAAGCCACCCATTTCTGCCGAGATATTTTGGCGCTCGAACGAAGTGAGAGCGCCAATAGTTCGAGGCTGCAATGGGTGGTTTCACCCCAGTTAAACACTCTGCTTTTCATTTCGAATACGAGGAAAGTAAAATATTTAAAAATAAATAAATATTTGTGGACAAACTTACACTAAAATCGACCTAGTCCCAAACCAAGCAAAGCTTGTACTTACGCAACGATATACATACATGGATAAATGCATACTAGAATACATAGAAAACACCCACAACAATTATACGTGTTCATCACACAAATAAATGCCCTGACCGGGAATCGAACCCGGGACCTCCAGCTTCGTAGACAAAAAAAAACAAATATGCACATTTTCGTTTCATTTTTCACAAAAGACAAGATGTAAAACAATATTGACATGATCAAAAAATTAGGAACTGTGTTACCTATTTGCAACGCGTAATACTTGTAAAATTCAATAACAATATGCACAAACATTTTCTGAATCAGTGAAAAAAAACATTTTGGCGGGAACTGTTGACTGACGTTAATGGTGTTTGTGTATGTACCATTTTATTTCATTTATTTTTAATAAAAAAATAATCGGCTTACGCTCAGACTAATTAGACTCGACATCAAATAATAATAACTACTGAACGAGATGCTCATATACAACTTTATATAAGAGCGACAGAGAGAGACATATGATTTGTTGTCCTTGTCATGGATTCCCTTTTTTCATCTGCCACAAACTATTGATATTACTTTCGACTGTGGCAAAAAAAAAACAAACAAATTGAGGATGTTGTTTATGGTAACCAGTCAGGCATTTGAACAAATATAGGATCTCTGTAGAATCTGTACTATGTGGCTGTATAGGTTAGAGCCGTTGCCCAATTTAACTCCGATTCGCCATACAATTTTTTTTTAATACTTTTCTGCTCTAGAGCAGAAATGGACCACTTTCAGCACGCTACTTAGATGAACAATGACCCACTTTCAGAGTATGAGAAATGAAAACATTTTATTCCTACATTCGTCGTTTGTGATTAGGTACTAAGAAAATGGATGTGTTTTTCTAATCCAGATAAATCTCCTTTGAGATAGCTACACGTAAATCTTCTCTTATTTATTCAAGCTACGAGACAACGGGTCTTATCTGTCGGGCTGAGTCGGAGTAATTTCGATTAATCTTTAACAAACAATAGTACCGTTTGATCCCGATCTCAAAGGCTATCTATAACTGAAACACAATTCCAGACTAAAATAACATTAGGTACCGCAATTATTAATGTTTTTATTCGTGTATAGTTGTATTATTTCTTGTTGTTTTGTGTGTTTGTTTTGTCACTGCGCCGTGGTGTCACCAAATGGTAACAACGGACCAGCGCTGGCTCTGCCAGCATAACGCTGAGTTGCGACCATTTCGTCGCAAAAATGGCAAAATTCGGTTTTGTAATGTCCTGCTTGTAAGTGTTTTGTTTGTCACGAATAAATGTTTCTTTTCTTTCTTTATTTTCAATTGTATTACTAGTTTGTCAATACTTTTGTAGGGTTCCGTACCCAAAGGGTAAAACGGGACCCTATTACTAAGACTCCGCTGTCCGTCCGTCCGTCTGTCACCAGTGACACCGTCTCATGAACCGTGATAGACAGTTGAAATGTTCACAGATAATGTACCTATTTCTGTTACCGCTATAACAACAAACAATAAAAAAACAGAATAAAATAAATATTTAAGGGGGCTCCTATACAACAGACATGATTATTTGCCGTTTTTATAGATAATGGCACGGAACCCTTCGTGCGCGAGTCCGACTCGCACATGGCCAGTTTTTTTATACCACGATTACAACTCGTAGGTATTATTATTATTGCTAAATAATAAAATAACCGTACTGTGGGTAAACACATTTTTTTGTAACGCTATGTGACGCTGTAACGCTGTGACGCAACATACTGTGACGCTGTGACGCAACATACTGTGAAACTGTGACGCTCGCGCGTCCCGAGTGCACGTCAATCACAATGCCCGCAATATTAATTAATTTCATATTGAAATGGAATTAATTTACGCTCGTTTTTCATTTTCATTCTGTACCAATTAATCGGGATTTGATTTTAATATTTCAATTCGGTGAGCATTTACATATTTTTGTAAACAGGTATTATAACAATGAAATATGGTGATATCCTGAAAGGTCCGCTACCTTATCCAAGATAATATTTGACATAGGCATTATTTTCCTACCCAAGGAGAAACTAGACCTTTTCGGGATTAGGCGATTCTCAAGCCGCCCGAAAGCCTCTAATTTGGCTTAACGACTGCTATCATAGACATCAGTCGGGATCAACCGCTGATTTAATAACCACTCAAAGCGATACCCCATCCAAGAGTTGACCTGGGCCGACTGTTTAACCTTGAAAACCGAACGCGGTACGCGGGCACCGTTGGGCCATGAACAGCTAATAACAAAAGAAAAAAAGAAAAGAAAAGAAACATTTATTCGTGACAAACAAAACACTTACGAACAGGACATTACAAAACCGAATTTTGCCACGAAATGGTCACAACTCAGCGTTATGCTGGCAAATCCAGCGCTGGTCTTCCGTTGTGACCATTTGGTGAAACCACGGCGCGGTGACGAAACAAACACACAAAACAACAAGAAACAATACAAATATACACAAATAAAAACATTAATAAAAATACAAAACAAAAGCGAAATTTAAAAAGTAAAACATAAAAACATAACAAAATAAGACAATTATGTTTAGTTCTCAATTAATAGATTAAATCATTACTAAGCGCACTCGTTCTAAGACATTAGATTAAAGCACGTGCAAGCGAGCGCTGGAAACACTTTATAAAATTGGAAAACGAAACGAAGGCATCAAATTAACTCCAGTTTACGAGTACAGTGGTACGACACGCTACGACCATTGTCCCGCGTCTACGCCATTCAGAGGAAATAGTTTTCACTGCACGAGTCTATGCGACTATAGATACAGACTGAGTAGATTTCGCAAGTCCTTATATCTAGTACGTTTCATTGTCGTTCATGTCGTTGTTGCTGTGTATTTTTTATTTTTCTTTTAAAAATGGCTTTCCATAAAATTTATGATGATTTCGCCAATGAATACTTGTTCAGTGACGTTGTTCGGTAACGATGCCATGACAGTAGGCAACAAAGACAGTGTACGGTAGTGGATTCTACTCGTCGTCGCTCCAGGCACTCCGGGCACGTGTGTTCACCAACGCGGCGTCGAGCAAAATCCGTGGCTGTGTATACTCGCAGGTACATGTCATTTAATAATACCGTTGTGAATTCAAATTCAAACGTTTAATGTATTGATCGTAGCCTGTATTGTGAATTCAAGTTCAAATGTTTAATGTATTGATTGTAACCTTTATTGTAAACTAGCTTTTGCCCGCGACTTCGTCTGCGTAGAACTCGGTCATCGTATTAGAATGATTTTGCTATTCTTTTATTTTAGGCCCTAAGCTAGTTATCTCACTTCCACCCCCTTGCGGTGTCCCATGTCCTTCCCTATGTTTCGAACATTATGATGCAGGTGCGGAATATACTACAAACGTATGAAGTAATGTAGATGAAAACGCGACCGCAGAAGGCGCGAAATATTTCAAACATTATGATGCAGGCGCGGAAAAGACTTCACACGTATCAAGCAATGTAGTTAAAAAGGCGAGCGAAGCGAGCGCGAGATATTTGGAACATTATGATACAGGTGAGGAAAATACTTCATACGCGTTAAGTTATGCAGATGAAAACGCGAGCGTAGCGAGCGCGAAATCTTTCGAACATTACGATGTAGGTGCAGAAAATACTTTACACGTATCAAGTTATGTAACTGAAAACGCGAGCGAAGCAAGCGCGAAAATTTTCGGACATGATGATGCAGGTGCGGAAAAGACTTCATACGCATTAAGTAATGTATGAAAACGCGAGCGCAGCGAGCGTGAAATGTTTCGAACATTATGATGCAGGCGCGGAAAAGACTTCATACGCATCAAGTAATGTAGTGAAAAAGGCGAGCGAAGCGAGCGCAATTTATTTGGAGCATTATGATACAGGTGAGGATAATACTTCATACGCGTTAAGTTATGCAGATGAAAACGCGAGCGTAGCGAGCGCGAAATCTTTCGAACATTACGATGTAGGTGCAGAAAATACTTTACACGTATCAAGTTATGTAACTGAAAACGCGAGCGAAGCGAGCGCGAAAATTTTCGGACATGATGATGCAGGTGCGGAAAAGACTTCATACGCATTAAGTAATGTATGAAAACGCGAGCGCAGCGAGCGTGAAATGTTTCGAACATTATGATGCAGGCGCGGAAAAGACTTCATACGCATCAAGTTATGTAACTGAAAACGCGAGCGAAGCGAGCGCGAAAATTTTCGGACATGATGATGCAGGTGCGGAAAAGACTTCATACGTATCAAGCAATGTAGTTGAAAATGCGAGCGAAGCGAGCGCGAAATATTTGCAACATTATGATACAGGTGAGGATAATACTTCATACGCATTAAGTCATGTAGATGAAAACGCGAGCGTAGCGAGCGCGAAATGTTTCGAACATTATGATGCAGGTGCGAAAAAGTCTTCATACGCATCAAGTTATATAGATGAAAACGCGAGCATAGCGAGCGCGAAATGTTTCAAACATTATGATGCAGGTGCGGAAAATATTTCATACGCATAAAGTCATTTAAATGAGAACGCGAGCGTAGCGAGCGCGAAATCTTTCGAACATTATGATACAGGTGAGGAAAATACTTCATACGCATCAAGTATAGTAAAGAGCGTAGCGCGTGCGAAAATTTTCGATCATTACGGTGCGGAAAATACTTTACACGTATCAAGTTATGTTAATGAAAACGCGAGCGAAGCGAGCGCAAAATTTTCGGACATAATGATGCAGGCGCGGAAAAGACTTCATACGCATTAAGTATAAGTAATGTAGATGAAAACGCGAGCGAAGCGAGCGTGAAATGTTTCGAAAATTATGATGCAGGAGCGGAAAAGACTTCATACGCATCAAGTAATGTAGTTAAAAAGGCGAGCGAAGCGTGTGCGAATTATTTGGAACATTATGATACAGGTGAGGAAAAAAAAAGAAAAAACGCATTAAGTAATGTAGAGAGCGTAGCGCGCGCAAAAATTTTCGAACATTATGATGCATGTGCGGAAAATACTCCATATTCATCGAGTTATGTAGATGAAAACGCGAGTGCAAATTTTTTCCAACATTGTAATGCATGTGTGGAAAAGACTTTATGTATATGAAAACTCGAGCGAAGCGAGCGTGAAACCTTTAGAACATTATGATGCAGGGTGCGGAAAAGACTTCTTACGCATTAAGGAATGTAGATGTAAACGCGAGCGCAGCGAGCGCAAAATTTGAAAGAAAAAAAAAAGTTGTCGGTGGTTGAATACATATTTTTTTGTTTAAAATTTATTGGAGAACCTTACTACCTTTGTTTGTTCTTTCACATTCAAAGGTGGAGTAGAGGCCCAGGTTGATAGCGCACCCACCCTGGTTGTTCCTGGGAGATGTGTGATTTTCTGAGATTGAGTTTTTGTTTTCTATCGGCCTATGAATTTCGAATTTGGTAATACTTAATGTTTATTGTTACATACCTATATTTTACTAACAAATACCTATATACCCTAAATGTGGAAAGTCTGACCTGGCCAGTCTTCGGTATGTTGTATGGATCAGTTAGTTCATCCAAATTTGCAACTTTGACAAACTTTTCTTCGATGCGAACTGCGATTTCGTTTATTTTCTGGCTTTGAGAACGCCGCATATACATGTATGCCGCAAGTCTTACCATGCAACCAGCCCGCTGCTCTGCGTAGGTAGGTAGAGGTACCCTCCATCGAAAACAAAAAAAAACACCGTTCTTGCATAGTAAGACTGGTATGTACCTAGGTTTGTGAATATTGATAGCGACCGACTGTCCAACATAATTAGATCTCTCATATCAAACAGTTAATATGGTTTGAGGGACTTTTGTTTTTTTGTCTTTGGCCTCTCAAGTATATTTCGTCCCCCGTTTTTTCAAATACTATCTGTTTATTGCACAGTGTTTGAATGGGGTTCTTTTTCCTTTGCTTCCAAGTAGATGCTTACCAATTT
Organism: Cenopis cana; assembly: GCA_951800055.1. Classification (NCBI taxonomy): domain Eukaryota; kingdom Metazoa; phylum Arthropoda; class Insecta; order Lepidoptera; family Tortricidae; genus Cenopis; species Cenopis cana. The sequence goes on along the minus strand of OX637483.1, from coordinate 3,366,219 downwards.
TCAAGCCTTTAAATCACGAATTGAAGGACTTCCCATACAAATTTCAACTCCTGTTTTCACCCCTTTTAATCCCCAATCTGTATGATTTTTATAGCCTATAACCTCGCCGAAGATCCAATAAACATATTATTGAAGGCTGTATTAAAATCCATTCGCTAGTTTTCACGTGATAGTTAGACAAATAAACAGACAGACAAACAGACAAACAGACAAACAGACAAACAGACATGAATTCTAAAAACCGTTGAAATGTGTTCTGTTATCGATTCTAAGACCCCTCAATCGTTTTTTTTTCTTATATCTTCAATGTACAGATTTTTGACCCTCTTCTGCTTTATTATATGTATAGATTCAAGTTCAAATGTTGTATTGATCGTAACTTTTTCATCGCGGAAATGTAACATCATAATACGACATTTGTTTTGTGTGACCTCGCTTGGTTGATGTACAAATTTTAATGAAGATAAAGTAATACGTCCATATTCTTTATTGATTAGTAAAATATCGAGTGACGTCATATTTTCACAGAAACAGGGGCCTGACATATTGAGGTACATGCGATGTGTACTTAAAATGTCAGATATTGTCACCATATCTGAGATGCTAAGTGTAATATAATTTTTGGTGCTATGTGACGTACAGTCAAAGTCACAAATATATGCACATTCCCAAAGTGACAAAAACTATACATTCTTTTGCTTTTTTCATTCATGTCAAGTTTACATATTTTGTCAGTGATTGCGTAAAGATGTATTCGATGTTGAATGTACATGTGAAGTCTATTAAATATTATGTCTGTAGCTACGATACTGAGTATTCAGTATATATTATGGTGCCTGTGCATATGACAATGCCTTTCGACACTATCATGGTCCATTGATGTTACAACCATGTAGCAGTAAATGGTACGTAGATAAGGGAACAATAGACACTGGGTTGGGAGGTCACATGATAGTTCCTTTCATAAACTAGTGCCTAAGCTATGTTTTCGGGTATGATGCCAAGATCCCTGGCACATTTATGGTACAACCAGGAAAACGATATAGTTATATATAAGTATTAGCGTATTTAGGTGTTACTTTACGATTTTATAAGTCGATATATTGTTGTCAAAATCATCATTCATTTACTTGTATACTAGTTTTACATATATTTGTAAGACTTGTAAGACACGGACCGGTGCAGCGTGGTTAGACCCCCCCAGCCCCCAATGTGGGCTAATGACCTGGTAAAGGTCGCGGGAGTCCGTTGGATGCGGGTGGCCCAGGACTGGGCACTGTTTGGGGGGGGGGCTATGGACGGATATACCAGTGGACGGATTTCGGCTGATATGGTGGTGATGATATTTATTTCAAAACTTATTGCATTTAAATCAAACAAGACAAGACAGTGATGTGAACTAGTAATAATAAGTACTAAACCCTTCATAGCGCGTGGTCCGACATGCACTCGGCCGGTTTCTCGGTACAGTCAGCCGAGAACTTCATCTATCAATTTTAAACTCTATTATCTATATGTTAAAATTTAAAATTGATAGACCGGTTCCGTTGCCGACTGTACACAGTTTACTATTTATTGGACGCTACAGAAAAGTAAACAGTTCGAAAGTATTACTTTTTAATTAATAGTCCAAGAAGTGAGGACTGTTGAAGATGCTTTTTTTATTACTCAGTATGAGTGTCCCACGGTTGGGCACACAAGTCCCGTGTTATGTCTGTGCTTCTTCCGACCTTACAAGTTATAAAATACTAGCTATTGCCCTAATAGTATGTAACTGATTAAAGCATACGATGTTTTAAGTGAAGTTTTAGATAGCAACTGAACTTACTTATTATATAAAACGATCACTATACGATAAGTAATATAAGCATCATTTGGCAACTCTGGTTGCCAGGCATCACCCTTATTTTCTAGAGAATAGAGTTCAACTCAAAATACAAAGCAAGCAAGTGGCTAATGTACTCGTAGTATTGTATGAACATGGTATAATGAGAATTAATAAAATAAACTAAACCATTTCTTGCTGTTAATATGTTTTGTAGATTCGAAGTGGAGAAATGAAATTTGTTGATTTGGAGAGATGTTTGTAACATATCGAGTTTATAAAAACCTCATTGATTGGTCTATAAATGGAGAACAAAGAGACGACAATTTAATTTCGAACTGTTTGCTTTCCGGGTGCCAGACACACAAATAATGTAGCACGTGCGTGAGAGCGAAGCCACGGGCGAAACATAGCGAGTAATATAACGGTGCCTTGTTGTGACATGGGCACAAGGGAGATACGCGAAGGAAGAATAGCGCTGTGGCTAAGTATGTGTGCGTGCGCTGTCGGTACACGCGTCAATTTGTGTGCCGGGTGCGTAGGGTTTTGTTTATTATTCTTTTCCTAGTAGGTCGCAAGCGGCCAGTACAAAAAAGATTACATACTTGCACCTTTATCTAGGTGTCATCTAGGCATGACCCAACTGACTTAACCCGATGGTAACCAGGCGGGCGTCACAGGGACGAGGTAACTGACCTCGGTGCAGGGGTTCGTGGCCGTTCTGTATGTAATACTATTATACTATTCTGTGACATGGGGCCGACTCAAGAAATTAGAACTAAATAGCTTGGTGTAGTAACAATGGCAAATACGAGTAATAAAAAGTTATTACACGATACAAACGCAAATTAAAGGATGATTCACGCTAGACCGTTCCGTGTCCGGGCCGGCCCGTTTTCTAGTACAAGAAATCGACGGCCGTCGCGCGTCCGTTGATTTCTTGTACTACAAAACGGACCGGCCCGGACACGGAACGGTCTCGCGTGAATCATCCTTAAGGCGATATATCGATTGAAAGAGACACCCTTTGTTTTTCGCTCACGACAAAACGGGATGCAACCCTCTCCGAGAATGGCTTTTTAGACAAATCTCGTTAAATATCTGACTGTGTGCAGGTTTATTAAATTTCCTCTTGTCAGTACCTAGATGAGCTAAAATACCATCATATTAACTTAATCGTGTCTTTTAATAATGTGTTGTTTTAGTAGGCTGAGGAAAAAAAGGAAAATATAGACTCGACTTTGGATTTATTTTCTATCGAAAAAATTTTAAGCAATCATGTTTCGCTATTGTCAGTACCACAATCATATAGTCAAGAATCATATATCTGAAAATCAGCCCCTACTGTTTGCTAGTCTCGGCAGGACAGCGTTTCAAAGTCTCCAAATTTCTCAGTGTAGCGCCCAGAAAATGTTACAATACATCAAAATTGCTAGATTCGTCGTGCTATGAGAATAATACGGTCGTTGTTTTTACCCACGACCACAGCCCACGACGGAACGGAGAAGGTATATGCGTTTAGGGTGAGAGATTGTTTGTTTGTTTGTTTGTTTGTGTGTGCACACCAATATCTCCAAAACGGCTTGACCAATTTAGATATGGTTTTCTGCAATAGGTTTGTAGTTCAGTCGGGAAGAATTTTAGATAGATTTTACGAAGATAACTCGCCAGGGGGCGCTGCAGTAAACATTTTTCACTTGCTAAAGTGCGTTTAAGGGCGTTTTCTTCGAAAATACTCAGCCAGCGCTTATGATTTCGATACGACTTGAAGAGTACTGCATGCATTTGAAGTCTGAGGATCTGATGATGAAGCAGAAAAACATAGTAGAGTACTAAGCAGAGGTAGATATCCCTTCGTTTGTTTTTGGTCCCTTTTGTTTATGTTGTATTAACACACGTTGTACATGACATTCAGAAGGTCTGATGATGGAGTAGAAACATACCGCAGAGAACTTTGCGACGGCATATAGCATCTTGATCGTGATTGGGTTCTTTAGATTGTGTTTGCTGAGCAGCTTCTGTACATGATCTGCTAAGGGTCTGATGATGGATCAGAACAATATTTAAGGGTATAAAGGTAAGTATTTAGTTAGTGTATCGTGTTAAGACTGTTTTGATAGTATTTATTGAGAAGCCTCTTTAGATGAACATCAGAAGACCTGATGATGAAGCAAAATAGTATCATAGGGAACTTTGCGAGGGCACATAGGTGGATTACCGTGTTTTGACTACTTTAAATATGTTGCGATTAAGTAGTTAGATAGGAGAAGCCTCAAATCCGTGGCCCATGTAACTGAAAATGTCATTTACTATTGTACAGTCAAGGGCACCAATATGTATACACTTTTTCACCTTATTCCATTGAAATAAGGTCCAAAAATTTATACATATTTATGCGCTCGATTGTACATAAATATGGTTATTTATTTATCGTATGACATTTATTTCGAACCGTGAGATCTTCGAGAACACAGTACGGTTGCCAGTTTTTGTTGCACTTTTAGAACCACCCAGGGGTCACGTGTAGGGTAGCGGAGGGTACTTTCCCTAGGGACGTGGTGCAACCCCCCTTTGTCAAATGAGTGGGCAACTTGACTGTTAGAAGTTCTCAAGCCGCCCGAAGGCCTCCAACTTGGCTTAACGACTGCTGTCATAGACAACAGTCGGGATCAACGGCTTAACGTGCCTTCCAAAGCACGGGAGCGCTCAGTTAGTAACCACCCAAAGCGGTCACCCATCCATGTGCTGACCCCGCCCGACATTGCTTAACCTTGCATACCGGTTGCGGCACGCAGGCGCCGCTGGGCCACGAGCGCTCCAGCATATAATTATGGTAAATATCATGTAAGCGAATTTCATGTATTTTTTTTGAGAATATAGTTTTTTAAACCTCTTGAAAGGAGGGTAGGTAAATGTGAGTTAGGGAGAAAACTATCCACGTGAGGATGCCCGCCTGGTCTTAGGCCCTTAGGTTGGTTTGTACAAGACATTCGGGGCTCGAAAGTGTTAAATTAGCTCGCCCTTCGGGCTTTCGGCTATTGGGCTCGTATAGCGAGCGCGCTCCAAGAAAAAGCTTCGGGCCTTCGGCCTTACCTTTGAGATTTAAGCCCTCAAGTTCACTTGTATGGCACTCGAGCCTTGAAAGTGTTGTCTTGGGCTCACCCTTCGGACCTTCAGCCCTCGGGCTCCTATAGTGAATGCGCTCCAATAAGAAGTTATACGGGCCTTTGGCCTTACGTGTTACGGCTTCTGTGCTTGACTCGCTTCTCACCTTCGGGCTTTCGGCCCTCAATTTCGCTTATAAGACACTCGGGGCAGTATGTCGACTTGGGCTCGCCCTTCGGACCTTCCACCCTCAGGCTTGAACAGCGAGCGCGCTCCAAGGAAAAGCTTCATGCCTTCGGCCCTACGCGATACGACTTCTGACCTCGTATGCCTTACCCCTCACCATCGGAGCTTCGGCCCTCAGGTTCGATTGTAAGACACTCGGGGATAGAAAGTGGCCACTTGGCACCTATTTTTGTAGTTTAGTTAGTTAGTAGAACCTCAAGCAAAAATCAGGTAGCTTCGGTAGGAAGCTGATTCTACAACCAGCGCGTTCGAGGGTTCATATATAATTAGACGGCTCTTTCTCTAAAAAGATTAAAATAAAAACAAAATTAAAAATTTTGAAAATACCCCCGACGGATGTAGCTAATTGAAAAATAATTAAATAATTTGGAAATCCCCCGACTGTATAGGAAATAAGTACATAAAGACATATTTTTTTTCAATACGGTTAATTGGTTGAGAGTTTATTTACAAGCCCAGAAAAATCCGTCGGGGGCTGCCATTGCCATGTCTGTTCCCATTTGCATTAAGGGGTGGTATCCCCAACGCAACTGTCCCGCTCTAACATGCGTGAGTTTACAATTAACCATCCCGTTCTCTACGCAAGCTCTGCGCGCAGTTTTGTAAATATTTAGCTATAGTCATCAAGCCAATCATTTTATCAAAGCAAACCCTGCGAAAATGTCTATAACTATTTACGATCTTTAATTGAGTACAAAAATTAAATGTTAAATATCAGTAATATAGCCGTAGTATTGAAAAAACATTCCAAAAAGGGGTAACTTCGCGATTTTTTTCTATCGAGTGAAATTCATCAGGTCATGTAACTGACTGCGATTTTGACTAGACAATATCCTTATGTAACACATATATTTTTTTTAGATTTTAAGACACTATATTCTATGTCTCAGATGGTTTTTAAAAACTCAAAAGTGGTAATACACGGCCTTAAAATAATAATATAAGTAATTCGAGGTTACTTAAACGAAGGTATAAGATAAACTGCAACACGCTACAACATGCTACTACGTAATTTCAAGGCAGGCAATGGCAGCCCCCGACGGATTTTTCTGGGCTTGTAAATAAACTCTCAACCAATTAACCGTATTGAAAAAAAAGATGTCTTTATGTACTTATTTCCTATACAGTCGGGGGATTTCCAAATTATTTAATTATTTTTCAATTAGCTACATCCGTCGGGGGTATTTTCAAAATTTTTAATTTTGTTTTTATTATATAAAGGCACAGTCACACGTAATTGTTTGTACAACCTTAATATTTAGTAACAAATATAGTTTTATTTTATTTTATTTTATGTATGACTGAACAGCGATTGACCTTAGTCTCACCTGATGGAAAGCGACGACAAGGCCTAAGCTGTAGCTCACTGGTTCAGTAATACTGGTTCAGTGGTAGTTTAGTATCAAACAAAACGTTGCACCGATTTGTAAGTGTATAATTACCGTAGAATGGAGGTTTTTGTAAAACGGGCGCCGCACCGCCGCTGCCTCTGCCAACTTCTTAATGAGATTGCTCACTCTCCCGGAAATTCATTCTTCAACCCACAACGTGTAGGCTAAAGGCTAAAATGTGCTTACATTATGAAATTGGAAAAGGTATGAAAGGATTAGTCGTTTAGCAGAACAAGAGAGCGCGGCGCTTAAGTTTAATTAAACTTAGAGGACAAGAAAGCTGGTTTCGGTTGACAATGCGCGAGTTTCTCCTTTATATCTATTGTGTTTAAGTTTATAGTTGCGTGGCATTGTGCAAGGCAGGCGTCAATCTCAAGTTAGTCAACTGAGTCGTAACAGGATTTTTTTAGTGAGGGTTGGTGCACAATTTCACGGTTGAGGAGTCGATGCTCGTAAAAACGCGGTTGGGCCCTACTGGTGCCGAAACGCTACTGGCGATAAGGCTAACCATTTGCTTTAAGTTTATGCAGAGAAACGTAGGGTTGGCTTCATATTCACGCGCAATGTAGTACATTGCGCGTTACTACATTAAAACCAGTTTTAAAATGATTGCCCGTTCCCTAGTAGAAATTGTTTCAATGTGCGTGTCTGTGTATTAGGTACGCTTATATGCTTATCTTATATCTTTAAACGAGCAATTCTTGTATATTTATTTATTTATATATATGTATATATATTTATTTCGGGGATCTCGGAAACGGCTCTAACGATTTTCATGAAATTTGGTATGTGGGGGTTTTCGGGGACGAGCAATCGATCTAGCTCAGTGTTGTATTTGAGAAAATGCGTGTTTTCGAGTTTTCATGTTTTTACTTTTGTTCGTGATTGATATTTACAATGGCTGCTGACGTACGGAAAATTAATGTCAGAAGAACCAGTATAAGCCTGACCTACGAATATGCACATAGTTGTCACGAATCTCAGGGTCAAGACATATAAGGACGTATGGTGAGGCGAGTTTATATTTTGTTATTTGTAGCATTTATAAAGAATGACACATGACAACGACTTACGAGGTTCACGTTCAAGGGGCTGACACGCTTTGCTAGAGAAAGATAGTCTTATTGCGATTCCTATAAGAGGAAATAGAAAAGAGGCTGAGAGAGAGAGAGGGGAGATGTTTTGTCCCTATCACCGACCGGACGTTTTTTCATGGTCGGGTTACAGGCAAATGCAAATTTCCATAAGCAATACATTGGACATGCAAACCGGACTAATTGCGTAGTACAAATTTTATATGAATATGAGCAAAAGTATGAGAAAGAAATAGCCCCGGTCGCTCGTTGGCGCATCTATAACTACAGAGTATATATTATATCTATGGGCACGTTCTGCGGTGTCAAATAATCTCAATGAATCAAAAAGTTTAGATACCTACATCCTGGAGTTTGCGTGCCGAACATTCGTTTGAAGCCAGAAAATATGACTTTGAATGACGTCACTGTTATATTTAATCTCTTTCATTAGATCCATCTTATATTCGAATGAAAGAGATGCAATATAACGTGACGTCATTCAAAGCCATATTTTCTGGCTTCAAACGAATGTTCGGCACGCAACCCTAAGCTTCTTGCAATGAGTATTAAAATCGTTCTTATATGCTTACAATTTTGTCTCGTTCCACCGCATAGCTGCGTCCTTTTCTCGCACCATCATAGCCCATTATGTGGTCGTGTTTCACGTTTATTTATGTTTATTTTGATTTTTTTAGTTTATTTTGATCGCGGTTTAAAAAAAAAAGTATTTTGAATCTCGATGAAGAAATTGTTATCATTTTATTTCGCACTGACATTTATTTACTGAATGCGTTATTAAAACAGATCGGAGAAGGAATTAGTCGAGTAGCCAGGAATTCAATAATAATGTTTATTTTAAATGTGTACCTATATGCAAGTGTCGTGAGGACTTTGAAATGCCTAGGAAGCCTTTGACAAAAACGTTTAATGTACGCATCCAAGGCAGACCTGAGGAAAAACATTTGTGTTGTTGTTGTGTATTTGTCCTTAGTTGTCCTTTATTGCCCTTCGGCCCTAATCTTCGAGTGTACGCGTGAGGTCGGCCTTATCGCTCACCTTTGGTCCTTCGGCCCTCAGGTTCCGCGTGTACGCGAGTGTACGCGTGAGCTTGGCCTTCAGGCCTCGCTTAGCTTTACCCACCGCTCACCTTCGGGCCTTCGGCTCTCAGGTTCGAGTGTCCGCGTGAGCCCGGCTTTCGACCTCGCTAAACCTTACAGCTCACCTTCGGGCCTTCGGCCCTCAGGTTCGATTGTAACAATGATAGTAATAGTGAGTGTCTGCGTGGGCTCGCCCTTCTGGCAGCAAGCGGCTCTCCGGCTCGCGTGGAGAGCGCGCTCTAAGGGACGCTTCGGGCCTTCGGGCCTGCGAGGCATACATGGGGCACATGTATAGTTGGGCAACCCTTTCCTCCCGTATCGGTCTCGCAAAAAACACTGGGGGAGGGGATGCTTGGGCACTCGGGATGGGGCTCCGGGCCTTCGGCCCTCCGCCGAGCTTGGCCTGCGGCCACGCAGCCTGAAGCTCGCCCTTCGGGCTCGCGAAACCTTGTATATTTATATAGGATTTTCGGTTGTTTGGTACTCCCGCAGCTTGGCCTTCGGCCTCGCCAAACATTTGAGAGGAGGGGGGGGGGGGACGCACCTGACCACTTGAACGCCTGCGGCCTGGCGGCTCAGGTTCGATTGTAACAATGATAGGAATAGTGAGTGTTTGCGTGGGCTCGCCCTTCGGGCCGCAAGCGGCTCTCGGGCTCGCAATGCTCGCATGGAGAGCGCGCTCTGATGGGACACTCGGCCTTGGGCCTCGCGAAGCCTTGCCTCTCAACTTCAGGCCTTCGGCCCTCAGGTTCGCTTGTAAGATACATGGGTCATATGAATAGTTAGGCAACCCTTTCCTCCCGTATCGATCTCGCAAAAATTTTTTGGGTGGGGGGGGGACGCTTGGGCACTCGGGGTGGGGTTCCGGGACTTTGGCCCTCAAACGAGCTCGGCCTGCGGCCTCGCAGCCTGAAGCTCGCCCTTCGGGCTCGCGAAACCTTGTATTTATATAGGATTTTCGGTGGTTTGGTCCTCCCGCGGCTCGGCCTTCGGCCTCGCCAAACATTTGAGGGAGGGGCGCGCACCTGACCACTTGAATGCCTGCAGCCTGGCGGCCTGAAGCTCGCCCTTCGGGCTCGCAAAAATTACTCAAAAGTTGTTTTGCCCCCCGAGTCCCCGCATGCGACATCTCAACGCGCTAGGACCATTTTGAAATTTTTGCCAAAAAATAATCGCCAAAAAAAGTCACCTCACCAAATGGCTTGCAGTTCTCTATGACATTTGGTCGAGCATCCCCCCACCTACCGTTTAGCCAGGCCGTTGGCCAACTTTTTGGTTTTCAATCAATCAATCAATTATTTATTTTACATTAAAACATGGTGTACATTAGAAAATATAAAAGAGGTATTCAGAGGTTTTCAGAGGTATTTTTCTGGTAGTCACGGAGCCACCCCCTACACTTTTCCCAGACATCGTATTAGACCTGAGGGACCTCACTAGGAGAACAATTGGGTCATAAACACTTGCAAAAAACAAAAGTCGTCTCTCCTGTGGTCAATAGTTAACGGCATATGAGCATGTGAGTTATGATTTTATTACATGGATTTATAGAACCGGAAGATGCCGTTTATGCGGGTTACTAGACCAATCCAAAATTAAGCTTTGTAGCCCTTAACTTTTGATATGTCCACAGGAAAGACGCGAACCTAAATCTGTTTATGACCCAATTATGTCAATAGAAATGTGTTGGGTTGCAGCTTTATATAGGTCTGTTTATCTACTTAATATCTTTATTTTCATCTTTGTAGAGCTATAGTCTGCCTGGTTTACGGGAAAACACCGAGCAAGGCTCGGTCTCCCAGGTACTGTCAAATAGTTATGAGCGGAAACATCCTGGAGGGGCATTCAGTTTCATAATTGTTTTTCATTAGACAGATATATTATGTAAGTATACGTTTTTTCACATTGAAAATGTGGACATATTTATGCACTCGACTGTTCACTTGCTAAAATTCTATGGATTTTAGCTTGTTAGTCTGTCTCTTGCACCCACTTTTGCAAGCTACAAATTTAGAAATAAAGGAAAAATTTAAAAACTTAAGCACCGAGCAGGATTCGAACCTGCCACCTCCCGGCAATCGCGGCCAGTCGCTCTAGCCAACTGAGCTATAGGTGCGATTACTACCCGGCTTGAAATTCGTCAATCCTTCCTTTATTTATTTATTTCATTTTTTTATTTTTAAATTTGTAGTTTACGTTAGCAGCGTTACTGCTTAATACAAAAATTAATTCACTTTTGCAAGTTGCTGTTTGGCCCTATTGTTGACTAATAGAGAAAGCATTGAGTCATTAATTCCACCATTTGTACTCATTTGTTTTATTCAATGATGTTAAAATAAATAAATAAAATTGTGTTGCGAAACAGATGTATTGATACCTACATAAGATGGCGCGCGTTTGAGGCGCGTAAGTTAACTAGGTACTTCTCTTCCCTTTTCTTCCTTTCTTCGTTTCTTATTTCTTCTTCTCTCTATTTCTTTTATTCCTTTTTCTTTTCTCTCTTGACCTCATCATGGCCCCATAGGCCCTGATGAGCGGCTCGCCCGAAAAAGTGACTGGCTCTTGAAGAGGCCAAACTTAAAGTAAACCCGTTAAAAAAAAAAGCGCGTAAGTTGCCCCATATGATAGATTTTGAAATGTAGGCTTTTAACATTACATTACATTCATACACACTTACTAGACTCGCAAGTTTAACTACATTACGCGGTTTTACAGAACGACTGAACTTGTTATACCTTCGTGAACCGCAATGCAATGGAACTGGCATGCGAGTCTTGTACGTATAAATAATTAAGGCTTAGTGTGATTGATTGATCTCGGGGACCTTTTTTAATATAATTATAATATTATTTTAGTTCTTATATTTAATTTGATTTATTTCGGGGCAAAGTTAGTATTAGATACATTAACTAGTTAATTAAAATTAAAGGTAACCTAGAAACTAAAATCTAATTATAAAACTAAATTACATAATAAAAAATAAAATCTATATACATGTGAACTACGTCCGGCTCAGACCTGGTCCAAAAGTGCCAAGGACGCTGGCTGCGTTGCCACGCTGTATGGCGACAGAAATTTGTTGGACCAGGTAAGAGCCGGCACGTGGGTCACAGCCCCTGTCCGTCATGCGCCTCCCTACATTTTTAATCAGGTTCCTTGCCTCGGCACCCCAAGGTCCCGCCGTTTCGACGGCGACCGGAACAAAATCATACGCTGGTGTTAGGTTTGCATATTTGCTATGCTTTAATTTAGCTGCGTTTTCAGCGGCTGCGCCTGCTACTCTACTTGTTTTAGTTCTTATGTTTATATATTTAGTGTTCTTAAATGAGCCGGCAAATAATCTGAATAAGAGAATGTTATCCTTTAATCTTGCATTTATTCAATAAAAGTTTTTATTTGTAAAACACTTAATAGGTATTGCGTTTAATATTTACTTGTAAGGCCGCTTAAGTTATAGCAATTCAAAAGGCTAAATCCGCTGAACGCACCGCTGTAACGGATCCCCCCAAAAGAAAGGTCGCGCCCGCTGCAGCTCAAAGAACCGATATTTAAGAAGAAATTTGGCCAAAATGTGATCGATCTAGGAAGGACCCTCTTTACGTTGTGAATCGTAGTAACCCATAAATTCTATGATAATTGACGGAACCCTGGACTCATTAACCCTTCATATTTCCTATTGTAGTACGCAAAACTATTTTCCTATCTCTAACTTAGTAATACTTAGCTTTAACAATAAACTTGAACCCTTATATCATTAGAACCCTTGACCCAGCCTAAGCCTAATAATAATGACGAAAATAGTTGGATTATATATATTTTTCGGTAAACTATCCCCTAGCTCCTCTCGTTCGACTTGTTACCATGGTAATTAGCCCTTGGTCCCTAACGAAGGACAAATCTTCGTTAAGAGCCTTCCTAAATCAAAATTATTTATCCTACTTGCTCAGTTAGACTCACAGTCTCAGTCTATTATGAAATCCGTAGTGTTAACCTAGCTTTCGAAACAAAAATAATTTTGATTATTCGGTGTATGGTTGTTTTGTAATATTATTCCATACGTGCCAAGAACCATGCGAGGAAAGGGAAAAATCTCTATGTAAGCTTCCTAGCTAGACATGTCTATGAGGATGTACTCATTGACGTGTCAACCCATTGACTTCCCCAGCCAATTCTAGCGACACCCACCCTAGCCCTACAAATACGTTTCCGCGATTAAATATTCTTCTAAGATAGTCGTATATAAAATATTAGACGTCAGAACTCACTAAATATACTCTTAACTAATGTGTAAATTTTATTCCATTTGTGATAAGATTGAGACATGAGGGATTGCTCTGCTTGCCCTTATGTAAAGAACCATTTCAGTTTTTTGAAATGATTCTACTATCCCATCATAACTGGAATTAAATAAACTTTATTAAAACCCGTTTCCCTACATTTGGTATTTCATAAATACCTCTACTAGCGCATGAAGAAGACAAGAAATCCCTACATCCCGATTGAAGCTTATTTCTGACAAAATAATATGATATCTACGTAAACGCGTATCTCTAAACATGAAGTCTATAATATAATACCTAGGTATTTCATAAATACCTCTACTAGTGCATTATGAAACCAAGAGATCCCTAAATCCCGGTTGAAACTTATTCCTGACTAAATAATATGATATCTACGTAAACGCGTATCTCTAAACATGAAATCTATAATATAATACCTAGGTTGACGTGCGAGACCTAGCCACATCTATGCCGATAAAATAAATAAACTAGTAACCCAGAATACCCAACCCATCGTTTGAATTTCAACCCATAAATGAATCCCCTATTACCCAATGTGTGTGTCGCTAACCTAGCTCTACTCCCAGAGATCAAAACTGTTGAAACATGAAAACTTACCAAATTCAGTTTCAATGAATGTGTATTCCCTAACTAAGCTGTAAAGTCCGGTGGATTATTCCGGGATTGGCAACCTATAATCCGTGTAATTGTCCCCCCCCACACGTCTAGTACGACTGGGCGGTGTGAGTAGGACGCCTTAACATGTATATAAAAGAATATATAAATATATTTAACAAGACTGAACTCCGAGGCTGGTACGCTTCAACTAGCGACGTATACACGTCTATGCCCATCTTCAATCGCGAAGGCCAAGTCTCAGCTAATACCAGTGGGACCCAGGAGAACAGGAGAGGTCGAACTCGTCTTTATGTTGTTAAAGAAAGACGTCAGCCCACTCTCAAGGCTGGTGAATTTACTGAACTCCAGAACACTGATTGTTTGTCACCGTTACTCGATAATCATTGTTCTGTTAGACGTACTGTATGTCTAGGCAAGGTTCTGGGCAGCAAAAACGATTAAAAACTCAACCCCAATAAGATAAAAATAAAAAAGTAAAACAAAGTTAAATTATGAAAGAAACCCCTCAACCAGTAAGTGAATACATAGTATTAGGGTCTCGACCATAAAGATTACACAATAACAGCATTATGAGAGAAATTCCTCAACCAGCGGGTGACCACATAGTATTGGAATCTCAACCATAATGACTACACCCACCAATAATGTCGCGGTACGTAAGCCCAGTGACCTTTACCAGTTCGCGGTCGATACAAGAATCCCCGAAGCAGCTCCGTCCCAGCCTATTTATACCCATATTTCCAAGCTTAATCCTTACACGAAAATAATACTTCGACGAGCGTTATTACCATAGCCATAAGATTCAATTTTACTTAAAACCGATTAAGCCGACTGCACATCGTTATCCGTGTCCGCCAACCTACGCAGCTGCGCGCTATACTCGCTTCACCGCCATAAACCACCCAAACCATGTCTACGCATGCTAAACATGCTTACACGACTCAGGCGCTCCACGCAGCGCAATGCGCGTAACCACACGAAGTGACAACCCAAAGCATACTCAACCCTAACCGCATACCAATTAGGTTCAAATTCTCTTTTGCCTGTACTATTGACTCCGGAACAAGGACTTGTACCAATTGTGCCTCGTTTATACGTGTACAAGTTCAAGTTAGTAACTGGTTCTTCATTATCTCAACCCTATTCCTTTACTAATAAGATTGGTTTGAGCTAATCACTTGACAATGCAGTTTGCAACAAATGCTTGGTATATGCAACTCTAGTAATACTAGAAAAACAAAGATATAATGTATTAAACACGTATAACTATTGATATCTAGAAACATATTTATACTACCTGCTGTCTTACTTTTTGTCTATTAATAATTACTCTTATTTGACTAAAGTAAATAGCAATTACTTTAATCACATCTAATATAATTGTATGTTTGTGCTGCTCCCATTCACTATCATCAATAATTTATTTAGTTTCCAAAAATAAGAAACAAAGCCTAATTGACAGTTTCTTGGAAGATATTTTAATATGAAATCGACTTGACCAACTTGCTATATAACTGTCGGACTTATATATACGGTAAATTGTATTCATTCCTATATGTTACCTCTCTGTCTTTTAACTCTTTCCTTTGATCTGTCTCGTTTACTTTGATTCTAATTCAATATTATACTTTACTTGTCTTTTATTATCATAATCAAATTAATTATCTTATTATACATTAACATCAGTACCTGGGAGACCGAGCCTTGCTCGGTGTTTTCCCGTAAACCAGGCAGACTATAGCTCTACAAAGATCTAAATTAGGTTAAGGCTTGATCTTAAGTGGGTTAAGTATTATCATTTATCATTGTAATAAGCATATTTTTGTGAGAAAATGGCTGACTGTCGAGTTTCTTTCGGCGTTTCTTCTCGGCAGTGGCCTCTGTGAAACGCTAGTAGGGTTTGACTTGTAAAAGTGCCATTGCGGCCTACTTACAGAATAAAGTTCATTTTATTCATTTTTTATTCATTTTTATTCATTTAAATAAAGATATTAAGTAGTTAAACAGACCTATATAAAGCTGCAATTGACATAATTGGGTCATAAACAGATTTAGGTTTGCGTCTTTCCTGTGGACATATCAAAAGTTAAGGGCTACAAAGCTTAATTTTGGATTGGTCTAGTAACCCGCAATAAACGGCGTCTTCCGGTTCTATAAATCCATGTAATAAAATCATAACTAACGGACTATACTTATTAAACGTCGTTATAAATTCGAAGTGTCCAAATATTTTGCCATCGTATAAAAAGCTCTTGGAGGCCAAGAAGAGGTATCCACTAATCAAGATTGTCTTGGAATCATCTGCCGAAGTAGAATTAACAGTCTTTGTTGGACCATCCCACATCTCGAATTCTAGAATCTCGAAATAATGCTCTCGAAAATATTGACCTAAACAAATAATTCGTTTTAATTGGTAAATGGGGTGGGGGTGGGGGGGTTTGACGGCAATACGGGGCATAATAAATACAAACAGAAGTTTTCAGATTCTAGTATTGAGGATGGAAGTTTACTTGTTACGTCATATGATTACGTCATTATTTAATGAGTTTTGGGGTCTGTAACTAGTAAATAATTAGATAATAAGTTAATTGAAATATTTATAAATATAAATATATAAACTAATTCTGTATATTTTTGTATAATCTTATTGCGATAATTGTACAATTTCATATGCTTACTTATTGTACCATTACGCTGATTTATTTACTGAATAAATACTATTATTACACTATAATCTGTTTATTATAGTATTATTTAACTCAATTTACTATAATATAATGTAATTAGATGCACTAAGTTGCGTTAAATTAACATTTAGTTGCGCGAAACCCCTATGACCGCTCTTCTTAGAGCGCGGCACCACTGTGTTGCGTGCCGAACATTCGTTTGAATTGAAGCCAGAAAATATGGCTTTGAATGACGTCACGTTATATTGCATCTCTTTCATTCTAATATAAGATGGATCTAATGAAAGAGATAACATATAACAGTGACGTCATTCAAAGTCATATTTTCTGGCTTCAAACGAATGTTCGGCACGCAACCTCCAGGATGTAGGTATCTAAACTTTTTGATTCATTGAGATTATTTGACACCGCAGACCGTGCCCATAGATATAATATATACTCTGTAGTTATAGATGCGCCAACGAGCGACCGGGGCTATTTCTTTCTCATACTTTTGCTCATATTCATATAAAATTTGTACTACGCAATTAGTCCGGTTTGCATGTCCAATGTATTGCTTATGGAAATTTGCATTTGCTTGTAACCCGACCATGAAAAAACGTCCGGTCGGTGATAGGGACAAAACATCTCCCCTCTCTCTCTCTCAGCCTCTTTTCTATTTCCTCTTATAGGAATCGCAATAAGACTATCTTTCTCTAGCAAAGCGTGTCAGCCCCTTGAACGTGCCCGATAAAAAACCTCGTAAGTCGTTGTCATGTGTCATTCTTTATAAGTGCTACAAATAACAAAATATAAACTCGCCTCACCATACGTCCTTATATATCTTGACCCTGAGATTCGTGACAACTATGTGCATATTCGTAGGTCAGGCTTATACTGGTTCTTCTGACACTAATTTTCCGTACGTCAGCAGCCATTGTAAATATCAATCACGAACAAATTTAAAAACATGAAAACTCGAAAACACGCATTTTCTCAAATATAAAACTGAGCTAGATCGATTGCTCGTCCCCGAAAACCCCCACATACCAAATTTCATCAAAATCGTTAGAGCCGTTTCCGAGATCCCCGAAATAAATATACATATAAATAAATAAATATACAAGAATTGCTCGTTTAAAGATATAAGATATAGTTCTAAACAACTTGCCCAAATGCAACCATGACTCCCCAACAATTAGAGTAGTAAACGCTCCTTTCCAGCTACCATAGTAGCCAGAATTATGAAATAGAGTAATTCTCCGTCTTTATGGCCTAGCTAATAAGGTTGAAATCTGATGGACACTTGGTAAAAATTTAATGCTATTGCACGCCATCTTAGTACAGCGTTAAATCAATGTAAATATAGGTATGTTTATGAATGACTTTATACTGGTTCCTCGTCCTCTACTTTTAAATATTTACTTATAATGATTTGCTAATCATGAAAAATATTAATCAATGATGATTATGTATCATTAAAGTTTTATTTAGACGTTCCGAATTCTCGCGCTGAACCTTCTGCCGTTATGTCGTTAAACTTTATTGCTATAAGAATAAGATTGCAATTTGCTTACTCCCGTTACTTTGAATACCGATAGTACTGCGTATGTATATGAATACTTTTTGTAACTTATGTTTTATTCCGGTGTTTTGTTTGCACTTAGGTGAGTCTGGTATATTTTCTTATGAAATCCCACTTTTAAATGATAAAATTATTGACATAAGACGATTCCAAATAAAAAAATATCTGAATAAAAGCCATGAATTAAAGCTTTCCCCTATTAATATTATTTCTATAATGACATGGATACTCGTACCGTTACACCGCACTCACCTGCCTTTTCCATCCATACAAACCCAAACTTCCCCAACCTCTTATCTCTCTTTATGGTCGTATTTAAAAATAAACTATAAACCTACAATGACAAGATTGCTTTTAGGCGAATTCTTGCAGACAAATTCGAATTAAAGAAAGTATTACGTCCCGAATCTTTTCATCCCGGACATTAACTAATACGGGGTGCGCTGCATGCGGGAACAGCTGATCAGATAACCCCCGTTTCCCCCAGTTTCTTCCTCATTTTCTCCCCATTTCCCCCCTTACGTGCGAGCGCATAGCGAGGCAAGCGGGCTTGAAAAATGCGACGGCTCGAAGACAATGATGGATCTGAGTTTAAGAGAGTTGAAGTCTAACTCAGCTCACAAGCTTAAATGGAGATAAACGTCTTATGTACACTTACAGAAATTGAAATGTTTAGAAATATAGGCACTTGTATGTCTCGAATTGGGTTTTATTTTATAAAACGTAATATGCAATAGTACGGTATCTTACTGAATATTAAGGAAGTTTTTATGAAACGTCACATTTTCCTTCTGTATTTAAAAAAGGCTAGTATTTAATTGACATTTAAGTACGACGTTGAAAATGAAAACTGGAAAAAATCGTCAGTCATATCTCAAAGTAACAGATCATGAAACAGATTAGTTCATTTTGATTTTCTGTATTCAATGATTCGTAAACTATGTATTGCTATAGATCTTATTAAACTCTTTAGACATTTAACGCTGTGTGTTTCAAGCTTTACTTTAGAGACTAAGTGCTACTCTAAAACCCTAACACACAAATGCTGTTACTTTCATTTTCTGAGTTGAAATGTGATTGCGCAGAGTGCCAGTGAAACTGGGCACTAAAACCGTCGGAGTCAAAGCAAATCACTGTAACTTCAGTTACCTTTGGTGGGGGCAAATAATTAAATTGAATCAAAAAAAATATGTGTTCAGTAGCTCTAGTATAAGTTTTTTCGAAACATTAACTAATTCGAACGCGTTTGCGTTTTGTCTCAAAATGTATGAAAACGCTCTCACCGAGTTTGAAATACGCGCGTTCATCGGTTAGCAACAAATGTTATACTCGTTGTTTTAGTTTCCACTAGTGACCACCAGAGGCGCTGTTCACGTTTTCATACCACTTTCATACATTTTGAGACAAAACGCAAACGCGTTCGAATTAGTTAATGTTTCGAAAAAACTTATACTAGAGCTACAGTACTTAAAGCCAACACAGTCCTGGCAGCCAGGTATGTAGTATTGTGTACCCAAAGGTGAGCAAGATCTCCAAATTAATTTTGTGTTAGGCAGTAACGCTGCAACTACAAATTTCGAAATAAAGAAAAATTTAAGAGCCAAAATTTTTCCTTTATTTCTAAATTTGAAGATTGCCAATGCTCCCGAGGATGTGTTTGTTTGTGAATGTGTGTGTGTGCACTGTGTTGAGAGCGAGGGACCTTCATTTGTCCCTTCGGCTATCAACGATCCCTCAAAATTTGTAAAGGGTCGGCAACGAGCACGTGACTCCATCTCTGGTGGACCGTAAGCTTGATTACCACCGTTGTTGAATAAATAAAAAAAATCAGTAATTTTTTGATGCCGTATTTTGTTTATACTACGTCGGAGGCAAACAAGCTGACAGCCCACCTGATCGTAAGTGGTTACTGCCATTCTTGCTAGAGTAAAGTATATCTTTTTCGATCTTATGTCGATCGCTTGAGCAAATAAATACTTAATAAGTCGCTTTTAAAGGACTTCGCTAATGGAAAATTGTCCCCAAATTAGGCAGTACATTTTATAAATAGCCCATCATTATAATACCAATTCGTTAAGCTTTTCAAATCAACGCTTCTATTAAGGCCGTGTATTACCACTTTTGAGTTTTAATCTGAGACATAGAATATAGTGTCTTAAAATCTAAAAAAAAATATATGTGTTACATAAGGATCTTGTCTAGTCAAAATCGCAGTCAGTTACATGACCTGATGAATTTCACTCGATAGAAAAAAATCGCGAAGTTACCCCGTTTTGGAATGTATTTTCAATACTACGGCTATATTACTGATATTTAACGTTTTATTTTTGTACTCAATTAAAGATCGTAAATAATTATAGACAAATTCGCAGGGTTTGCTTTGATAGAATGATTGGCTTAATGACTATCTATACATATAATAAAGCAGAAGAGGGTCGAAAATCTGTACATTGAAGATATTAGTAAAAAAATCGATGGAGGGGTCTAAGAATCGATAACAGAACACGTTTCAACTGTTTTTAGAATTCGTGTCTGTTTGTCTGTTTGTCTGTTTGTCTGTTTGTCTGTTTGTCTGTTTGTCTGTCTGTTTATATGTCTAACTATCACGCGAAAACTAGCGAATGGATTTTAATACAGCCTTCACTAATATGTTTATTGGATCTTCGGCCAGGTTATAGGCTATAAAAATCATATAGGTTAGGGATGAAAGGGGGTGAAAAGACGGGTTAAACTTTGTATGAGAAGTCTTTCAGTTCATGATTTATAGGCTTGAAAATTGGTAAGTATATACATGGACGCAAAGTAAATAGAACCCCATTCAAACATTTTATAATAAACAGATAGTATTTGAAAAAATGGGGGGTGAAATAACAATACATCTGCCTCTCAGGGCTAAAGACAAAAATACAAAAGTCCCTCAAACCATATTAACTGTTTGAAATTAGAGATCTAATTATGTTGGTCAGTCAGTCTCTATCAATATTCACAAACCTTACTACGAAACCTCGGTTTTTTTTTGTCTTCGATGGAGGGTACCTACGCAGAGCGGCGGGCTCTCGGTTGCATGGTAGCACTTGCGACATGTACCTATATATTAGGTATGTGCATTTTTGTATAAAATATTGTTTTTTGAGGTGCTCATTACAATCCAATGATATCCATTTTCAAATCGAAGATGGCGGACATTTACTTATTTACTTTTCTTAATAATCGATATGGGTGTCATTGAGGTTCTTCGAGGTGCCGATTAGTTGCGTTTTCCGTCAGCAAAATGTATAAAATACGTTCAGCGCGTAACAGACATAAATTTAGGGTATATTGGTATTCGTTAGTAAAATATACCTACGTAACAATAAACATCAAGTATGACCAAATTCGAAAGTTATAGGTGGATAGGAAGCAAAAAAAAACACAATTCTCAGAAAATCACATACCTCTTAGAAGCAACCAGGGTGGGTGCGCTATCAACCTAGGCCCCTACTCCATCTTCGAAAGTGAAAGAACAGACCAAAGTAGGTATTCAGTTATACCTATGTTTTACAAGAAGGCACTTTGAACTTTGAAAGGTATTCCACTAATTTATGAACAAAAAAATATCTATCCAACCACCTCTTTACAAAGCCGTTTGATAGGTCAACAATTTCTTGAATTTCTTTTTGTTCAATCATCTACATTGCTTGACGCGTATTAAGTATTTTCCGTACCTGCATCATAATGTTCGAATCATATTTCGCACTCGCTTTTTTATCTACATTACTTGACGCGTAGGAATTATTTTCCGCACCTGCATCATAATGTTCAAAAACGTTAGCGCGCGCTACGCTCGCTTTTTCATCTACATTACTTGATGCGTTTGAAGTCTTTTCCGCACCTGCATCATAATGTTTGTAAAAATTTCGCGCTCGCTACGCTCGCGTTTTCATCTGCATGACTTGATGCGTATGAATTATTTTCCACACCGGCATCATAATGTTCGAAATATTTCGCGCTCGCTACGCTCGCGTTTTCATACACATTACTTGATGAGTATGAAGTATTTTCCGCACCTGCATCATAATGTTCGAAAAATTTCGCGCTCGCTGCGCTCGCGTTTTCATCTACATCACTTGATGAGTATTTTACGCATATACGAGTACATCATAATGTTCGATAATTTTCGCGCGCCCTACACTCGCGTTTTTATCTACATTATAGTTGATGCGTATGAAATATTTTCCGCACCTGCATCATAATGTTCGAAACATTTCGCGCTCGCTGCGCTCGCGTTTTCATACACATTACTTGATAAGTATGAAGTATTTTCCTAACCTGCATCATAATGTTCGAATCATTTCGCACTCGCTTTTTTATCTACATTACTTGACGCGTAGGGATTATTTTCCGCACCTTAATCATAATGTTCAAAAACGTTAGCGCGCGCTACGCTCGCTTTTTCATCTACATTACTTGATGCGTTTGAAGTCTTTTCCGCACCTGCATCATAATGTTTGTAAAAATTTCGCGTTCGCTACGCTCGCGTTTTCATCTGCATGACTTGATGCGTATGAATTATTTTCCGCACCGGCATCATAATGTTTGAAATATTTCGCGCTCGCTACGCTCGCGTTTTCATACACATTACTTGATGAGTATGAAGTATTTTCCGCACCTGCATCATAATGTTCGAAAAATTTCGCGCTCGCTGCGCTCGCGTTTTCTTCTACATTACTTGATGAGCATTTTCCGCACCTACATCATAATGTTCGAAAATTTTCGCGCGACGTACGCTCGCGTTTTCATCTACATTATAGTTGATGCGTATGAAGTATTTTCGGCACCTGCATCAGAATGTTCGAAAAATTTCGCGCTCGCTACGCTCGCGTTTTCGTCTACATTACTTGATGAGTATTTTCCGCACCTACGTCATAATGTTCGATAATTTTCGCGCGCCCTACGCTCGCGTTTTCATCTACATTATAGTTGATGCGTATGAAGTATTTTCCTCACCTGCATCAAAACATTTCGCGCTCACTACGCTCGCGATTTTCTTCATTTCTTGATGCGTATGAAGTATTTTCCGCACCTGCATATTAATGTTCAAAAATTTCGCGCTAGCTGCGCTCGCGTTTTCAACTACATTACTTGATGATTATAAAGTATTTTCCGCACCTACATCATAATGTTCGAAAATTTTCGCGCGCCCTACGCTCACGTTTTCACATTGTTTTCAGATACATTAGTTGATGCGTGTGAAATCTTTTCCGTGCCTGCATCATAATGTTCGAAACATTTCGCACTCACTACGCTCGCGTTTTTATCTTCATTACTTGATGCGTATGAAGTATGCATCACAATGTTTTTTTTATTATTTTGCGCTCGCTACGCTCGTGTTTTCATCTACATTACTTGGTGCGTATGAAGTCTTTTGTACACCTGCATCATAATGTTCTAACATTTCGCGCTCGCTGCGCTCGCGTTTTCATCTACACTATTTGATGCGTATGAAGCATTTTCCGCCCCTGC
The DNA here is from genome assembly GCA_951800055.1 of Cenopis cana. NCBI lineage: Eukaryota > Metazoa > Arthropoda > Insecta > Lepidoptera > Tortricidae > Cenopis > Cenopis cana. Next base: position 3,342,807 of record OX637483.1, on the reverse strand, counting down.
ATCGTAATGATTGAAAGAATTCGCGCTCGCTGCGCTCGCGTTTTCATCTTCATTACTTGATGCGTATGAAGTATTTTCCATACCCGTATCAGAATATCCGAAACATTTCATCTACTTCCTTCTTAATATATATTTTGTCCTCTGTCATGTGTTTCATGTGGGCGCATTGAGCCGGCGTGCGCAATGTTTGGCGAGACAGCCCGGCGAAATACAGTGTAGAAGTTGATTCACGCGAATGAAGTCGCGGGCAAAAGCTTAGATAAATAAATTTAAATCATAAAAAATCCTCTCCCTGTGATCCTGATCTGTGTCCTTTAATTGAGGATTGAGGTGTGCAATAAAGAGTAGGTATTTGTTGTTGTTTGTTGTTGTTTAAAACTGGACTACCCGTGCGAAACCGGGGCGGGGTATACATGCGAAAGTAACTCTGTCTGCCTGTTTCCCCTTAAAATGCTCAACCGATTTCGATGAAATTTGGTATGGATATAGTTTGAGTCCTAGGGAAGGACATAGGATACTTTTATCCCGGAAATCATCCCTTAACGGGGTTTAAGTTAGAATGGAAGAGAGATAACTAGGTAAGTGCAAGAAATAGAAGAATGAAATAACATTCTAACGCGATGACGCGAGTTCTACGCAGACGAAGTCGCGGGCAAAAGCTAGTAGCTAAATATTTACAAAACTGCGCGCAGAGCTTGCGTAGAGAGCGGGATGGTTAATTATAAACTCACGCGTGTTAGAGCGGGACATTTGCGTTGGGGATACCTCCCCTTAATGAGTCCTTCACGCTAGACCGTTGGTTTGTTGGTGACATGGTTTTCTAGTACAAGAAATCGACGGACGCGCGACGGCCGCCGATTTCTTGTACTAGAAAACGGGCCGGCCCGGACACGGAACGGTCTAGCGTGAATCATCCTTTAGTTGAAACCGCTCAACCCTTTTTCCGTTTAGATTCTACTATACACAAAAACGCGACACTCGAATCGCTAAACTTAAGTGGCAGTGGGCGGGGCACATTGCACGTAGAACCGATGGCCGTTGGGGCCGAAAGGTTCTCGAGTGGCGACCACGGACCGGAAGGCGCAGCGTGGGTAGAGCCCCCACAAGGTGGACTGATGACCTGGTAAAGGTCGCGGGAGTCCGCTGGATGCGGGTGGCGCAAGACCGGTCTTTGTGGCACTCTTTGGGGGAGGCAGGAGTGGACGTCTTTCGGCTGATATGATGATGATGATGATACATAAAAACAGGCTCTAAAGCATCGTATCCTTATTAATTTATTTAAATTATCAATAGTTCTGTCATAAACTGAGTTAAAAACATGTTAAAATTTAAATGCCTTAAAACTTTACCGTGAAATTAAGCAACATAGTTATTCTATAGAAATAGCCTATCATTATAATATTGGAGAGACAGACCACTTGTGGTAGAGAGTCGCGAACAACCTGTCTGAAATTAAGAGCACTCTAGTCAAAGTAAAAAACATTGCATTACAAATTCACGTAAAGCACGGCCTCTGTTATATGCATAACGCCCGACTGTATCCGACAACCCGTTTAAATATGCAAAACTCCCCGTACAAAGAGTACACTAGCATTCATATTACATTATTGACTGCACCCGTTGGAGCCGGACCGATGGTACAGTTGTTCACATTTGTATCTACACACACTGACAACTGTTCACAATGAATTAAGGTGTAATAGTAGATTGTTTCTCAAGGGAGCAAAATTATATTTACGGCGAGGACGGTATATTGAATCCTGAGTCAAACAAAAGTCTACAATAGAATCCTGAGAGTAGCGAGAGATTCTAAAGTAGAATCTTGAGGGTTTACGAGGGATTCAAGTGTTTACGTCCAAGACGGAAATAATTTTGCTACTTAAGGATGATTCACGCTAGACCGTTCCGTGTCCGGGCCGGCCCGTTTTGTAGTACAAGATATCGACGGACGCGGAACGGCCGTCGATTTCTTGTACTGGAAAACGGGCCGGCCCGGACACGGAACGGTCTAGCGTAAATCATCCTTTACTGTGTGATATATACTGCTTTCTACACCGCCTATGAGGCCCGTTGCTAAAAAGAAGAAATATCTTACAAATATTTTGCTACCGTGTGGCACATACTGCTTTTCACACCTTCTAAGAGGAAAATGTTGCCCTCAAATGAGGGAAGAAAGATACGACTTTTATTTTATCCCTCATTCGAAGGCAACAGTACTCGAGGTATAGAAGGTCGGTAGTATTCGAGGGAGTATGTTTTAGTGGGAACTGTTGAGGAGCTAAATGCATGTTTATATGTAACCTAGGTTTTTTTAAACTATTTTAAATGTTTATTCGTCGATATGACTCACCAGTAGTTTACGCTGTTTTTTTTTATTGTATTAGGTACATTTATCTTTGTTAATTCTCCAATAAAATAAAATAAACAATGACACTTTTCTAAATAGAAGTTTTAAATATTGGCTAGTCGTATCGATTTGTCCACTGTATAATTTAAAAGTGCAGGAAATTGAGTAGTGAAGAGTAGTCGTGCCTTCCTTATTCTGCACGGGAAGGTAGTTGCAACTGTTATACTGTACTGAACTCAGTTGATATTTCCTTTAAGACTTAATTAAAAGGACTTACAACTTGATTAAAATCGTTTTGAAGTCAATTTGTAACATAAGTTTTGATAGTTCCTAAGAAATGATCACACTAGCGACTTGCGAGCGACTAAGGCGACTTCCTGATTTGTCGGTGCGGAGGCAGTACGATATGAGAAATTGTTAAATGTCAGTGTCAGCTGTCAGTCGACTCGGTACCATTTTTTACTGGGCCTCTATATTCAAATGAGTGGTTCCAGACTGGCGCGGGATGGGCGAAAGCGGGACGGTGCGAAGGCAGTACTGGTCCGCTTCTGCGCATGCTATTAATACTGACAGTGTTCCGTAAAGTGAGAATCTTTGCGCCGTCAGTAAATTTACGTCAAAGAAGAAAATGTCACATATCGATCCCACCCCGCCAAGGCAGGAAGTCGCCTTAGAAGCGAGGCGAGTGCGCAGCGAGCTCGCCGCGAGTGCGCAACGAGCTCGCCAAGAGCGCGCAGCGAAGTCGCCGCGAGCGCACCATACAGTAAGTTATGTGAATTTTCTTTGAGAGTTAAAGGAATCGATTGAAAAACGATAAAATATCCTTTCAGTTAATCAACTCATTCAAGTGTTTGGAAACCGGCGCACCAAATTAGCTGGTAGTTAACTATCCGTTGACCTTACCATAGTATAAATGAAATACCTATATTATGGTACTCATCATCGTCATCATCATATCAGCCGAAAGACGTCCACTGCTAGACATTATAGGCCTCCCCCAAAGAGTGCCACATGCCAATGATCGGTCCTGTGCCAGCCGCATCCAGCGGACTCCCGCGACCTTTACCAGGTCATCAGTCCACTTTGTGGGGCGGTCCGTGGTCGCCACTCGACTATGGTAGTGTTTTAATGAAATAAAAAAGTACAAAGCATTAGGTACTTGAATACTGTTTCGAATAGGGATTCAGTCTGAACTAGAAGAAAAACTACTAGAATAAGTAATAAGGTAGAACAAGAACTAGAAAATTCATGAAAAGAAGTGGAATAAAAACCTAGAGAAATCCATTTTAATGCCTGCTGAAGCACGGTAGGATTCCTTTTAGATGACCGGGTTAACTTATTTTACAGTTTACAGCAATTGATTTCACCTGGCTTTTTCTCGCAATATCGATAAAATGAAATAGCGGAATATACTTACGCTAAAAGGGCCAAATATTGTTTTCCTGTTGTTTTAGATTAGTTTGAGAATTGGTGGGAAGATTTTCCTTGTTTCGTGAACTCATACTTCGCACAATTTCTTAGTGTCCTGTTTTTGACATGTAAACTTATTTAGTTCTGTTTACTTTTTTTTTTAGTTGGGTAGTAACTACCTATATTTTTTTTGTTATAAAAGTGTTTCTAAAAAGATATTAAATATAACAAGGGTATATAATAAATTAATAAACTACTTACCTACGTATTTAATGTCAAATATCGCTACATGTTTTTAATTAATCCACGATTGTCAATCATTAATTAACGCTCATGATGAACCGCAGTTTCATATTCGAATGTTGCATTAAAATCCTCTTGATGAGTTTTTTAAATTGTTGCGTTTTTTCTCAAGTCAGAGTAGTCATACTAAAGAAGCGAGATAAACAATGGTATGTATAGTTCGTACACAACTCTAAGGCCAAGTGCTGTCAAATTAACGCAATCAAAAATCTACCTAACAGTCAGAGCTCTAAGTCGAGTTTTGCTTGCGTTCGTTTGACAGAATATGGCCTTAGAGTTTTGTCCGAACTATACCATTCGTTCAGCGGCGTAGCCAACAAAAGGAGTGACCTATTCGTCTCTTGTAGAGTACTTTTATATCACGAGCGCGGATGAGCCATGGTTGTTTGTGTGTTGAGTATACATGCACATTGTCTATGTGTGCGTCAGCGTAGGAACCATGAGTTCACGTTGCCTATGTGTTCGTATGTGTCACAACTAGGTAGTACTACTAGGTATAGGTATACAACTATGACCAATCCGCGCTCGTGTGATAAAAGTGCCATAACCAAGGTATTAGTTCTCAAAGTCAGTATCCACAGTAATGGAATTTATGTTACACCTGGCCATAAAGCGGCAATTACCGCACGCTCCGCGGGCGGGCAATCCCACTTCCTGGCCAGGGGGTGACATAAAATTTTGTACTTAACACGGGCGGTAATAAAGAAAGCCTCGGATCGCATATTTATCGCCCTTGCCTTCGGCTCGGGCGTCAAATACCTACGATCAGAGACATTCTTTGTTTTACCGCCCTTGTTAAGTAATGTACTATTCCATTACAACGCATTACCATAAATGTAAGTTACCGAGTGGTCAGTAATGAAAGCCAAGCCCCGTCAATCTAATCTGGCACTGTGCCAACCCTGACAAGAGGGTCACAATGCTAAAAACCGTCGTAAGATTCAAAGAATCGCTACGGAGTTACGGCGTTTTTAAAGTTACTGCGTTAGAAAGGAGTGTTGCAAGTGTAGTTGGTATGTATGTGTGGTTAGGTCTGTTTGGACTGGAAAGGGACTATTGTGTGCAAGGACAGTGTTGTTAATGTAGTGCGCCATACAAAACTAGCTCTTTCGGAGCTAGATGCTGTTGTGAGGGGTGTCATCCATCATGGAGCATTTGTACCTACTCTAATCAGTGAGGAATAATTTTATATTCTGATACGGACATTCTTTTTGTTTAATTATTAAAATTATAAAAGGAGAAGGAAATTTTCGCAATTATTACTCAAATGAAAAATGAAATAATTTATTCGTGACATACCTAATATATATATACAACAGACAAAACTAACTAATAAATAAACTAATAAATTTGCCACGAAACGGGCCCGGCTCAGCATAATGCTGACTCGACTCACAAATCCTTTGTAAACTACAGAACGTAAACGATTTATAATAGTACATTACTTACCAAGGGCGATAATACAAAGAATGTCTCAGATCGCAGGTATTTTACGCCTGAGCCGAAGGCAAGGGCGATAAATATGCGATCTGAGGCTTTCTTTATTATCGCCCGTGATAAGTACAAAATTTTACACCTGGCCATAAAGTGGCCATTATCGCACGCTCCGCGCGCGAAAAAACCCACTTCCTGGCCAGGGGGTGACATAAAATTATTTATTTCAATTTGAACCTTGACCCATGTGTTATAAAATATATCTGCCATATATATAGTTTCATGTGCAATTAGATTGAAACTGAAACGTTTCAATCGTTTCATCATATCAGCCGAAAGACGTCCACTGCTGGACATAGGCCTCCCCCAAAGAGTGCCACAATGACCGGTCTTGCGCCACCCGCATCCAGCGGACTCCCGCGACCTTTACCAGGTCATCAGTCCACCTTGTGGGGGGTCTACCCACGCTGCGCCTCGTTCGTATCGTTAAATCGTTTAATATGACAAATTATATTGTAAAAACTACCCACATACAAAAAGAAAAAATGAAATGTATAATGTTCCGAATCTAACATCTTGACTAGGAGTGCTATAAAGGGCTCCAAAGTCCAAGTATCGGGATACATTCTATTAAATATACGCCATTCAATTCGTTTGAATCGTTTCACATAATGATATTTTTTGCCGTAAACCGCGTATTATACAAAAATTACAGGTTTGCCATTCTTATAGTAGCCATCTTTAATTTTTCCGGAGACCCGCAAACGTTTGAATAGGTTGCTGAATCTGCTCCATTGATCGGTCTATTACCCCAAGCGATGAGTCGGATAAACACACACCGTACTCAATTTCCTGTGCCTATTACGGATTGCAACACAAACAGACTGTGATCCGAAAGCCAATATAGTGGTAGGCTTATGATTAAGTCCATTCGTCCGAATAAAGATTATTCGAGAAGGAAAACGATGGAAATATTACAAGAGATTACCTGACCCCCATATTTAGCTTATTGCAATAAACAAATGTTATTATTGTACATTGAAATACGAGTAATTTGACAGCTCACCAAGTTTGAAAATACTTTGTGTTGGCGAAGAACTTTACTATTTTATAATCTGTGGTGTTGGTTCAATATTCCATCCACAAAAATATTCACAAAAATAGATTACTGGTGAAACCTTTCACCTAACCTGCGGGGTAATCACGTAACTAATTGAACATACGGAAGGCATATTTTAATTTCATTTTAAGTATGGGATTTGACATTTAGATTTACCTTACGAACGGTCGAAAACGTTCCGTAATCACACCGCTGGCCTCATTATCATTAGAAAAATCTTTATGTCACACCTGGCCATAAAGCGGCAATTACCGCACGCTCCGCGTGCGGGAAATCCCACTTCCTGGCCAGGGGGTGACATAAAATTTTGTACTTAACACGGGCGGTAATAAAGAAAGCCTCAGATCGCATATTTATCGCCCTTGCCTTCGGCTCGGGCGTCAAATACCTGCGATCTGAGACATTCTTTGTTTTACCGTCCTTGTTAAGTAATGTACTATAACAACGCGAGTCAAACTTCATCGTAGATACAGCGTCATCTGGCGGCCAATTCAATCTACATTTGCTTCGCTGAACAGTCATTGTCATTCTCATTTTGAAGAATAAAGAAGTGAAAGTGAGGAAGTGCGCTTTCTACTTTTTGATAACCTTGACTTTGATGCTGTTGCATAACAGTTTTATAGTAAAAAAAAACTTTAATTTCATTCGTGCACCACAAGGTCCTTGAATGCTTCAAATATTTTCATATCGAGTTCCACCCTGTGTAGCTATGCTTAGGTTAGGTCTCAATTTTCAACTAAATTTGATTCCAATCTCATGTGCCCAATAAATTCTCATATATTTCAATAAATGAATAAATCATGAACGAGTAAATGAATAAATCATGAACGAGTTCCAAAATTTACTTTTTATTTCGAGACACTCATTAAGTATTACTTGTTTTATTTTTACTTCAATTAAATCAATCCAATCTTTACATTTATTTCAACGACAATTAATGAAAGGACCCATTGTACATGCAAGACATGCTGTTAAAGTTAGTCCGCCAGTGCGAGATGATCCACTGCTTGATTGAATTACGTCCCGTCTACCTATCCAGAACTAAAAGGTCGTAACTTACTATATCACCCGTATAAAAGACGACTTTTTGATTTAGGAGGGCAAACATCCCAGAATTTTCGCGCGAAACAAAACGTCACATGTAACTATGAGACTAGAGTAAATATGACGTTTCAAAGTTGGACATCCCAGCATCTCCACCATTTGGAATAAAGTCGTCGCGTGGAAGGTCCAAATTAATTAGAGTTGCAAATTCAATTATTATGTGAGACTACGGGTACGGGTAGTGCACGACCTCTTCATTCAATTTCAGTAGGGATAATTAGTTAATCAGTTTGACACTCACAAATAGGAATTTGTATTCACACTTGCGCATGATTGTTGATCCTAGGTGACTCATAGACACACATACACAGCCACACTCACAAGCATGCGCACATGCACAAACACACACATACATAATTAAATTATTCTCGACTCTAGTGTACAGTAAGGTGGTTTAAATCATATCACACAGCGTTCTCGGCAACAGCCATAGACGAAAAAACGAACAGTTGCCATTGTTGCAACAACTTGCTCTTCTGTACGAGAGAGGTCTCTGTACCTTTAACTTCGATGATGATGATGCTGAAATTTTATAAAGGGTCGGCAACATGCATGTGTCTTCTTTGGAGTTGCGAGCGTCTATAGGCTGCGGTGTCGGATTACCATCAGGTGGACCGTACTTTTGTTTGCCACCGTCCTTGTATATGACATTTTGTGAGCTGGGGGGCGATTTTTGAGTGTCGAACGCTCGAATTTACACTCGACATCTGTCGAAACGTCATACTTTTTTGACAGATCTCGAGTGAAAATTCGAGCGTTCGACTCTCAAAAATCGGCCCCCAGTTTCTATAATAATCTACGAGTATTTGAATTTAAACTTTTGTGAGACATGTTATAACTTCCACACAACACATGTCACCCGAAGTGACAATTAATACGTGAGTTTTAACCGTTTAGTAAAATAAAATCTACGAGTATGTTTCTTGGCGTTTTAATTACCTGTTCATGGCAGTGTCGTGCTTGTTAAAAATTATCTAGTTATTTTTCGTTGCAAAAAATCTATTTGTCTATTTCATCGTGAGTTAGCTAACAGAACCAGTGTTAAAAATGGTTTTACTCCACCTAGATATACGACAATCGTGATGTTATCCGTAATTCTATAAATTCACATCTCCGTATGTGTGGATCGTGCCAAGTTTCAGTTCAATAAACCGTGGGGTAATACCAAGCTCTATTCATGGGCCATTCTTTTTAACTACTACCATAACGACACTAGTATTTTGTTATTTAGTATTTTGTTTAAAATTGCTCGCCTTTGTACATACATGTCAACCGTTTTTGTATTTCTTATGTTATGTTTGCTCATGTACAGTAAAGAATATTACATACATACATACATTAGTCCATTTAGTCGATATTTTATGATAAAATCTGTCGAATACAGTTCGAAAAAAAAACTAATGTGATTACCTAGGTGGATGCTTAAAAATTTTTGGCACCAGGTGAGTAAAAAGGATAGGACGTCTATAGGCTGCGGTGACCGCTTACCATCAGGCGGGCTGTACGCTTATTTGCCACCGCCGTGGTATAAAACAAAACAAAGGAACTTCAAAATAAAGTACCTACCTATATATAACGCATGGTCATTATCTATAACGAGTTAAGAAACTAGAAATAGTGACAATGTCGACACTAATATTATTTTGTTTCCACAATTAAAGCTAAATATGATGTTCTAAGAAGGAGAGACCTTAATTTTTTTTCATAAATATCCTCCTATCAATACGTTTATAATACAGATTTAATTCGTTACAAGCAAGCATAAAGATAATCACGCTAGAAGGTCTATTTTCGTGCACCACTCCGCATCACAATCACATTTCCACGCTTCGCACGCTCAGCTATCGTAACAGAGCGATTGTGAAACAAATGGAATGCAATTGGGATATAAAACAAATAAACTGAATTGGGCGGGAGGCTGCGGCGGTTATGTAACAGTAGGGACCGATAAGTAGGTCATTCAAATAGGTTATTGGCTGAGTGTTGCAAGCCGGTTAATATAGAAATATCAGCAGCTGATTTTATCTTTTTAAGAGAATTCATGATTCATGTCTGTGCGGAACCTGCTGAGTTATGCTGAGTTGGGTAGATTTCATGAGACGGCGGTTTATTTTATTATGCCTTTGTTTATTATATTACGAGTATGTTATGTGTCGTGTATCACGAATAAACGTTTGATTATAATTATGAATTTGAAACGGTACAACATGAGAAAACTGTCAGCTGTCAGTGTCAACTGTCCGTCGAGTCATTACTACTTTTTATTGAACCCCTACATTTAAATAAGTCATAGGCGTCAGTTACACGGTCAATATTATCACGCGATACAGTATTGGCCTCTCTCTCACTTACATGAAAGTGACAGAGAGGCCAATACTGTACCGCGTGATAATATTGAACGTGTAACCGATGCCATAGATACAGTATACGAGTACACAAGTAGTTATAGATAAACTACCGAGCGACCGGGAAGTATGACAAAGAATATTCATATAAATAAAAATATGTGCTACGCAATTTGACCGGTTTGCATACCAATTATCTTGCTTACAAGATTATCTAATTACAAGATTCATTATCCTCCTAGCAGAGCCGGATCTAGGGGGGGGGGGGGGGGGGGGGGCAAGCCGGGGTCCATGCCCCGGGCGGCAAGTTTAGGGGGCGGCAATTCGAACTTCTTGACAGGACAAAAAATTTCGCACTCGCTGCGCTCGCGTTTTCTTATGACTTTATGCGTATGAAGTATTTTCCGCATCTGCATCATAATGTTTGAAATTTTTCGCGCTCGCTGGGCTTACGTTTTCATCTTTACGAAGATGTGTTATGACTTTATGACCCGTCCCCCCTTAGAGTAGATAACTAGTAGCTACTTTTACTGTTCTGAAATGGTAGAGGTAACAATTTGTAAGACAATATATGCAGACGGGGGCGGCAATTTGTAGTTTTTGCCCCCCCTCGAAAAATTTCTAGATCCGGCGCTGCCTCCTAGTGTGTTTCCGGTTGTACCCTGGAGCTTGGGGTCCGGATTGACACCTAACGCTAAGATTTGGTGGAGAACTCAGAGATGTTCACTCGTTTAACTATATTATCATTCAATAATTCTACTTAATTGCAGTTTGCTCAAAGCCAAATAATCTCTAAACTGTAATAGCAACTCTTTAATTCGCGTTCCTTACCATAGCTACAGAGCGGAAATAAGGATTTCAAGGATCAGTTTTGATCTAAACAAGATCAAACTATTACAACAAGCCCTTCATAATAAAGTTAGCGCGCTTTAAGGCCGTGTATTACCACTTTTGAGTTTTTAAAAACAATCTGAGACATAGAATATGGTGTCTTAAAATCTAAAAAAAATATATGTGTTACATAAGGATCTTGTCTAGTCAAAATCGCAGTCAGTTACATGACCTGATGAATTTCACTCGATAGAAAAAAATCGCGAAGTTACCCCTTTTTGGAATGTTTTTTCAATACTACGGCTATATTACTGATATTTAACATTTAACTTTTGTACTCAATTAAAGATCGTAAATAGTTATAGACAAATTCGCAGGGTTTGTTTTGATAAAATGATTGGCTTAATGACTATAGCTAAATATTTACAAAACTGCGCGCAGAGCTTGCGTAGAGAGCGGGATGGTTAATTGTAAACTCACGCGTGTTAGAGCGGGACAGTTGCGTTGGGGATACCTCCCCTTAAGCATCGTTCCCAGTTTTCTCTTCATATTAATCAGCTGAAACAAGGCTATTAGGTACGACATTTATTCTTTCCTGTTCCTGTTACACCGATCAACGAGGCGAGTTGTGTTTGTTTGCTTTGTTAGTATGTATAGTGTTGTGTTTCTGAAAGAGAGCAAGGTTGCCAGAGCTCCCGAGGATGCACTGTGTTGAGAGCGAGGGTCCTAAATTTGTCCATTCTGCTGTCAACACAGTGAATCCTCAAATTTTTGATGATGCGTTTGGATGAACCGATTTTGAGTGTTTTCAGAAAACCATTTGTTACATTCCGGAGAAGGTTTTGGTTGAAGACGGTTCCGTTTTCAATAAAGTTATTTATTGTTGTTGATACTTATGTACCTTATACATCTCTAACAATTTTTTTTTTAATGTGCGTACTGTATTTCTAAGGATATTTAGATTTAATACTTATTGGATGCTGAGATCTTTATCATGCGGACGTAAATAATTATAAAACACACGGGTAAAAGGCCTATTCAAACTCTGAAAATATACGTCATTTACTGGAGTATTCTAGTACGCTTATTCTTTCCTTTTTCCGAGCGTGCAATTTGAGCAAGATGCAGTGATAAGGATGTCGCAGTCAGAGGGCCATTTGTCTCAGCTTGTCACCGACTATGGTGACACCAATGGCAATACAATATGACTAATATGAGTAGTGTTTAGTATTATGTATCGTCTTCATAAATCATAAGTATTCTTAGTCTAAGTAACATTGTATAGTATAGTAGTTTTATCTCACGAGCGCGGGTTGGCCATTGTTGTAGTTGTGACACATACGAACACATAGACAACGTGCACTCATAGCTCCTACGCTGACGCACACATAGACAATGTGCATGTATAGCTAGTGCAACACACAGCCATGGCTCACCCGCGCTCGTGAGGTAAAAGTACCTAATCTACCAAACAGTGCGACCAGCAGGTCGTTTACGTAACGTTTATTATGTATATTTTTTGTAAAGGTAAATGTCACTTTAATCCACCTAACGTACGTTTTAAAAGAATGACGTAACGTTATCAATAGGGATGTTGACACCAAATAAGAAAATCAATGAATCCGAATTTTCTCGAGAAAGGATCAAATTCTCAATCAAATAGCGAAAAAACTAATTCAAAAGAATAAATAATTACATAATTATAAGTCTTCAAAGTTTTAGGAGGGGGCATTTTCTGTCCCTGTTCCGCAAAGCGCACCTCTGTATTGAACGATCGTCATTTACTATGGCGCTCGAGGTCAGTGACGTCACTGATCTGTAGCGCTTTCTCTCTCGAACTAAAGACATTCTAACGGTTGTAGTTTCGTTATTTTTTTAGGATTTTCACTATTTAGCATAGTTTTAAGTATTCTTTCGTATGGAGTAATAATAAATTTTGAGTCAACATCCCTATTTCAGTAAGTCTAGTACAGTACCTCTAGTATACGTTTTTTCGAAACATTACCTAATTCGAACGCGTTTGCGTTTTGTCTCAAAATGTATGAAAACTCTCTCACCGAGTTTGAAATACGCGCGTTCATCGGTTACCAACAAATGTTATACTCGTTGTTTTAGTTTCCACTAGTAACCACCAGAGGCGCTGTTCACGTTTTCATACCACTTTCATACATTTTGAGACAAAACGCAAACGCGTTCGAATTAGTTAATGTTTCGAAAAAACTTATACTAGAGCTACAGTTTAGTTAGAAAAAAAAAACACAAACGAACGCGTTTGGGTTTAGTTTCAATGTGTAGGTATGGCAACGAGAACAGCGCCTCTAGTGGCCTTTCATGGTAACTATTTGATGCCATTCAAATTGGGCCTAAACGCAAACACGTTCGTTTGTGTTTTGTTTCGAAAAAATATACTAGAGTGTACTAACTATTTTGAATTACATATTACGGTAGATTATTTTGAATTAAAATAAAACTAAATATAAAATGTTTTGTTGTTTTGTTAATTTGAAAGATTAGGTGTCGAAGCGGCACAACCAAACGCACAACCAGAGAACACCAGTGAGGATGAAGCATGTTTGAAAATTGTTAAAAATCAATATGCAGTTTGATTAGAGAAATTAAATTTACAGAGTTTGATGCTTTTCCTACAATCGTGATTTTTGAATACCGTTCTAAAGCTCTAGTATAAGTTTTTTCGAAACATTAACTAATTCGAACGCGTTTGCGTTTTGTCTCAAAATGTATGAAAACGCTCTCACCGAGTTTGAAATACGCGCGTTCATCGGTTAGCAACAAATGTTATACGCGCTGTTTTAGTTTCCACTAGTGACCACCAGAGGCGGCTGTTCACGTTTTCATACCACTTTCATACATTTAGAGACAAAACGCAAACGCGTTCGAATTAGTTAATGTTTCGAAAAAACTTATACTAGAGCTACTAGTATCGTGATTCCCAAAACGACTTACAATGACAAATAGTCAAAGTGACCAGCTACTTACGGTATATGTTCGTGATAAACCCTCGTCATATATATCTGTCTCGTTTTAGCCGGGCCATTGCACTGACGGCTCGTGTTATGCCTAAAGTAGCCTAGTCTCCGTAATACTGCCATCTATCAGCGAGCAAGCGGTTGGCGGGGAGACCGTGGTAAAACCAAACCTTATCGTGTGTCTAACAATATTATTTCTACTATAAGGAGTAAAAAAGATTACATATTAATACAACATTTAAATAAAACGAGATCAGTCAATGTAGTAACTACACGCAGAGAGCGTACGGCGCCCTCCGCGTACAATATAATAACGCGTTTAGGGCGGTGATGGGGCTGCCTCGCTACTGCAGCGCCTCGGGCACGTTCGCGGCCTCGCACACGGCATGTTTACATAGCACCATGCGATTGCGGGCCGCGTCCCTGGTCCAGCGTGTGAGAGCCAGCGCCAACACCGCCCTGGCGATGATTGCGAACAGGTTTGACTGTCTTTACATCATGCACTGTTGCAACAGGCATGTAAGGACTGGTGTAGGGTAAGAATTAATGATTTGTTGTTTTGGTTTTGATTAATGATGTATTATTATTATTTAAGAAATATTATTAATCTTTGTCTGTAATTCTGTATAATCAATGTATGAGCTCAAATTGCTTGAATTAAATGAATTTTATTTTATTATTATCTTTTTTTTTATGTCGTGTTTAATGTTGCATATCGCTTGACACGTTTCTAACCAATTTGTGGTTCTTATTCATGACAGAACACGATGCCAGCCCGTTTAACACAACGCGTGTGTGCTTTGCCCGCTCTGTTACTTTGTTTATGTTACTACTGTTCGATGTCGGGTAGCACATACCAGATACTACGTCATATGCGAAAGTTTCGCCGAAACTCATCAAGGACGTTGTGCCTGTCCACAATCACAATTGAAAACGAATGACGACTGATTGCGGTAGCCTGCCGAGCTTTACACATCACAAACAACTTAAAGAAGTTAAAAAAGGAGGAAAGAATATTTATTCTTAGTGCAGTACGCACAAAATTGCCCTTAACCTAATTGCTGAGAACATTGACTTGTTTGCATGTTCTCTGAATGAATTCACAAATTGTGCATTATATATATTATGTTATAGGCGTAATGAATGATATAGACTAGAGATAATTACAACTGTAAAAGTAGTTACACTATCGTATTAGGCTAAGACCTGTAAAGATAGATGTAAGTGTGGAATAAAAAAATAAAAAATTAAAGTTAATAAACACCATATAAAACAATAGAAAGAAGGTGCCACGAAATGGCCCCGTCCCGATTCAGCCTAGTGGCGATCTAGCTGGTTAACGCCGTTCATACGTCCGCGTAACACAGTTATAAAAATGTAATTAAAACTAAACAAGACATAATATGATGATCAGAGAAAAAATATTGTTTCTTTAGTTTAGCTTTGTATACCCAAACTGAATATTCGATGACAAAGGTATCTTGTCAACGTTCTCTCAGACTACGAGATTGCGGAGATGAAGCGTAATGGAGCGGCTCGGTGCTGAGTCGGCGGCGAAGGTACACCGTACAAGTCGGCTGCAAAACTACCAATAATAAAATGCTCAAAAATATCTGCACTGCACGCAAACCACGCCGACGCGAAATATAATACTGCGCGAATGTATAATAATACCAGAGACTAGGTATTATATAGACTGCCAATGCCTATACATTGTGGCGTAATTTTAAAATAATGGGCCTGCTGTAGCTAGTTTCACTATGGAGAGATCACTTTACCATTTAATTTGTATGCCACTAAGACCTCTGCTTAAAACATAGCGCCATCTATGAACACAACGAAGAAGCTCCCAACAGATGGCGCTATGTGTTAAGCAGAGGTCTTAGTGGCATAAGAATTAAATGGTAAAGTGATCTCTCCATAGTGAAACTAGCTACAGCAGGCCCATTATTTTAAAATTACGCCACAATGTATAGGCATTGGCAGTCTATATAATTCCTAGTCTCTGGTAATACCGACAGTATACTGACAAGTGAAACAATCTGGAGGACATAAGTAGGCCGCATAAAGTGTCGCCCAACCAAGTTTAGAAGTGGCAATATAATAAATCTCTTTTTCGCAAGGTTGTATTAAAAATAAATATTCATAGTTCAGTTCATATATTCTGTAAACAGTATATGTAATAAATGTATGTATGCATTTGAAATATTTGACACTTAAAAACATTAAAATAATAATAATAATAATAACAAGTAAAATCAGGAAATTAATACTCAGGATTTTTAATGCCATTAAAACACATGTCAGTTTTAGTTTAATTTTTTTATAGGTTATAGATTTAATATGGCTATGTATTTGTTATAGTATTTTGTTACATAATAATAAATTTAACGCTTCTTAATATTTAATTGCCAACCAAGTTACTAAAATAATTTTTGTTGCAAGAAACGGCTTATTTTTACAAAACTGCAAGCCTTCAAAAACACATGTTCAATACAAGTAAAGGAAAAAAAGGAATGTTTAATGACTAAAGATCGATCTCTTCCAGACCACCTGAAGGTAGCGGAAACTGCGGAAAGCAATTAAAACCATTAAAATTCGTAGTATGTGATGCAGACATAATGATAAGGAAACTTAATTATAAAATTTATAAGCTGCACTCTGAGCTTAATATTCAAATAAAGCCTCGTACAGCTGTTAGCTTGTTGCATCGCAAAGCTCAGCTCACCTGGCGAGAGCTTATGTCTACAATTAATTAAAGCGCGGCAAAATTATGAGCTCACAAAGCTTTGGGTGAAGCTTACTGAGCTTTAGCAATTATAAGGTTCACAACGAGTCGACAAGTGCCTCTTAACACATTCACTGCAGATTTTTATGAACGAAAAATAACGCACATTTGAAAGAGAAAACCTTAGAAATTTCCAAGTAAACGCATTTTTGTATGTTTAAGTAGGTTCAGATTAAGATGCTTAAATCTATTGAAACAACGAAGAATATTACTCTTGTGGTTAACAATAAGCTTTAGGCGATTTCCTGACTTGGCGGGGCGGGATCGATATGTGACATTTTCTTCTTTGACGCAAATTTACTGCCGGCGCAATGATTCTCACTTGACGGAACACTGTCAGTATTACTTTTGCACAGTAGTAATTCATGCGCAGAAGCGGAGCAGTACCGCCTTCGCATCGTCCCGCTACAGTCAGGAAGCACTCATTTAAATATAGGGGCGCTTTAAAAAAGTCAGTCGACTGACTGAATATCGTACTGCCTCCGCACCGACAAATCAGGAAGTCACCTTACTCTTCCTGTCCTTCCCTCAATTTCCCCCTCAATTGTCTTTTGTATTAAATGTAAGACTAAATATTACAAGATGACATTTTTAAAACACAATATTTTAATCACATTATTTCACAAAATATACATATAATAATAAAACTAAAATCACCCGGTTCTGTTGATGTGTAAAAATCGCAAAACCGGTTTTCTGAAATTCAGGCGATTTTGTTACCACTCAGTCCCGCATACGCATTGCCCTGTTTAAGTGCGTCTTATTTGTACTAGATACCTACTAGTACTACTTCAATATGCATCATTTCAAATAGAATAAATATAATAGAAAAAGTTTATTCATGACGTTTACTTAGGTTAGGCAATACATTAGAAAAATAACAAGTCATGTTACCAAGTACATTTATATAAAATCGTCAAGTAACTTGACGCTGGTCTTCCGTCGATACTTTTCAAGAGAGCGCTTCAACACGCTTAATACATAGGTATTTAATTAGGGATGACGACGCTATAAAAGAAAATCAATAAATCCAAATTTTCTACATAAAGGCTCAAATTCTTAATCAAATGGCGAAAAAAGTAATTCAAAAAAATAAATAATTAACGTAATGGCACCAATTATGGACGGCTTAAGAACTCCGTCGACATCTGTTGGCTGTAACTCTCTTATTTTATAAGTTTGATGTTAGGTATTTCAAAGAAAATGTAGCTTAATAATCACTAATTATAATAAACATACAAAAGTTTTGGATAAACTTGTAAGTTCCGAGAAAATTGCTCCAAATCTGAAAAAGTCGAAAATCTTCGAAAATCCTATGATGGACAGACAAAATCCAATTATGGACACCCAATCTTGGACACCTTATGTTCTAAAAACATTGAAGGCCGCCTGCTATTTCACATATAAATTCCTTTATTTGTTGAATTCCAAACTTTTTAAAAAAGTAGAAACTGTCATATTAAAAGGAGGCACAGGTCGTATTCAGCCAATTCAGCTCGTATTTTTCTGTTGGAACCGCGACGTCTTTTTAAGTCTTGAATAATTTGCGTTTTTCGGTAAAATAATACACTTGCGGTTCTGTTAAAAAAAAATCCCGCTGTTAATTTTTTGTTTTTGACGTTTTAAGGTTATGTTTATCAAATATTTATCCAGATGTTGTCGTATTTCCTTCATTTTTGAGAAAAGTACTATATTAGCCTTGGCCGGAATGGCATTTGTAGGGTTCGTATTATAATTAAACGGACTCGCAAGCTCGTCCGTTTAAACAAATACTCAGCCTGCAAATCCTTTTTTCCCCGGCCACGGCAATAATGTATTATTTTTTTTCGGGATAAGGATTCATGGATAAGGAATTCAAATTTTACATTTCTTTCGAATTTTAAGTAAAAATTTTTTTTACGAAAAATCGTCATTATACTCGATTTCGACTAATTTGGGGATAAGGATTTCAAATTTTATATTAATTTTGAATTTCAAGTAAAATTTTTTTTTTTTGTAATATCGTCATTATACTCGATTCCGACTAATTCGGGGATAAGGATTTCAAATTTTATATTTATTTTGAACTTTAAGTGAAAAAAAAAAATTACGAAAAATCGTCATTATACTCGATTTCGACTAATTCGGGGTTAAGGATTTCAAATTTTACATTAATTTTGAATTTTAAGTAAAAAAAAATATTTTTTTTGCGGAAAATCGTCATTAATACTTGATTTCGATTAATTCGGGGATAAGGATTTCAAACTTTACATTTATTTTGAATTTTAAGTAAAAAAATATTTTATGTCACTCCTGGCCATAAAGTGGCCATTATCGCACGCTCCGCGCGCGAAAAAACCCACTTCCTGGCCAGGGGGTGACATAAAATTTTGTACTTACCACGGGCGATAATAAAGAAAGCCTCAGACCGCATATTTATCGCCCTTGCCTTCGGCTCGGGCGTAAAATACCTGCGATCTGAGACATTCTTTGTTTTATCGCCCTTGGTAAGTAATGTACTATTTTTTCAAAGTCGTCAATTTACTCGATTTCGTTCAAATTTGATGTCTATTTAGAGCATCTATAAATATGTAACCGGTAGCACTTGGAGGTCATTTGCCTTCGGCTTCTGAACACATCTTAGAGTACTTATACTATGTGTGTAGATAAAGTGATGTATGCAACTGTACATAATTAGGCATTAAAAATTTAAAACACTCGTGTACCAGTTGCATAATAGTAGTTTATCCTATTCATAATAAGGTCACACGAGTGTTTAAATGCCTAATTATGTACAGTTGCATACATTACTTTATCTACACACATATTATAATAAGTACTCTAAGATGGGTTCAGAAGCCGAAGGCAAATGACCTGCATTGCTACCAGTGCTACCGGTTACATATTTATAGTAGCCGGTATTATATAACATTTGAAATCCTTATCCCCGAAATAGTCGAAATCAAGTAGGTATTTAACGACGATTCTTCGACAAAAAATTTTTTTTCTTAAAATTCAAAATAAATATAAAATTTGAAATCCTTATCCCCGAATTAGTCGAAAACGAGTATAATGACGATTTTTTGCAAAAAAAATTTTTTTTCGTTGTAAATTCAAAGTTAATATAAAATTTGAAATCCTCATCCCCGAATTAGTCGAAATCGAGTATAATGACGATTTTACGAAAAAAAATTTTTTTTTTCTTAAAATTTAAAATAAATGTAAAATTTGAAATCCTTCTCCCTGAATCCTTATCCCAAAAAAAAACTTATATCGAGCTGACCTTTCGTATCGACTGAATTTTAATTTTCCTGTTCCAAATTTAAAAAAAAATCGTTATAGTACTAAATAGGAAATTATAATGAATATTATATTACTGCCGGTAACCTTCACCACAGGTAAGAAAATTTTCATAAGTACATTGATGTTAAAATGAAGGTCATTTGCCTACGGTTTCTGAACGCATTTTAGAGGATTATGATATTTGTGTAGATACTTAAGGCCGTGTGCCTACGCCAAATCTTGGGATTAGGTAGCGGACCCCAGGCATCCTTCAGGATGCAACTGTACTGGGATAACGCTAGGAGGATGATGATGACTTTATTAGGAATGATAATGAATAGTTGTATGCATTACTCTATGCTCGTGAATGGCTCTATGCATTTGTGCATGTCAACTTTATCTGTCGGAGAGTTTTCCGTTTCCCTTTCTGCCGCCGCACGTTGACTAGACTAGATGTACCAAAAGCCTGTTAATAAGTTTAAAGTATTTTACTATAAGTGCATTAAACCAAAGTCAAGTAATAATGCTCATTCAATGTAATATTTGATATCCGTGTGTCATAATATAACAGTCAAGATATTTCGTTGTTTCCTTGGAGAACTCCCACGCTGCTCATCCTGAGACCACGTGCACTCTGCTACTGCACACCTGCATCCTGGTGCAGCCCTATTAGGTTTAGGGCCCAGACCTGAGGCTCAAGGAACAACAAGTAAGAGAAACAATTTTTATAACCTAAAAATTATGGGCGAAAATGACACACAGACGCCAGCACCTGCTGCGACATTGCCGCTGCCGGCCATGGCCATGCCGGGAAGCTCGTCGCATGTCTCCATTGAGAAACTTGAAGGTGCTAGGAATTATTATGCGTGGAAATTTGCAATGAAAATGTCATTGATGCACGACGGGTTGTACGACACAATAATATCAGGTACAGATGAGAGTGACGCACGTGGTCAGCGCGCACTCGCGAGGATTTGTTTAAGCATCAGAAGTAACCTATACCAATATGTAAGGTCTGCTAAAACAGCAAAAGAGGCATGGAAGAGCCTAGCCGACATTTTTGAAAACGCTGGTCTTGTTAGACGTGTGCTGTTACTCAGACAATTACATAGAATAGAATACAGCACATTTAATAGGATGTCAGAGTATATTGAAAATGTTATGACCCTTGTTCAGCAATTAGCTGACATAGGCAAAACAATAGAAGACACCGAAGTAGCGGAGATCCTTCTAAGCGGTTTACCATCGGAGTATGATCCTCTTGTCTCTAATCTGGAAACAGCTAGCATGACCAATGCGCTATCTAGCGAAGTGGTCAGGGCGCGGCTAATACAGGAAGAAACTAGGAAGACTGACACGGAAACTGGTACCGCTTTTGTGTCAAGAGGCCAGACACCGTTCAGTGGAAGATGTCACTATTGTAAGAAGCAGGGACACATGAAGGCACAATGTTATAAATTTAAGAAGTCTAAATACAACAAGGAGGACCAAGCAATGGTGGCTACGGACGCTATGGTGGTGAGGCAGCAGAACCATCAGTTTCTGATTGATTCGGGCTGCAGCTCCCACATGACATATCTTAGAGACTGTATAGTGAATTTTAGAAGTCAGAATATTAAAGTGACAGTCGCTAATAATGAAGAACTCATATGTACAGGTATAGGGGATGTGTACTTAATGCTTAACAATGTTAAAAGAAAACTTAGTAATGTTTTATATGTACCTGATATATCAATGAATCTAGTCTCAGTGAGTAAGTTGATCTCAAATGGTTTTAGTTTGCATTTCAACAGGCGGGGCTGTATTATATTTGACAGGGAAAACCATAATGTGGGGTCTGCCATTTTACAAAACGGGGTGTACAGGTTAAGCACAGGTGAGCCTTTGCGCAATGGGGAGAGCTGCATTCTTTCGCCAGGGCGAGAGATGACAAGCTCCGCAGTTGCTACTCAGGTGCCCATTGATATTTTGCACCAAAGGCTGGACACATAAACTATGGGGATCTTAATGCCATTAGGGATAGGTTTCCTAAACATCTTATGTTACAGGACAACATTCAGAAACAGGAGGGGAAGTGTATTCCTTGCCTGGAGGGAAAACTGTCTGCGAAGCCTTTTCCTAAAGCGAGCAAGACACCGGCTGGCGAAAAGCTGGCGCTGATCCATAGCGACGTGTGCGGACCTTTCCCGAGTAGCTGGGGTGGCGCAAAATATGTCCTCACCTTCACGGACAACAGTACAAGGAAATCTTTTGCTTATTTACTTAAGCGGAAATCGGAGGTATGTGACCGTTGTATAGAATTCATTAATATGTTCGAGCGGCAGACTGGTCTTCCTGTCAAATGTCTACGTAGTGATGGAGGTGGTGAATACTCCAGCAAACAACTTTCACGGTTTTTTAAGAGTAAGGGTATTTTGCATCAGACAACAGTGCCATACTGCCCAATGCAAAATGCTGTATCGGAACGTCTCAACCGAACTATAATGAATAAAGTTAGATGTATACTACAGCATTCAGGGCTTGACAGGCGTTTCTGGGGCGAGGCGGTCATGGCTAGTGTGTATTTAAAAAATCGCTCGCCAACTTCAAGTTTAGGTGGCAGGATTCCAGAGGACGGGGTCAAAACTTGATCTCAGTCATCTTCGGATCTTTGGCTGTCTGGCATATGCAAAGATACCAAATGCTAAAAGGACGAAATTAGATGCAAAGTGTAAACCGTATGTATTTGTGGGTTATTCAGAAACGACCAAAGGGTATAGGTTGGCCGATTGTTCTGACCCCAGGAAAGTTGTTTTGTCAAGGGACGTAGAGTTTTTAGAAAGGGAATTTTATAATTTTGGACATGTTAATAATAATGATAATCATTTTAATTATGAATTTTTGAATAATTTTATTGGTAATGATTTTATTATGGACATGGATGATAATAGTGTAAATGAGAATAGCACTAGGGTAAATGACATGAATGAGAGTAATGTGATTTTATATGAACAATGTGTGAATGAGAGTAACACAAGTAGCTGTAGGAATGAGACTACTACAGGCTCAAATGTAAGTGTGAATGAGAGTAACACGGTTAAAAGCTGTAGGAATGAGAGTACTACTAGCGGCAAGGTACAAAGTGTGAATGAGAGTAACACTATATGTAGGAATGACAATACTACTAGTGACATGTTTCAATGTGTGAATGAGAGTAACACGGTAAAGGGCTGTAGGAATGACAGTACTACATGCTCAGATTTATGTGTGAATGACAGTAACACTACAGGCGGCAGGAATGATAGTACTGACAGCATGAATAAGAGCAATGACTCGAATGTGAATGATATTAGCAGCATATTAAATAGTGTTAGAAACGATCATAATTATTCTATGAATTTTACAGGGTCTGGTGACGATGACGAGTACTGCTCGGCCAGTGACAGCGACTCACACCATGGTGATTCAGCCGGGGAGGCTGGGAGGTCTTCGGGTGCAGAGGGCGCTTCAGGGGAAGTCCTGACCGATGTGCACGTCCGACCGTCATCGCCTATAGAACGTCCAGTTCGAAGTACACGTTCAATTCCACCACAGAGGTATGGTGACTATGATATGTCTCTAATGGCTAGCTGTTCTACTCTTGAACCGTCTTCATACGAGGAGGCCATGTCCAGCGTAAATGCTGATGATTGGCGGGACGCTATGAAACAAAAGTACAACTCGCTAACCACTAATAATGTTTGGACTATTGTTGATAGACCTAAGAATGTAAATGTAGTCAAAAGTAAGTGGGTTTACAAGGTAAAAACTGATTCCTCAGGAAATTTCATATGTCACAAAGCACGGTTAGTAGCTAGAGGGTTTTCTCAGCAGGAGGGCATAGATTACAATGATACATACTCTCCTGTTGTTCGTCATTCAACCATGAGATTATTATTTTGTCTAGCAAATGATTATGATATGAATATAGATCATATTGATGTTACCACTGCTTTTCTTAATGGAAACTTGAATGAAACCATATATATGGAGCAACCTAAAGGTTTTAATTATGATAAAAATAAAGTATGTTTACTTAAGAAAAGCATCTATGGTTTAAAACAATCTAGTCGCATGTGGAATTTACGAATTCATAATGTCTTATGTACCATTGGTTTTGTTCAAAGCAAAAGTGAACCTTGTGTATACTACATAAGGTCTAAAACTGATTTCGTCATTTTAACTTTGTATGTGGATGATATCTTTTTGTTTTACTCTAAGAATAGTTTATGTAAACATAAATTAATGCAAGCATTAGAGAAAGATTTTCAAGTTAAAGATCTTGGTCCCATTAAAAGTTATTTAGGCATACGTGTAACTAGAGATAGACAGAATAGAACTTTGTCTTTGGATCAATCTGTGTACATAAAGAGTATTTTGAAAAAGTATAAAATGGAAGGTTGTAAACCAGTGTCCACACCTATGCTTCCAGGAACTCAGTTGGTGAAAGATGATGAGTGTATAAATGATGATACTTATAAGTATAGACAGCTGATAGGCATGTTGATGTATCTTTGTGTTTCGACACGTCCAGACATATCTTTCACCTTAAGCCAACTTAGCCAGTTTAACAATTGTTTTGGTAAATCTCATTGGCTTGCTGCTAAGCGTTTGTTAAGGTATTTAGCGGGCACAATTAATTACGGTTTATTTTATATAAAAAGTAAGGAATTGTTATTGAATGCGTATACCGATGCTGACTGGGCCAATGACTGTCTTGATAGAAAATCATATACTGGTTACATAATTAAGTTAGGAAATAATACAGTAAATTGGGAATCCAGGAAGCAGCGGTCAATTTCACTCAGCTCGTGTGAAGCTGAATATGTAGCTATAGCTGATGTTTCTAAGGACTTATGTTTTGTTAAACAGCTGATGTCAGAATTACTACCAGAAACCCAAGTAAATGTAATTGTATATAATGATAATCAAAGTTCAATTAGGCTTGTTGACAAAAAGGAAATGTGCCATAAGCGCACCAAACATATTGATGTGAGGTACCATTTTATTAAAGATTTGGTAGAAAAAGGTTTTATGGTAGTTAAGTACTTATGTTCACAGAAAATGATAGCAGATGCTCTAACTAAAGTGTTAAATGGTAGGCAGCATAAATTCTTTATGAATGAAATGTGTTTGAAGCCTTGTTAGATCTAAGTTTCAGTTTTTCAGCATACTTTGTTTGCATTGTAATGTGATGTAGAGTCAATATTGTATGGAATGTTTTGATGTACATGTAGAGTCGCATTTAAATGGAATGTAGAGTTCTAGTGCATATGTTAGCGTGGTTATCGCATAAGATTGTAATGCATAAGGGGAAGTATTAGGAATGATAATGAATAGTTGTATGCATTACTCTATGCTCGTGAATGGCTCTATGCATTTGTGCATGTCAACTTTATCTGTCGGAGAGTTTTCCGTTTCCCTTTCTGCCGCCGCACGTTGACTAGACTAGATGTACCAAAAGCCTGTTAATAAGTTTAAAGTATTTTACTATAAGTGCATTAAACCAAAGTCAAGTAATAATGCTCATTCAATGTAATATTTGATATCCGTGTGTCATAATATAACAGTCAAGATATGCACACCTGCATCCTGGTGCAGCCCTATTAGACTTAAGGCCGTGTATTACCACTTTTGAGTTTCTAAAAACCATCTGAGACATAGAATATAGTGTCTTAAAATCTAAAAAAAAATATATGTGTTACATAACGATCTTGTCTAGTCAAAATCGCAGTCAGTTACATGACCTCATGAATTTCACTCGATAGAAAAAAATCGCGAAGTTACCCCTTTTTGGAATATATTTTCAATACTACGGCTACATTACTGATATTTAACATTTAATTTTTGTACTCAACTAAAGATCGTAAATAGTTATAGACAAATTCGCAGGGTTTGCTTTGATAAAAGGATTGGCTTAATGACTATAGCTAAATATTTACAAAACTGCGCGCAGAGCTTGCGTAGAGAGCGGGATGGTTAATTGTAAACTCACGCGTGTTAGAGCGGGACATTTGCGTTGGGGATACCTCCCCTTAAACTACTATTATAATAAAACTGGGTGGCATTTTTCAAACATTTACCTCGCCAATAAATCCGTCCAACATTGGGTGTCCATAATTGGGTAACCAGAATTCAGTATGAAAACCAATCATGGAGAAATTGTCCATAATTGGAGATTAACAAAAAATAGGATCCAGTAATGTACATCCTCTCTAAATCATTCAAATTGGATTCTAATGCAATAAACACTTTAAAAAAGTATTGTTAAATATGTAACGCTTCTCACGAAATCATATCAAAATAATATTGTTTAGAGAAAATAAAGTTTACAATCAAAAACGTAAACCTACTTCCTTAGTTATTTCTGTAAGAAATTAAGGTTATTCGTGAAAAATGCCGGAGCACACTTTTTGCCGCCGCGTCATTTTTAAACAAAATGACCGAGGTGTCTGTCATTTGTCAATGTGATACATAGAAGCCTATTCTTTATGCTTAAAGTGTTGCCATCACTAAAATACTTTTCCGTTGCTTAATTTCGACCGTGAAAGATTTTTGAGTCCATTACTGGAGCCAGGTCCATTACTGGTGCCACTACGTTCGTCACAGAAAGTGCCATAACGATTTTCGTTGTCAGGCAGTACGATGTCACTATGACATTTTCTGTGACAAGGTTCCACGGTGGGTTACGCACGATTCAGTTGGTTCGATAGTTACGTAATTATAAGTCTTCAAAGTTTTAAGAGTGAGTATGTTCTGTCCCTTTTCCGCAAAACGCACCTTTGTATTGAACGATCGTCATTTACTATGGCGCTACTCAACAGTGACGTCACGGTTAGGTAGCACTTTCTCTCTCTAACTACGAACATTCTAACCGTTGTAGCTTCGTTATTTTTTGAGATATTTGAATAGGATTTTCACTATTTGGCATAGTTTTATGTCTTCTTTCTATTGAAGTAATAAAAAAAATTGAGTCGACATCCCTATTGTACCTACTGAGCTACGTCACAAGCGCATAACGTCACAGCCGTGACGTCACGCGATCGATGGAGCTCGCGGCCGCGGGTTGCTCCATTTGAGGATGCTTTGGTTGAAAAAGGTCCTATGTAGGGTATTTTGTATACTTGCTCACCTTTAGCTGTACGAGTAGCCGAGCGATTTTCGACTGTAAGTCGCGGTTTCGAACCCGGCCCCGTACCATTTTTAAATGGTTTAAAAAACGTATGCATTCGAAATATCATTTGACATAACTATATTTATTGAGGGAAAATCATCATTATCCTCCTAGCGTTATCCCAGTACAGTTGCATCCTGAAGGATGCCTGGGATCCGCTACTACCTAATCCCAAGATTTGGCGTAGGTACTAGTTTTTATGAAAGCGACTGCCATCTGACCTTCCAACCCCGAGGGGAAACTAGACCTTATTGGGATTAGGCTTTGTCAAGTGAGTGGGCAACTTGACTGTTAGAAGTTCTCAAGCTGCCCGAAGGCCATATACAGCAACCGGGATCAACGGGAGCGCTCAGTTAGTAACCACTCAAAGCTGTCACCCATCCAAGTCCTGACCGCTGCCCACGTTGCTTAACCTTAGATACCGCAAGCGGTACGCAGGCGCCGCTGGGCCATTGAAGGAAAATATAGTGCCAAATTGGCTCTGGGTTGGATGGAGATCATGATACAATTATATACTGTCCCAGGTATGACAATCCGGTACACCGGTTAGTAGTGTGGGTGACACTAGCTGCTAAGTAGAGCGGCTCGCTCGTTCGGTCATTGAAGTTGTTGTTTGTTGTTCATTTGTTGTGAAGATGTAAAGCAGGTGATACATGTTGGTCGAACTCAGGCCAACGCGAGCGCAGGCAAAGTAATACAAGGCAAGTGCTACTGCCTACACGGCAAGTTTATCGGAAAATCAATGCTGGCCAACAGATGGCGCGCTGACAAACATGTGGACACTGTTGGCCGAGTGCGCGCGAGCGCCTATTTGTGCAAAAAAGCTACAGCGCTCCGGAGTGCGGCAAGTGGTCGCTCGCGACCGCAAGTTGTGACAACACAGACAACCTCCTTGTGACAAGCTACGCGAAATGAGTTCTATACACGTTGGCGCTTGACTTTACTCGGCTAACTAGAGCCGTGTTCCGAATCACGCTTACAACGCTATAAACGCGTTTACGATCGGACCGAATCACGTCATTGATGACGTCATGGACGGCGCCATATTGGCGTTTACAATGCTCACACTCCCAGGCGTCAGCACCTTAAACCAAACGTCAAGTTGACGTTTGATATATGAACATGACAGTAAACACAACATGCCCGGTCCGAATTAAAACACGACTCACGCGGCCTTGAACGCTGTGGTCGTTGTTGGCGTGATTCGGAACACGGCTTAGGCGAGCGACACCGAGCGATGGCAAGACAATGCAAATATACTGTCGATACGTTGGTATTGGCGTTCACTTGGCGATGCTCGGCCAACATGTATTGCAGCTGTAAGATATCTGTAGATTTCTGGATATTTTATGACAGGCGTGCTTGTGCACCTGCCAGGACTAACCTTTTATTTGTTGCAACCATTTTCACTGTATTTCTTATGTCTTTCAAAATCAATGATAGAGAAATAAATCAAAAGCGATATCCAGTGATGTCCCCTATTATCATTCGAATTGCGGCACTATGGTTTTCGCGAACCAGTATTTTAATCATTGAGCGAACTGAATAGGGATGTTGACACCAAATAAGAAAATCAATGAATCCGAATTTTCTCGAAAAAGGATCAAATTCTCTATCAAATAGTGAAAAAAGTAATCCAAAAGAATAACTAATTACATAATTATTATTCTTCAAAGTTTTAGGAGGGGGCATTTTCTGTCCCTTTTCCGCAAACCGCCCCGTTGTATTGAACGATCGTCATTTACTATGGCGCTCTAGGTCAGTGATGTCACTGACCTGTAGCGTTTTCTCTCTCTAACTAAAAACATTCTAACGGTTGTAGTTTCGTTATTTTTTGAGATATTTGAATAGGATTTTCACTTTTTGGCAAAGTTATATGTTTTCTTTCGTATGGAGTATTAATAAATTTTGAGTCAACATCCCTATTCGTATACCTAATTACCATCTAGCTTGAAAGATATTGAATTTTATTTCATGGAAATTACGCTCAATTTTCCATGTTTCTGTGAATGGTGTACGACTGGATTAATAGTTGTATTTTAACAATTATCAGCCTTGAACTCTAAAATGTAAGGTCTATATTGAATCTGTATTGTCAACTAGAATTAATTGACGTTTATTTTTGCATCGAATGCTACTAGCGAGTAAGTTATTACGCCGTCAAACAGCGATGTCGCTTGATTTAGTGGATACTGTAATTTGCTAATGCTAAGTCATTGCCTGACTATACTGGTTTGAATAGAAAATAGGATAAATAATTTTCTAAAACTTATTATTGGCAGTGTGCAAAGCGGGTGGAGGGGGTAGCCTAAACGATCACAGCGCTCGCTACGGCTAAAATTTACATATTGTCGGTGACTTGAGCTGTCAAATCCATATCGCAGAAAACATTTTCTAATCGTTTTTGAGATAAATTTAATATGGCCTAAAATGTGTTATTGTGAATTGTAAAAACACCACAGAATAGCGACTGTAAATTTTACCAATTTTCAAGACCGTGGTGGAAACGAGACCAAAGAAATAAGTGGATAATTGCCGTAAGAAAAAAAAAGTAAGTCACGTAACCTGACAACAACAACTGAAAACAACAATTTTAATGTTATTGGCAATAATGTTACTGACTACCATCGTCCAATATTGTCTAATATAGTAAAATAACACAAGATTTCATTAATTTTTTTCACAATATTTACTTACTTCTCGCTTGACAGCTATGACATAATGTCCATAATGGCCACCTGTCCGTGGCGCTGTCGTCGTGCACGGTCCCAATAAACTAGGTAGCTTCTTCACGCGAGTTTTTCCGCGTAGGCTCTTATCCTTTTATCGCTCTTCTATACAAACTTCCACCCCCTTAAGGGATGATCTCCGGGAAAAAGTATCATGTCCTTCACCGGGACTCAAACTATCTCCATACCAAATTTCATCTAAATCGGTTAAGCGGTTTAAGCGTGAAAAGTTAACAGACAGACAGACACACTTTAGCATTTATAATATTAATAGGGATAG
Source organism: Cenopis cana (assembly GCA_951800055.1). Classification (NCBI taxonomy): domain Eukaryota; kingdom Metazoa; phylum Arthropoda; class Insecta; order Lepidoptera; family Tortricidae; genus Cenopis; species Cenopis cana. Next base: position 3,312,676 of record OX637483.1, on the reverse strand, counting down.
TATATATTATATAGTATAACAGTAGTATGGATGACGGAGTTCTGAGATAACAAATTTTGTACCTATGTTTAACCACAAATATTTATTTATTCATTTAAATTGAATTCGGCGTCCCAGGTTGACTCCCTTTGTATAAAAAAAGTTAAAATAAACGACAATACTAGCTTACTTCCATCGTATCTCAGAAAGCAAACAACTAGAGTGCTACGGGCTACGAGCACGTAGCCCTGCTACGGCGTAGCATTGCTACAGCAGCCCTAGATCTTTTAAGGGCCCTTGTCAGTTATAACGCTCGTCGATTTAGACCATTTTTTGTGTGAATTGACAAGTAGACATTTTCTCTTCGTTGCTATGTAGTATACTTGAGATCATTTCTCTTGAATGAATTGCACCAAAGCAATTCCTTCAAAAATCTACTTTACCGTTCAAACAATAAGGTTCAAAATCCAATAACATTTTAATAGAAATACGCTCATCAAAAATAATTTCAACGATAAAACTATTGCGGCGTACTGTAATAGTACATTACTTAACAAGGGCGGTAAAACAAAGAATGTCTCAGATCGCAGGTATTTGTCGCTCGATCCGAAGGCAAGGGCGATAAATATGCGATCGGAGGCTTTCTTTATTACCGCCCGTGTTAAGTACAACATTTTATGTCACCCCCTGGCCAGGATGGGGGATTTCCCGCGCGCGGAGCGTGCGGTAATTGCCGCTTTATGGCCAGGTGTAACATAAAAGATTTTACATGTTTTATGTTTCGCGATCTTTTTAATTTTTAAACATATTTTTAACAAATCCTCGACATTTCTAGAATTTTAAAGCGGTAAACAGTTCGTAAGTTAAAAGTAGGGCAAAACCATTTCTATATTGAAGTGAGAGGGGCTTTTCTAGAAGACAAGGTTGAAATGTGCGAGATTACATATGTATGTGGCCTACGTGGTTCGTATTTCATTTTATATTACAAACATTTCAGTTAAAAAAGAATAAAATACGTAGACTTTCTATTTAAAATTTATTCTTAGCATAAATAGGTATTTAATTTTCACTATATTTTATCAAAAGTAGCACATCACATTATACTTCAAATTATAGCAACTTAATTCAGTTAAACTAATAAAACTATACAATATATATAATACAATACAACACTATACTCTTTATTGCACTCTTAAATTATAGGACACAGTACGATACAAAATCACAATAATTAGAGGCAAATAACCGTCGGTCTTATCGCTATAGAGCAAAATACATCATTTGCAATAGTTAAAAATGTCGAATTTTTTCGACTGCGTGCGGATTTTTTTTTAAACTATGAAAATACAGCTTTTCGCGAAAGGGGCCTTAAGGCGCATTGCTCCCAATACAGCCTGCAAATGGCACACGTAAAAATGGCACTGTCTCACTGAACCATAAAATGAAGCTGGTTTTACTTCGATCCAGTGTGTGTATTATTTAACTCGCAGCAGTACGAGTAGTCATGCGCAAAATGTGTCACTAAAAAGAAAGATTGATATACTTCATTCCTTCACTGTGAAGTATATCACTTATTTCACTAGTTCCTCTAGTCTAGTAGCTCACCATCAGGCGGGTTGTTTGCTTGTTTTCCACCAACGTACTTAGTATAAAAAAGTGTATGTTCTAAAATATAGTTTTTTAGAATATATTGTGCAACCAGAAAATGTTTTCCACAATTTATGTTCGTATACACGACAGCGAAAGGATGTATTCCCACTAAATCATTCAGCAAAATGGACGTAAATATACGTCAAAACCTGTGTGAGAAAGGAAAATGAAATAAAAGAAAATCGCAGCTCAATTGAAGTACCTTCTTAGTTGAAGTGGAGCGGCTGCAGAGAACTTGAATGTCTCTGTATTTGTATAAGGGCAGTGATGTCAGTATTTTCAATTTTGTTAAACAAATATGTCTACAGTTCGCGAGCTCTTAAAATTACTTTCGGGTGTCGGGTGAACTGGCGTAATCTGGTGTGATAAAAATCTCCTTAATTTGTCAGCTCAGTATTATTCCTGTCAGGATTAATAAACGAAGGTGACATTCTTTATTTAAATTCTGATACCATTTTATTAACATTATGACAAAAGTAAAATTGAAATGAATTTATCAACAAAATAATTTAAACATACAATTAAATTGGGATTTGATATACATTGATGGTTATTTACATGATTTACTAATGCGTTGCGAGCGTCTATAGGCTGCGGCGTCCGTTTACCATCAGGTGGACCGTACGCCTGCTTGCCACCGTCGTCGTATATTTTTTTTTTACGGGAAGATATTTTTTTTTCTGTGTTATTAGGAGATTAGAATAGCAATCGTAAATGAGCTGTTGGCAATCCTCCCAGTACTTTTTATAACAAACAAACGAAAACAAAATACTATAACAAATACATACTGATATTGTATAAGGCTTAAGTTAAGATAAAAAATAAAACTAAACTAAATCTAAAACTCCCTGGGGCATTGCAGCCTTTTCGTATTTTTCATTACCAAATATCGTTGCAAACATCACTCCAAATAGATACATTTCAAAGCTAAGAGCCGGTTTATTCCGCTTAATTTATGCAAAATTAAAAGCAAAAAATTGCTCGTCTTTATTATCGTTATTAAAATTTGTAGTGCCTCTTAGTACTCGTATAAGGATTGCAGAGAAGGAAAACCCTTCAAAATATATGAATACTATGTATGTTATAAACATACCCTGCTACCTTAAGCTCGTGTGATTACTGAGGTAAATATGAAACCTTTGACGGCAAAACACGAAGCCTGCAGCTGCATAATACATCATTACGAACTGGAAGTCTATTTGAAACGACATTTTACAAATGAATACCAATGTACGCACATAGCGTTGGGTTACTTGTAACTTTCCAAAGTCAAAGTTTGTTTTGAATTTTCTAAGTAACAGATATTTTCTATAAATTTCTGGTAGTGTTTCAGGCAGTCAATTAATATAGTCATTCTTATAAAGAACTTTTGTATTTTTTAGCTTACAGGCATGAATTTTTTGAATTTAGAGAGCCCATTACTTATCATTGCACAAGTCAAAGTGATTAATTTAGTATCTTCTAAGTTATGCGTGGTATTTATGACGGAAACTTACACATATTTTTTTCATTTTAGGAGAATTAAATGGTTCTGAAACTGTTCATCACTATACATACATACCTAATCGTTCGGACGCGACAACGCGCGTGGATGTGAGCTAATATTTTTATGCAATTTGTCGAGGCAGACGGGTCTCCTGTTTATATTTTGGTACTAATATACATATATATATATATATCTTCCGCTTCTTGAGAGCTTTTACGAAATATTGTGTTAGTAACCCTAGTATAAAACGTTCGAAATATATGGAGGATGCGCTGTATATATGTCTCTAGCTATCAGCATAACGAAGAAAGTAGGCAGGGTGATAACCAACTAAGCTAAAGCGGTCATCAATTCACATAAAATCCAATGTAGCCCCTAAAAACGGGCATTTCACTCTACGTCTAACTTACTCAATTTTTATTCAAGTAATTTTAAATCTAGGTAATTTTACCCTGAATAACGGTCGTGGTTGTTATGCTCAGATACTTATATTATACCGTTTATGCGCACATAAAACCTCATCGTAAATTCTCCAGATTAACCCATCCGGAACAGGTCGTAACCCCAATATTATAACATTAAATTTCGCCTTGTTATTTTACTGGGGACCGGAGAAAATGGTGCGTCTTTTGCTGACCTCTGACTTGCATAATTTATGATTGGTGGTTTCAGGAATCGGTCTATCTGAACAAGGTCTAGTCACTAGACTTGGGTTGGAAGATTAGATGGCAGTGGATTTCGTAAAACTAGTGTTTACGACAATTCTTGGAATTAGTTGCTAAAGCAGACCTAGAGACCTCCCATTAGGATACAACAAATCATTTATAAAAACGGTTACAGTTTCTTATCTCACGAACGGGGTGAACCATGGTTGTGTGTTGATATACACGCACACTGTCTATGTGTGCGTTAATGTAGGAGCTATGACTTCACATTGTATATGTGTTCATGTTTCACAATACAACTATGGCTATATAAACCGCGCTCGTGCGATAAAAGTACAAAACAGTAAACACGCCATCTTCAATGCCATTTGAGCCAACTTTAAAAGATGTCTTATAGTAATAGGGATGTCGACTCAAAAAATGTTATTACTTCAATAGAAAGAAGACATAAAACTATGCCAAATAGTGAAAATCCTATTCAGATATCTCAAAAAATAACGAAGCTACAACGGTTACAATGTTCGTAGTTAGAGAAAGTGCTACCTAACCGTGACGTCACTGTTAAGTAGCGCCATAGTAAATGACGATCGTTCAATACAAAGGTGCCTTTTGCGGAAAAGGGACAGAACATACCCACTCTTAAAACTTTGAAGACTTCATCATCATCATCATCATCATATCAGCCGAAAGACGTCCACTGCTGGACATAGAGGCCTCCCCCAAAGAGTGCCACAATGACCGGTCTTGCGCCACCCGCATCCAGCGGACTCCCGCGACCTTTACCAGGTCATCAGTCCACCTTGTGGGGGGTCTACCCACGCTGCGCCTTCCGGTCCGTGGTCGCCACTCGAGAACTTTTCGGCCCCAACGGCCATCGGTTCTACGTGCAATGTTTGAAGACTTATAATTAATTACGTAATTTTTTTTTTTTTTATTACTTTTTTCGCCATTTGAGGACTTTTTTGTACATTTAGCAATCAAAAGACTTTAGGAAAGACTAGTACCTCTATTATGCTCTCTGTTCGCAGCACTACTTTGTTAAAAAGCTTCAAACTTTCTCCTGCCTTTTATACGTACATCCAGTTAAAATCCGCACTAACTTTTTCCTCAACTCTAATGGAATCAATTAAAATTCTGTTTGTAAGGTTCTCTGGAAATCCAATCCGGAACCAGAAGTTCCGAGCGCACAGATATTATTAATTTATCAGTGAGATGGAGCCTGTTTGCGTTACACTTACAACTCAATCAAAGGCGTCGTGATTGGAGAATCGATCGGCGATGAGGGAACAAACTAGTAAGTTTGAGAAGGGACACTTCTATGACCGTAGCGGTAGGCTCGGTAGGTCCTTATAATTATCGAAATTGGAGTTAAAATATTGATTTAAACATGCACGGTTTTCAGACATCAATTTATAATTTATTGACGTCTTTGAGGTCACTCGACGTTTTGTCTTTTTCTTAGGCACATATTTACATAATAGTTTGATAGGGACCAAACAAAAAAGCTAAAGCACTCCAAATTCAACAATATTCCTTTGCTGTTCCTATTATTTGCTTTGCTATTATTGAATTTATCATGGAATTCCGCAAAGTAGCGCCTGATTCAATCAATTATTTAAAGCACTCCACTTCATTCCGGGTTCGCTAAATACTAAATTGTTGAACTTATAAGTCAAAGTTCTAGTTCTAGTTAAATATTTTTAGCTTAATTATTGTGAGAGTGAATATATGAAACAGAAATTACAAAGAAGGTACCGATAATAATTGCAAAGATAGTGGTGTCATTATGACTTTGGTAACAACATATCATCCCCTGTAGCACAACATGCATTCCATATCTACTCGCGCGCGAGATAAGCTACCTGTCACTTTTTGACAGCATTAATCAGACAGTGACAGGTAGCCTATCTCGAGCGCGAGTAGAGACGAGATGCATGTTATGCTAGCCCCCCAGATGTGATTTTCATCTATCATTTTCTTCTCGTCGCATCCACGCTATGACAGACAGTGAGTGACTGTGACAGTAGTGACACTGACAACGACATCACAATTACGATAGTTGTGTTCTTGTGTGAATTTTTATTAATCAAAAAACTCAAACTCAAACACAAATTATTTATTTGTATGACACAGGTTAAGTACAGATAGGTCTGTGTTACAGTTTGGTAATGTTGACTTAAATTTTAACAACAATATGAGTAAACCTAGAAATGGTCCCTTCTAAATTCATCGATGGAATAATACGCTTTGTTTGCAAGAAAATCAAACAAGTGTTTCTTAAATAAACCATAATCTAGAATGTTCAAATCTTTGATGCCATTCCGAATACACTTTTCAACAGTAACGCTGTTTTAGATTGAATGGGATTAATTAAACAAACACTAACTAGAACAGACGAACTTAACTAATATGTACATACCCCAAGACAGCTACCCTTGGTGCCCATTTCTTATTAAAAAAATCACATATTATTTCATATTTTTCGCGTTCCTTGATGCGCATAATGAAAAGCCGAACATCACCTAATTGTTATTGGCATCGCCTTATTATTAAATTGTCGCACACAGGGATCATTCATGGAGAGTAATTGAATTTTCCAACGTACAGTATACCCGGATTACTTGTGTAAAAGAGGACCTACTCGTGGCTGGTTTGATTGAGCCAAGCAAATATTTACTAAAGTGAGGAGTGAGACAGAAAGAAAGGGGTGGGTTAGTCAAGATGGACGGAGTAAGGAAGGACGCGACGTGGCGCGGGATGGACGAAGTGGTGGTATCGGAGCAGTTTAGCTACATCATTAAGTAAGAGTATATGTATAATGTTTGTGTGTTGTATTGAATAATGTTTTGTTTACATCCATATCATAAATTATTAGCAAATTTCCACCATTACAATACTAAAAACATAATTTCATCATGCGATGTCATAATAAAACTACATGTACTTTAATGTTCACATTTATATACAAGCTTGTGCTCACAAAAGACTGCAACGAGCTCACAAACTCGAACCCTGGACATGAAACGCAATGGTTCCTGAACTCATGATATAAGATTTATGGATATGCATTTAGATAAGTATATGCAACATACATAATTCGGCCGAAAAACATCCTATGATCCTATTATGATAAACTAACACTCGCGTTTTAAAAACCCTCGTTATGTAACAGTTACTCGTACATAAACTAGGTACTATTTCTATGGGGAAAACTCTGGGTCCAATTAGCAAAAAAATAGCAGGACGTGTCAATCAATTATCGTATTAAATAACTTTATTTAATACATCTCTCCCGCTATATCCTACTGTGAATTTTTAAAGGGAATATTAAAATCCCTTGGCGACCAAACCCCCAATCTTCTAGTAAATCGTTTAATGGCTCGATCCAAATTGAGACTTCAGCATTTTTATTACAGCAATTTGATAATAATGTGGTACTCAGGAACGAGGGATATTTTTATATGCCGACCACAACCCTTATATTAATTCCCCCGTTCCGTTCATACCGCTGAGTCATATTTGTGCGAAGTACCGACCTCGGAATGTGTTCCATATGGAAGGGAAGACGATTTTTGTTTGTAGCTTCTCATTGTATTCGGATATCAAGCAAAGCTGTATTTATTTGCATGTTTACGTGTGTGGAGGCCGCTTTAGCCAAGATTATACACATACGAACACATAGACAACGTGAACTCATACCTCCTACCCTACGCTGACACACACATAAGTAGACCATGTGCATGTATAGCTCAACACACAACCATGGCTCACCCGCCCCCGTGAGATAAAAGTACTGTAACATGACCTTAATTTTGCATTTTAATTAATCCCATCTAACCATTCCTATCTCAATTGGTTTTGTGTCTCGCTCGCATAGCCTTAGCTGGCCGTTTACACAATAGAGAGCGCATGAGCAAAGGCGATTCAAATAAGAATTCAATACGTTATTGGGTCACTTGGTCGTTACATTTGATGACCTGCCGTCACATAAACTGCGGCTATTTTGTATTACATGCCCGCAGTTTATTTCAATTTGCATTTTAAAGTAAGGATATTGCTGCCAATATTGGTTGTATGGGTAGTCAGTTTGGCGGGCTTATGCGACTTATAAAGAGATATTATGCAATGGCAGTTATTAGTTGGTGTTTGGGATAGTTTTATTCTGGAAATCTGGATTCTGGAAATTTAGAGAAACCGATGGTCACAGGTACAGTGGAAGGCAAGAGACCAAGAGGCCGGAGCCCCAAACGTTGGCTAAACCAGGTGTCGGAGTATCTCAATGTGCCGGTGAATGCAGCGCTCCATCAGGCAGCCGACCGAAACTCCTGGAGAAGAATACTGGCCATGCTACGTCGGCAGAGTCACGATCCTCAGCCATGAAGGACCGATTGAGGAGGAGGGATAGTTTTATGGCATTTTGTGACATTACTAATTTTGTGATACTTTGGTGATATCACGATCTTTACCGACCATATTTATATGACTATCTTGTAAACTCCTTTGCTTTTGGACGAGATAGAACTTCGCCGAAGTCGTTTACGATGTCATTTGAATACAATACATCTACACTTTATTGCACACCCATAATAAAAAACACAAAATAGTTCAATAATCAACAGGCGGTGAATAATAGGTAAGCAAGTATTAAATAAAAATTTGTTCCATAAAAAGGTACCTATATACCTCAGTGTTTCTAATGTTCCGGTCACGTTTTTATCAATCCGCTAGTAAGGCGACTTCCTGACTTGGCGGGGCGGGATCGATATGTGACATTTTCTTCTATGTCGTAAACTTACTGACGTCGCAAAGATTCTCACTTGACATAATACTGTCAGTATTACGTTTGCGCAGTAGTAATATCATGCGCAGAATAAAGCAGTACCGCCTTCGCATCATCCCGCTACCGCGCATCCCGCGCCAGTCAGGAAGCACACATTTAAATATAGGGTCGTAGTAAAAAATGGTATCGCGTCGACTGACAGCTGACACTGACATTTTACACTTTTCTCATATCGTACTGCCTCCGCACCGCCAAGTCAGGAAGTCGCCTAAGTCTCCGTACCGGCCATTCCGTGCACTACTACGACCACGTCTCGTTAGTTGTTACAAATGGTCCAATGTCACTCCGGGCTGAATTAAAAATGAGTGGAGCGTATAATAGTGAAGAATGGAGGGAGGAAAGGGGTTGTTTGCACAGATAATTGTCTGGAGCTCCTCTGGGATTCGGTCAATTCGACTCAATGTATTGATATGACATCGGTATTGCATTTGTTACGGGCTCTTGCTTTACACATTACCATCATCATCATCATCCCGGCCGATTTCGACGGCGACTGGAAAAAACCGAGGTGTTTTGCCTGGTATTCTGCCATCCCAGCAGCACAATAATAAAATTATCATAACAATATAATATCAATAACGCTGAGTCAGATAGACCTACGTGACGAGACATTTCGCGAAAGTTGTTGGGCGATAAATCTTTTTAAGATCGTTCGAGTGATTTGATAATCGATTGCGGTTTAAAAGTTTAGAGCTAATTGTCACTCAGGATTACATGAACGTAGCATTATTACAGGTTAAGTATGACATTGACATTAACCTATTGAAGCTATACAGTGTATTACTGGCAAGCGGGCTTTTATTTAAGTTGGGTATTTAAACGTAGTTTCTTAACCTATCCATGCGCTTAACTTTATTAATAAACCAAAATTTCGCCTTCACTTATTTTCTAACGGAATTTTAATTGCCAGCAATGTACTGCGACGTAAATTGAAAACTTAGTACAAATGACAGCCCATAGTATTTTGTTTACTATGGCGTTATCTTGAGCAGTGCACGTAGTACATTGGCGGTACGGAATTAGGAAATTTAATTTTGTAGTTCAACCACATAATTATGATTTGCTAATAAATAGAAATAAATGCTAATGGAATATAATATTTATATCAGGTTCTATTAATGCCCGCTTGCCGGTAACGCACTGTATAAAGGAAATAATAAAAATGGTCATATGAAGCGTTTAAGGCAATAATCGGTAACGAATCTTCACCGAAAAGCTAACGGTAAATACCAAATGAGGTTTCGTATAAAGTTCCAGAAAACAAAGATACGAGCCGGGATTCGAACCCACGACTGATGCCTGAAAGCCGCAGGCTTGGAAAACTAGGCTACTGTATCTAAGTAGCTTCTCGCAGTATAAGTAAGGGAAAATCAAGACTTAGTAGGTACCAGTTTTTGCCCAAGATGTCTTCCTCGTAAACTTCCCTTCCCTTCTAGGACTGATTTTCGGGATGAAGAGTATTTTATATGGCTGTATACTCGTTGTATATTAATCCTACCTACTAAGATTCATCCATACTCCGTTGAATAGCATGAAATCAACTTGCATTGATAAACGGAGCGCTAATCAGCGCTAAAATAAGCGTGGCGTGGCGCAAGCTGGTGCCCCATGGCGCCTTTTGGCGCCTAGTAGCGCAACTGCCGCTTCGCTTGGCGTAGCTCCTCGCGGATTAATTAAAAACTTCCCTGTCCCTGATTCACTATGCACAGCTAAGCAACGGAAATTGAACTCTAACCTTAAAGCAGTACGGCGAAGATCACTGTATTTTAAACTTTGTAAGCGCGTGCTGATAAAACAGATGACTGTCAACTGTATAGTCTCAGCAACAAGGGTGTGCTCAACAGTATGGTAAAGTTGGTTAGTGTCGGTTGGAGTACAATGCGCGCAACTCGTGTATCTGTCGGAACTTCGGCGGACAGTCCCGAGTCGGACGTGTGGACATGCTAACAAGTTTGCTCTAAAATGTTTACCTGGTGCACGTTGCACGGTAAAATTACGATGATTTTAAACCAGACTTTGGAGAGTGGAATTCAGAGCAAAACCCTATCAAGCCACATAAATAAACATAGCATAACCTCACTACTTGCTCTTTAGATGTGTGCTCGTTAGAGCCCCTGAGGATGCAGTGTTTCGAGTTATTGAGAGAAGAGGGACCGGCACATACCTCTCAGCAATCAACACAAGGAATAATCAAGTCAAAAAGGGCTACGCCTTGTGGTTCCTCTGAAGTTGCATCAGACAGGTCGTAAGATTGTGGGCCACCGTCGATGAATAAAACAATGCGTGGGAATAGAGTTCTACTCAAAAAGACCTAACTATAACTACCATAAATACAGTTTTATCCTACCTTTTCGACACTCGTCCGCTCAGGGACGTTGGTACGTACGTCAATCTGGCACGATCCCTGAGGACCGAATGCCACTTTATTTACTGATTGAGACCACGGAAAAGCCGTTATTGGTAATCAAGTACGTGACACGTTCGTGTATAAGCACCCGCTGAACCAAAACACTTAGAACTGATATATTTTTTAAGCCTATTCGACTGGCGAGTAAAGAATAAGCACTTTAGGTCTATCGTTTAAATGAGATGGTGCTTAAGACAGGGCAGCGGGCGTCAAACTATAGTTTGACGCCCGCTGCCCTGTCTTAAGCACCGCGTGTTTTTACTATAGTAAATACGGTTGTTTTTGTTTATATGGATCTGTCATTCTGAGCAGGTATTCTATACTCGATATTTGACACACGAAATAGGTATATAATCTGTTTTTTGTTATCTCTAAAGTACTATTTGTACATGTTCTATGCAAGAATTAGCAATAAACAAATGAACGCGCCGTTAGTTTTACTATAACAGTACTTTATAGAAAAAAAGGCTACTGCCATTTTCATGTCTTTCTAAATTCGTATGAAAAAGATAACAAATTGGGCATACTTTTGTGTCTAACGCAATCGGAGCGCCTAATAATAACATTTGCTATGTGTCCCGCCCGTGTACATACTCCCAAGTCCCTTTACTAAATCACATGCCACACTCCTCAAAAGTAGCACACCAGAAATGCATAACAGTATTTATTCACAGAGCAGAAACGCCAGACACGAAAATCGATGTAAGAACGTATAATCTGCATACTGATACAACCTTTTTGATCCGGGTAAGTGCATTGATCTAAAATGCAAGCGGGCAGGGTTGACTCGCCTGTTTGCCGTAAACAAACCTGGAGCCATCGGGACGGGCTGGCATATGTTAAGAGATAGTACTACTGGAGCTGTTTTGTAACGTGTTTTCGATGTGTAGAGAGAGCTCAGAGATATATGGCATGATCATACTTTGTTTTTTTGTTTTTTTAAATATTAGGAATTAGATAAACAAAGAAGCAATAGTCGTAAACTCACATATTGAATTGGCTAAAAAGATCCGGATAAGCAGCTATATTGTCAATGACAAATTACTTTTTAAAAATCGAAGTAACATCTTGTCAATCTCTGCTTCCTTGAGTTTTTTAATAATTTTAGCTTCATATGATTGAACCGAAGTAACGTATTTTAATTTAAGTATATGTTTTTTTATTCTCTATAGGTTTGCGCTTGACCACAAATCACCTGATGGTAAGCGATATTTTAGTCTAGGATGGAACGCGCTTACCTTGTAAAATCCGATTCATTCTCGTCTTGAAGACCCAAAGGTTGTAGTTCACAGGGAACAAGGATTCCGGCAAGGAGTTCCACAGCGTGGCTGTTCTCACAGTAAAAGTGGAAGCAAAACGCTTCGTGCGAGTTTTCGGAACTGCCACCGTAAAACGGTGTCTCCTCGCCGGCCGTATCTCTGCTCGTCCGATAGTAGAAAGGGGCAAGAGGAATTAAGTTGCCTTAGGATATCTGGTAAACCTACTCTCCACACCCACGCCAAGTGAGAAAATCTCTGAAGTCTGCTATCAGAGTAAGCTCATGACAAAGACCAAAATAAAGGAGCACAGCGGCTCTCTAGGAAACGACGTAGCTGACGAGCTGGCTAGAAGAGGATCGAGCCGACCCACAGTTGGCCCGAATCCAATACTCCCACTACCTTTTAACCAGCTAAGGTCATGGTTACGCCTCAGAACATCAAAACAACACACTGATCAATGGACAAATACCAGCACGTGCAGACAATCCCGGGATACGGTACCGTACCCGGATGCACGACTCACCAGACGACTGCTCTCCCTGAACAGATCGTCACTACGAATCTATGTTCTATCACTATGTTCTAGGTACGACCGACAGCCCCCTATGCAGGGGATGCCTGTGGGCCGATGAAACAGCCCCCCACGTCATCCTGGAATGCGAAGGTGTAGCTGCACAACGGACTCAAATCCTCAACGTAACTAGGTCACTCCGCGAAGCCTGTGGTGACACCAGGAGGATCCTGCGCTTCTGATCTGAGTTAGGCTGGCTAGACCCCTAGCCAGCAAACAAACCACGCACAATGGCCCGACATACACGGACTAAGTGCGGAAAAAGGAGTCCATAACCATAAAGACCAAAATACGATCATATCGATCTCAACCTGCCTAACCAACATTATAAAGTAGTGTACTCTCACGGACTATAAAGTGAGCACTAAAAGTGGCTCAACAGTTAAAATCCGTGATCGTACAAAATCGAGGTTAAAATCAATATAGAGCGTTAGCGAGTTTTCCCTGTTAACGTTTGCTTGTCACATTCAGGGCATATTTTTCCCCACATAAAATTATCCGTCGGTTAAAATTATGACTGTCTTTTTCTTAAGTCAAATACCTGACATACAATTTTATCAGGGAGGCTGCTCGGTTTTTATTCCTTTCAATTTGAAAGCTGTAGACTACACACTTATTGGTCTGCATCAATTATCTATGAAAAAGATTACCCGTTTTGGTCGTATAGCCAGTTTTCCTCTGAGACCAAATCGGTTTCAAAATCTGATTGTATGTAAGTAATGTTTTTTTAAATGAAAAATGGGATTGCTCTTGGCCAGCATCTAGCCAGGGGGCAAATATGAGGCCCACGGTGAAGCGAGCTCACCCAGAAAAATTCTATTCCCTCGTGCCTTAACAAGATACAGGTTACTAATATAATGAACTCGGAAAATACAGATAATATTATTTTGTAAGTTTTGTAATAACAAATTTCTATGCACTGCTGCTGCAATGACAGTTACCGTAGGTACCCCATATTTAACGTTATTTTCATAAGTTGTTGCAACCTGCTACAACTTCATAGCTAGTGGTACTGCTATAAAGTTTTTAATATACTAAAGAAATATCAAACGCTATAAATAACGCAGCAGCTCATATCTCCAAGCATAAATTTAGCATTAAGAAACATTCAAAAACACCACGTTACAAAGAATACATTTTATTTTCTCAATATCCCTCTAGACTCGTAAATATGCAGCACTAACTGCCAAAATATTCATGGCACTCGTGATTGCATGTCCAGATCTCGGAGGTCTATTTAGCACAACCTTTTGGAGCACAACTGATTGTGGTTGGGAACACTGAAGGTAAACGATCACGCGGTCGTTCACCAACACGATGGACCGACCAAGCGAAAGACTCGACGTCCTCCAAATTTTACATGGTTGTACGAGACGCACTGGACAGAAACCGGTGGCGGAATATCATCCGTTCCAGATGCAACACTGATGCTGACCATGCACGATCCTCAGACATGAGGGACAATGAGAGAGAGAGAGAGAGAGATTGATATTACATATTTAGGAGCCCATATGATTGGGCAACGTTTTGGTCTAGGTCAGATAGTAGATCGTTGGTAGATCAAGCTGTCATTTTGTATGACTTCCTGACTTGGCGGGGCGGGATTGATATGTGACATTTTCTTCTTTGACGTAAACTTACTGACGTCGCAAAGATTCCCACTTGACGGAATACCGTCAGTATTACATTTGCGCAGTAGTAATATCATGCGCAGAAGCGGACCGGTACTGTCTTCGCATCGTCCCGCCTCCGCACATCCCGTGCCAGTCAGGAAGCACTCATTTAAATGTAGGGGCGCAGTAAAAAGTGGTACTGAGTTCACTGACAGTTGACACTGACATTTGACAGTTTTCTCATATCGTACCGCCTCCGCACCGACAAATCAGGAAGTCGCCTTAAATCAACCTTACGTAAGTTTAAAAACCTAACGTAAACACGTCGCAGGTTTCCTCACGATACACGGAATGATAATATGTACATAAGTTTCGTAAACGTTACTAGATTTAAAACCACGATCACCATGACAACCGCATTCTGAACCAGATGCTGATTATCATATCAATATATTGTTAATACGTCGAGGGAAATAGGCCTCCGGTGCACCACATTTGCATTAGCACAGACACTTTACAGGCGTGAAGCGTGACGCGGCGTCCCACACGGCACGATGCGATTCACAACCATTCTCGATTAAGCTTGACTTTCATGGGTAGCGGCCGATGCGACAGTCGCGCGCGGCTGACGCTCAGCGACCGTCGCGCGCGACTAACGCGCGAGGCTGATGCGGAGGTGTAACTTTCGTGGGTTGCGGCCGATGCGACAGTCGCGCGCGGCCGCTGCCACGCCATATTGATGTTAGTCTCCGTCCAGTGCAGTTGTGTGTGATCTCTGATGGCTTCTAAAAAAGATATTTTGCTAGCAATGCTAGAAGAAGAAGAGGATGACGATTTGCTATTGCTATATTATTACAAGCAAAGGAGTTCAATTGATCCAATTTTCAAAAATAGAGGTGATGAAGGATTTTGTCGTATTTTAATAGAAAGACACTTAAAATCTGATGAAGAGAAATTCCGGAAGTTTTGTCGATTGAATAAAAGGCAATTTAATTTTGTCTTGTCTTTAATTTATCACGAAATGAAACCGAAAACATGTAGACAATCGATCTGTCCTGAAGAGAAGTTATTCTTGATACTCCGGTAAGTCATATAAATACAGAATTTGCCATTTTTTACCGCGCGTCACGCGTCAGTCAATGACCAACCGAACACGGCTAGTGATTTATATTCTCTTTGGGCCGCGCGCCGCTCGCGACTGTCGCTACTGACGCGAGCCGCGCGCGGCTCGAGTCGCTAGCCTCGAAAGTGGCGCCATATAGTTTCATAGTAACTATTACTGACGCGAGCCGCGCGCGACTGTCGCTGAGCGTCAGCCGCGCGCGACTGTCGCATCGGCCGCTACCCATGAAAGTCAAGCTTTAGTCTCACTACTTATGTATACATACGGTATACTTAGTTAGTAAAAACACTGGCGGCGTTCCCGCGCTGGATAGCCAGCGAGATGCGTTGAACCAGGTACATACCAGGGGGCAGATTTTTGAGTGTCGAACGCTCGACTTTTCACTCGACATCTGTCAAAACACCATAGTTTTTTGACAGATCCCGAGTGAAAAGTCGAGCGTTCGACACTCAAAAATCGGCACATTGCCTAACCTCGCATACCGCACGCGGCAAGCGGGCGCCGCTGAAGTACGAGCGCTCCAATCCCATTGGGGTAGGCGGACACTAGAGAACGCCAAATCAGCTACCCACGGTCCTTATATACCTCCTTCACCTCGAGCACATCCATACATCTTTTCATACAGCCTCGTCGCTTGCGTTGCGGGAACATCTCTGACTTGGCCTTTTTAATTATCGCAGAAATTTGATCAAGATTCCCTTGCATGGTTTATCTATTCTTTCATCCATCCCTTGACCAATTGATCATAAATCCTCTAACACATTAAAACCAAATTGGAATATAAAATGTATTAAACAAATACATACATTCCTTGACAATGGTGAGAGCCCAGTGGATGAGAAGGCGAACTATCCACGGCAATCCCTGGGGATACATTTTGCAGACACCTTTCCGACGTGAAGATGAGTATGGAAAACTTAATTTCACTAGCAATAATAGTCCTAATTACAAGAGACTTACATTTTAGAATCGCGTAGAAGTCTCCTTGAAGTTAAGACCCTCCGGCATTTAGCTGCGAAATCTACTAGCGGTGGGTGACAATAACGCACACATGGCGCTTATTAGGGTCGTCGTCCCTAATTGGGCCCAAACAATAATACTAATATATTTGCCGGCCGGAACTGCGAAACAAAACTTTTGTGCGTACCTGTATCCTTAGGTGACTTCCTGATTTGTCGGTGCGGAGGCGGTACGATATGTCAAATGACAGTGTCAACTCAGTACTACTTTTTACTGCGCCCCTACATTTAAATGAGTGCTTCCTGACTGGCGCGGGATGCGCGTAAGCGGGACGATGCGAAGCAGTACTGGTCCACTTCTGCGCGTAATATTACTAGTGCGCAAATGTAATACTGACAGTAAATATTCCGTCAAGTGGGAATCTTTGCGACGTCAGTAAGTTTACGTCAAAGAAGAAAATGTCACATATCGATCCCGCCCCGCCAAGTCAGGAAGTCGCCTTACAATCCGCTTTAAGGGCCATCTATTTATGCTATTTTCTGTGGCGGAGCGTCCATACAACTCGATTTCCACCGGCATGCCTAATTTTCAGCCACACCAGTTCTTTTAGTACGGCTCATGAAGAATAAGAAAGGCAAACTATTTCCGGCTTCCTTAAGAATATTTTTTACGCGCCGCCACTGGTGTTTATTGACATGTAGGTATTGTGACATTTGTCTTCGTTACTAACTAGTTTAGGATTATTGCAGCCATCAATGGATTTTTTGGGTTGGACATGTTTGTTTTGGGTTATTTATTGAAAAATATCGATAAAAACATCACTTGATATCGACAAATTTAAAGCGGAAACTGTTTTTTGCCCTTAATTTCTGTTAAATTCAAACATTAATTCTGCAAATAGGCCACAAGGGCACTTTTACATGTCAATTTACAATTTACTCGTAATAAAGTCTGACAATTGTTCATGAGAAAAATTAATTTACAATTTAAGAAATAATGTCATAACATGTCTTACTATCCTAAACTTAAATAAAAGTATGTAACCCTTCAAAGAATTTATTGAAATTATCAATATAAGGCCTATTATACTTGTGAGCACAGTGTACAGTGTTGTGTTCCTGGAGATAGGTATGGTTTGCACAGCTCCCGAGGAGAGCGAGGTACCTAAATTTGTCCCTTCTGCCAACTTCTCCTGAAACCACAGTGAACCCTCAAATTTTATAAAGGATCAACAACGCGACAGCGCGCACGTGACTCCGTTGCGGTGTCCACTTACAATCAGGTGGACCGTACGCTTGTTTGCCACCATCGTTGTACAAGTGTGCTGTGGACAATGGGCTAGCAACCACTACAATGTAACATTTAATCCATCTTTAAACCAGAAGCCAGAAGTGGCAAAATAGAATAGAATAAGAATAGTCTGGGACGCCACATGTGTGGATACCCTGGCTCCGTCCCATCTTCCAGGGACCTCGGTTAAGGCTGGGGCTGCCGCCGATGCGGCTGAGCACCTCAAGCGGCGCAAATATGCCGCCATTGACGGTGGCTGCATGTTTGAGCCGTTTGGGGTGGAAACTCTAGGGCCGTGGGGACCTGCTGCTCACTGCATTTATAAAGAGGTTGCGAAGCGTCTCGTGGACGCTACGGGTGACCAGAAGGCTGGTGCGTACCTTGCTCAGCGCCTCAGCATTGCTATTCAACGCGGCAATGCGGCCAGCCTTCTGGGCACCCTACCGCCGAGCTCCGAGCTTGAGCCCATTTTTTATCTATAAATCTATTTATTTAGTTTTTAGTTTAGTTTATTTTTAGTTTAGGTTACTATACATGTTATGTAACTTTGTTGTTTATTCAGAAATAAATTTATATGAAATAAGAATGACTTTATGACACACTGAACAAACTGTTTGATCGTCTTTTCTTTTTTTTCTCCCGAAATCGTTTGCACTATTTGCTTAGTGTCACCGAAGCTTAAATTAATTTAATTTAATTTCTTTTAACAACCAACATTTTTTTTTTTTTTTTTCATTTTTTTCATGTAAAGTTCAAATATTGTACGAGCACACTCGACATTTTAGTTTTAAGCTTACGATACATTACAAGATTGGCAATTTTAAGAGTTATCAACAAAAGCTCTCTGCACTTCTGCAGTTGCAGCCCGAGCATAACTCGTCGCATCACGTCACTTGCCTACGTCATCACAAGAAATGAGACACTTACACCACAATACGATAACAACTGCTGCTTCATACAACATCATAACACAACAATAAAAAGGTTCCTACAAGTTTGAGCATTTGAAAATTAAATCTTATGGCAGCTTTGTAGAGTTCATTTTTCATTGGGACAGATAGGACATTGAATGTTTTAGTCTTGGTTAACGAATTGGAGATATCCATTAGAAGAAAGATGCTGCGTCGGTATTTCTATTCGTACTCGTATGTACCTATTGAATGCCTCTGTTTCAGTTTGAGCAAAAATGCTTTCGTATTTCTGGCAGGCGGATGTCCGACTCTTCTCCTTCGCTTTTCTCAACCAATTCTCGTGATATTTTGTAAGCAGGTTCGATAATAATACAGATTTGTTTGTAGATTCAGTTATTGGAAAAATTTCAAAATGGCAGAGCTTATAGGGGTTAAAATCGTAAAAAATATCAACTCAACGTAAAAAATGACAACAAATATATTAAACAGGTCACTCACGTCTTTAAGGCTGGTTTTCGACTAGAGCTATGCTACGCAGCTATGCTGCGAGGATGCGCTACGAGCTATGCGACCTTTTCCACTAGACTCTAGTGACTAGAGCTACGCTATGTAGCTGTACGAGGAAGATGCGCTATGAAGATGTGCTATGCTACGTAGCTGTGCGAGGTAGATGTGCTATGAAGATGTGCTATGCTACGTAGCTGTGCGAGGATGCGCTATGAATCCTCTTCCTCCATGAGTTCTTTTTCGCACATTGCGAGATATAAAATAACTTTTTGCTTTCACGATGGCATGTCTACTTTCGTTGACAAACACGCGTCTACTGAACACACTCGCGACCATTCATAGCACGCAAACATAGCACGCATCCACAGCACGCATCCGCAGCACGCATCCACAGCTCGCATCCGTAGCGCGCATCCGTAGCGCGCATCCGTAGCACGCATCCATAGCACGCATCCGCAGCTCGCATCTTTCCATATAAAAAACATAGCATAGCTGAACCCTTTTCCACTAGAGCTATGCTATGTGAATCAAGGCATGTGATTGGTGGATTTCAAACGCATCCATAGCAACGTAGCGTAGCATAGCTCTAGTGGAAAACCAGCCTAACGTCGAATAGTGTGAGACGCGAGGCCGTCGCGATAACACCTCATGATTAAGGACCACGTATTGGAACGAAACATGTCGAGCGATATTCGACGTTAAAGACGTGAGTGACCCCGTTTATTATATTTCATATGTCTCAGACATGAGTCTCAGACTCATGGGAGTTTTCTATTTAAAAATGACAATAACCTAACTACTTGGTAACAAAGCGGATAAAACGTGTCCTGGGCAGAGCGCCAACGCCCTAATTGTGAAACGATACGACAGACTTCGGTCTCTTTGACATTATAACGAACCGACAGTGGTCTAAACCCATAGCTAGTCTTGTATGCTCTAAAAAATTCAATTTCAAGAAGCACCTCACAGGAGACGCATAATTTGCGCCACATAATCGTTTTTTCCCAGTCCACAATTACGTGAACGATCCGTGCAATTCTGTGCAGCCTCCGTGCAACGCGCCACGTCATTCGCAGCAATTGTCGTACGATCGTGTTACCCGTAACCGTATTCTATAAGGTCTTAATATGTCGATATCGCTTTTTACTAAGTCACTCCGAAATGGCACGCAAGAAAGAGCTAGAAATTGGTATACAGTGGGCCAACGAAAATGTTGAGCTTACGGCCACCGAGATGCCTATACTGTGAACATTTTAAGACTGTAGCTCCAACTTGGGCTGTAAAACCTGTGTTGACAGACGACGATGGACGGACGGACGGATGGACGCGTGAATGACTGCAATAGGGTTCTGTTTGGACCCCTCGGATACGGAACCCTAAAAACAATACAGAAGATACGCCAAGAAAACGGCGTAATTAAATGGACCCAGCTCAGCATAATGCGGGCTTTGCAACCAGCGCTGGTTTTGCGCAGGGCACCATTTAGTGAAAACACGATCGGTAATAGGCAACAAGTGTAACCAACCATGCCATCTGACCTTCCATAATTTTTTTAATAATCTTATAGCAATAATCAGATGGTGTGTTGGTGAATTATACTATTTATTTTGGGGGTGTTCCATTGAACATCATCACCATGTCTGATAGGGGCTTAGCAGTTAGCATCCTCTGGTCTAGCCCTAAAATGTGCCATTTCTTTAGCCTTGTTTGGTCGTCTTGCTGGTTTAAAAGATGGCTGGCTAGTTCATTACAGTGTTTTTGAAGTCTATCCTTGTTTTTTTTGTAATACAAATTCACTTCTTGTTTCACAGGTGGGGAGTACAGAGTATTCGTGTGTTTCACTATTTTTATGAGTTACACATGTAATGTGTCGAAGGATCTTTTTTGGAATCTTTTTAGTATTTCTAGATTAGAGTTCCAGCATAAGGAAAGTTAGACCTTCTTGGTATAAGACAGATTTCCTCACAATGTTTTCCTCGTTACAAACACGCTCGCATCAAAAACCATTCCGAATAGCGCTGTTCCACCGTGTTGCTTCCGTAAGTGGGTGGGGGGGGGGGGGGGGGATATTTTGCATTTTTGCGACATTTTGCGAGGCGACGACGCACCGGCGCGAAAAATGCAACGGGATTGTGATGCAGTTATACGGTGGAGGAATACGGTTGACGTTGCGTCAATAAAGACCTGTCGGTTTGCAAATATGTATCTGACTCCTAATTTTATATAGAGACCAGTATTTGCTCTTTAGGTATGTGGTGTTGAGAGCCCAGAGCCGTCCGAAATGGGTTGAGGAGGACAATCGGGTGGTTTTTAGTCGGTGCAAGTCCGACATAACCTGCGCACTGCCCCCGCGGTGCGGAGGTATCCATAATGGATTTTCCCCCCGTAATAAAAAAAGGTATGTGGTGTTGTGCTGGCGGTGATTAAGATCAACAGAGCTCCCGAGGATGTGCTGCGTTGAGAGTGTATTTACTCGTATATGTCTCTAGTTGTCAACACAACAAACCGTCAATTCAATAAAGGGTAGCCAACACGCTTATGATTCGGCTCATTTTCCAACATTCAAATCAATACCTACTTGAAATATTCGGATGAATTTTATGATGATAATTTCGGAAGTCAGCTGAAAAACCAATTTCCATGTGAAAATACGTACAATAATAACGCATATTTCAAGTTTGGAGACAATACGACATAGAAGAAACACTGACGGAATATGAGTTAATTCATAAATTCATTGTATTTTCAGTGAAAATACGAAATTGTCGCATTAGAAATATGTTTTCAGTTGAAAGCGGAGACCTTGCATTTTGTCTCTGTTTGTTGTCTCAGCAATCACGGTTGTTTATTCGCGGAGTAGAAGCGAACGTACCTGAGAAACTTTATTGAAACTACTAACTAGCTTGGCGGGACGGATTCCATATGTGGGATTTTGTTCTTCGACGAGCTTACTAAATCGCAAATATTTCATCACTTGGCGGGATACTGCCAGTAATTACATTTGCACTGCAACTGGTTTTGTTCGGTAGTGGATTCAGCCCGTCGTCGCGAAGAGCACGTGTGTTAACCAACGCGGCGACGGGCCAAATCCGTGTGTCAGTCTAAAAATGAGACAGAGTGAAGTCTCTCATGTCAATTCAACTGAACA
Organism: Cenopis cana; assembly: GCA_951800055.1. Taxonomy (NCBI): domain Eukaryota; kingdom Metazoa; phylum Arthropoda; class Insecta; order Lepidoptera; family Tortricidae; genus Cenopis; species Cenopis cana. Next base: position 3,290,267 of record OX637483.1, on the reverse strand, counting down.
CTAGTACGAAGTTACTATTCCTTGCAAACCGGACCCCACAAACAGCACCCGTTCATGAGTATGAAGCGAATCTCAGCCATCGCCTCCCTCGACCATATGTTAGGGAATACTGACAACCAGACCCCGTTATCAGTGGTGAAGAAACATTGAAAATACTAGGGCTGGCACTACACATTAATATATTACACGTTAGGGTGTTGCTTAAAAATGAACTTTCAAAAAGTCATTGTCTCACCCCGCCATTACGTTCTAGTACCCCGATTAACAGATGCTAGTTTTTTTTATTTCTTTTTTAAATGTATTTTAGGGGAACAAAATGGGGGAGTGAGACTGCAGGTTTTCAGATTTTTTTTATTTTTTGCCAAATAAGCAACACCCTATTACACGTGTATAATTTGATATACCTAATATTTGATGAAAACAATATACCTACTTATTTAATTCATAGGTATATATAATGTGAAGCCGATTGCCTTAAAAAAGGTTTCATTTGGTTGTTAGGTACTACATTGACATTTATTTGTCAAAATATGTCTGATGTCATATACTTACTTAATTTTATGTTCGGTAAAAATATGAACTTCCTCGATAATCGTGCTGAATTCTCACAGTTTAAAATGGAGCTAATGGCAAAACTGGAAATAAACCGAATACGATGCGGAAAACATGGTTTGTAATTTTAGTAAAACTGTGTGCAATAGGCGATATTTTTTCTCCAATAGTAATTGATAATTTTTTTGTGATAATATGTAAAACTGGGAATCGTAAATCTTGAAACTCATTTTTTACCTATTTCCTGTATGTTACATATGTGTATTTTTACATTTCGTGACATTCGTCGACAGTGCAATAATAAACCAAAAATAATGCGTTTCATCTTAAATTGTTTTTAGCGACATTTATCTTTTTTTTTTTATGTCAAATGTATACGAATTAAATGAATATTGTGTGACAACCCTATCATTCTATTTCAATGAATTTTCACCACTGATAACGGGGTCTGCTGACAACTGACCATAGATAAGATATAGTATTATATTAGTAGGTAGTTATAGATGCGCCACCACAAGTACGACTTTTGGATTAACACCGCCGAACATATTCGTACATGTTGGCATGACCACGTAGTGGTACCCGTTTCATGTCCAATACACTGCTCAGACAAAAAGCACGTTGACATGAGCAATTTCGAACCAAGTTTTACACTTCCATTTTCGCCAGAGCGCGTCTGGAGCAAACAGCAAAGGCAAAAACACCTTTACTTTTACAATCTCGCATTTAATCATGAGTTAATTTTGTAAAAGCACTTTAACGCAGTGTGCATAAAGTTCAATTTGATTAATACGTCAAAGAAAGATACGAGGGCGACGTAGTTAAAGTGCGAAAGCCGAATTTGCATTCTAGAAACGAAATATTTCTTAAAAATACGCCAGTGTCGCCGTCTCCACCGTTCTATTTGCATTTGTGAATATTTTTTGAGGTTTTTGGAAAGCGCATTGCTACTGGCTGTAAATTTCCTTGTCGCTCGATATTTCTTTCTTTTATACCACAAAACTTCAGAAAGATGAAAATAAAATAATATGGATATAATTGACGAAATATAATATGCACCGATTGCTCGAACAACTTGTATGGCGAATCGGTGCAGTTTATATTTTGTCAACCATACATAGTTAGACAGTTTTTACCTCTAGGCCTGGGGGGCTAGCATAACACGCATCTTGTCTCTACTCGCGCGCGAGATAGGCTACCTGTCACTGTCTGATTAATGCTGACAAAAAGTGACAGGTAGCTTATCTCGCGCGCGAGTCGAGACGGAATGCATGTTGTGCTAGAGGGCCTGTTAAACGTCAGTTACCGGATGGTAACTGACGTTTATTTAGACCTCCAAGGTTTCAAAACCAATGCGCGCACGAATATAGTTTTGATTTCAATCGAATAATATACGAGTACTCGTATATTGCGACCAACATAACGTAACTTATATACATAAAGTAGACAGTAAAGTTCATTACTATGCCGGTATAGTCTTAATAGACTCGCAGACCGAGCTAAGTAACGTTTGAGAGCCAATCACAAGTTAGCGGACCGGATTGGCCAACTTAGTTTACTGCCAGATTTACTGGACCTGAATGATGAGGACGTATTCTGGGAAAGCGAGACTATGTCACTATACTCACGAGCAAAAATAATGCATACACTTTGTATTGAACTTCCATAGAAAGTGTACCCTTTATTTTTGCTCTTGAGAACAGAATACTTAATAGTACTACGTACAGAAGTCCCACTGTTAACAAATCCCCAATTTACAACCCCGAATTAATAGGTAAATAACAAACTTTGACCACACCAAGCGAATGATGCGGCAGCGCGATCGTCCAGTACCAATGCGTGGCAGCCACTGAATAGTACCACCTACGGATGTACTTGCAGCGGCGCGGCGAACTGACGGAGTAAGACCTCTCTGTCTTGAGTGTATCGCTGGTGTTTGGTCCGACATAAATTTGTCCCTTCTGCTGTAAACACAGTCAATCAAAAAGTTGTAAAGGGTCGGCAACGCCCACGTGACTCATTTGCAGTTGCGTGCGTTTATAGGCTGTGGTGTCCGCGTAAGCTTGTTGGCTGCGGTCGTTGTATAAAAAAGTATACTGGCAAGAGTGAGACGACTAGACAGAAATTGGAACGATCCAAAGGCAAGCAATAGCGCAGCTCCGCCTAGAATACGGGCAGTCTCATCTCTTCGGTCAATGTGTATACGATCGCCTCACTGAACGCTGGCTTATGATAATATCCGAACTGATAACTTTGCTTTCAAGCTAACTTTAGTATTTAGATGAGTTTTTTCTTGAAGGTAATCTAGGAAAAGCTTGAAGGTAAAAACACCGAGTGATAAGCCGTTCATAGGTAAGCTGAAGCAAGTTGGTTAACTTTTCTTTTAGATTGTAGGGTACACACACAATGGTGGTAAACGAGCATACGGCTCTCTTGACTTTAATTAAGGTATCACACCGTCACACCGTCAGGTCCGCCGGGGCGGCCGCAGAGTCGGCGGCCCGGGCCAAACACGCGAAGTACTCTGCCTTGGAACCGATGTACGACTTCGTGCCAGTAGCGGTGGAGACTGCGGGACCATGGGGCGCGGAGGCCAGGGACTTTGTTAGGGATTTGGGTCGACGACTGAGGGAAAGGGGGTGCGATCCTCGGTCCGGGTCGTTTGTGGCTCAACAGATCTCCCTGGCCATCCAGCGCGGCAACGCCGCCAGTATTATGGGAACTTTTGAGCCATCTTCGATCCGGGCCGGTCCTTTATGTTAAGTCCATTTGACGAAGCCTGTGGCGGATTTCATCTCTGGTGTCTCTGTGTTGTGATTGTTTGTTTTTGTACGCACCTGACGAAGCCTGTGTTGTGGATTAGATTTTGTGGACTGTTTGTGCCTAGGTAAGTTATTTTATGAATAAATGGCGTTTATTATTAAGGTATTATGTCCGCCGTACCGACACGGTATGGTGGTCAAACGTTGTGTATTAAATATCTATAAAATATAAAAAGCATGTATTGTAGATCAAGACACTACTAGACTTCTTGTAATAGATATTTACCTACGTTCAAATGATAAATGCAAATCATTTGTTTTCAACAGCTAAGTATCTAATTATTTAGTTGCAGATTTCTAGTACTTTCACAATTGGACTCTACAAAATTGAGCAACAATATTTTTTGCTAGATCTTACCCTTCCTTATTCAATAAGCAAAAGGTAAGAACTGGAAAACAGGACTGTACTTGCGTAAATCCAGCACAAATTGAAATTCTAGACTGCCAATATTCGCGTATTTTTCTCAAACTGTAATATTTCCTATACCTGCATGCACTTTCATATCATACTACAATATACTCGTATACCTTTATGACCTGAATCGCCCTAAGCCGCCATTTAACCGAGTTAACCCTGCCGTCTGCCGGGCAGAACGCCCAAGTCTGTGACCCAATGCAATAAGCGTTTGGCTTAGGTCTAACCACAGAATAGTATAATAGTATTACATGCAGAACGGACACGAACCCCCCCGCACCGAGGTCAGTTACCTCGTCCCTGACAGGCCCAGGCTGACAGGCCGGGTTACCGTCGCGGCTCGCGATTCGTCCGCGCCACGCGCTACGCACTCGCGCAAACAATTGACGCGTGTACCGACAGCGCACGCACACATACTTACCCACAGCGCTTATTTTCCTTCGCGTGTCACCCCCGTGGTCTAACATAACTTCGAGCCAGCGCATGAATGGGTTCTGCAGCGAATTTCACTGCAAGTGATGTACAATATAATCAGTTGAGTGCAATTGTTTTCACGCACCACATTTTTGCATGAGTTAAGTAAGCATATTGACGTAAAATTCTAAATGTTGAATCTTTGGTCATAGAGTGCAATGTATCCTTGATATCTTGCACTGTATGTTGTGTTAACACGTATAGGACCCTCCAAAATCTTACAGAAACCGTGGATTTCTGAAATCTGTGACCAAAATTTTGTATCCCAAACGGCATTTTTAAGAAGTTAAATGGACCAACAAGCATTATAAAGACTGTTTTCTTAACGTATACGAAGATGTTTTCTATTAATTACATTTCACTACTTCGGCAGCCTACCACGAATATACCCTTTCCAAAATCTTACAGAAACCGCGGATTTCTGAAATCTGTGTCCAAAATTTTGTATCCCAAACGGCATTTTTAAGAAGTTAAATGGACCAACAAGTATTATAAAGACTGTTTTCTTAACGTATAAGAAGATGTTTTCTATTAATTATGTTTCACTACTTCGGCAGCCTACCACGAATATACCCCTTACAAAGCGCTGATAAATATTATAGGGAATATTGTTTTATATTCCCTATCCCCTATTTTTTATTGTTTTATTTTATCGTTTTATTCTCCTATTTGTTTGTGTTTGTTATTGTTAATCAAATAAATCAAAATACACAACCTAAACAACCTATAAATATTTACAAAAAACTCAACCCTATACGCTCACTTTTCGAGCGCGGAATCCTAACAGTCAAAATCATTTATTCAATTGAATTTTTCAGATGCTCTTACGTGAGCTGGGGTCGGGCGAACCTCTCAAGCAGAAATTATCTCCGAATCGGAGCGAGCAAGCGTAGCGACATTAAAAATAGATGACTAATGTGAGCGGAGCAACTTCTATTCGAAATGTGAACATGGCTCTTATTGTTCCGATCTTACGTATCTCATATTTATTGTTTAATTGTTTATTTGGATTGCCAACGGTTAATACAAAACACATTATTATGACTAAACTAACAGTATCATTTACAATTGATCTCCCACTTACAGGCAACCACAGCATGCACATTTACAATGAGAGCTTTCAAACTTTAGCTACCCATATTACAACTTATTGAATAACTTAAGAAACTAGGTAAACTAAGCGAAATCTAACTTTTGACTGACTTCCTGATTTGTCGGTGCGGAGGCAGTACGATATGAGAAAAGTGTCAAATGTCAGTGTCAGCTGTCAGTCCACTCGGTACCATTTTTTACTACGCCCCTACATTTAAATGAGTGCTTCCTGACTGGCGCGGGATGCGCGGTAGCGGGCCGATGCGAAGGCAGCACTGCTACGCTTCGCGCATGATATTACTACTGCGCAAATGTAATGCTGACAGTATTCCGTCAAGTGGAATTTTTTGCGACGTCAGTAAGTTTACGTCAAAGAAAATGTCACATATCGATCCCGCACCCGCCAAGTCAGGAAGTCGCCTCACTGTCGTGAAAAACGTCAAGCATCGGTAGTCTACTAGCGAGCTTGTTGTACAGGCGAAACAGTCGAGGAATAGGAGCATGAGCCCCAAGATTTGTTCGGCTGCGACGTACATTAAGCTAGGGACATGGGTATCGTGGCAGTCGAGATGGCACTCTAAATCCTAAATAAAAATCTAAAATTATAAGTATTTTAAGTCTCGAGTAATGAGCAAGGTCATGAATATTTAAATATTTTAAAAAGGAGCTCAAATACAAGAAGAGCTAGGCTAGCGTATCCGTCAATAATTTTAAGCTGTGCTCTTTATAGTGGAAATGGTAACAATTTAGTGTGTAAAAAATTTAAACAGACATTTTAGCAAATATTCGGCTAGTCGATTCTTACACAATACATGGCACTCTTATATCATGATGATAGAGGCGATTAAGAGGTGTCATATATAAGGCCACGAAAGTGCCGAGCAGTGGGACATTTACCTTATATATGCTTTAAAAATAATTGGCAGTTTTCTATTTAATATTTAAGAGAGTGAGTCCTTACAACACACTAAACTTTATCTTGTCAACATGAATGAACTACATATCTAACTTTCCATTAGCGCTATGCCATGCTTCGTAGTCATGGATGCGTTTGAAATCCACTAATCACATTCAATGATTCACATAGCATAGCACTGGTGGAAACGGGTTCAACTAAGCTGTGTTTTTTTTTTTCAATTTATAGTTTGAAATCACGAAAACTTTTTGGGACAAATTTTCTGCCGGTGAGTGTAGCTTAGCATTAGTTAGTGGAAACGGTCACATAGTTTCGTAGCGTAGCTTTCACATTCTCGCAGCATAGCTGCATAGCATAGCTCTGATGAAAAGGCACCCTAAGCCTTCCGAAAATGTCAGTTATGTGTATTAATTTGCTTTGTTTACCCCAGCTTAGATTATATTTTTTATTTACGTTAGAAACTTTGCGTGAATTACCTAAATGAAAATGAACCACACAATCACCAACTGATTCTAAATTAACACAAACTAGATACAAGAACAACTCAATTATAAAGTACCACGTGTTAGCGTTCGACAACATACGTACCTTATTTCAAATATGTTATTTCAATTTTCATTATTCTTCAATATTACACCTTGAATGAAAGACTTAAGGTTCATTTTGCAAATCGACTTGTAAAAGACTTAAATCGTTTAGAGCCAATATCGAGTTTGAGGCGTCCCGCAGCCTGCCTCCAGTACCCTTACCATGAGTTTGCAATGTTTGCATTACCGTACTCGCTAGCGACTGCGTAAACGATTTAGTATGGACAAAAGTACAGCGCCTCTGGCGGTTACGCAATAGAACTAAGAATCGCCATACTAAATCGTTTATGCAGTCGCTAGCGAGTACGGTAATGCAAACATTGCAAACTCATGGTAAGGGTACCGGTCGTTGGTCGGCCGGGACCTTAAAGGTTGTCTGGGTTCTAGACAATTGTAAGACGTTCAAGGGCAGGGTTCAACTAGATTAGATTACATTATTGATTTCATGATAAAAAATTACGTCATAAATTTGTATCCATGTCGACATTTATAAGAATAGTTATCATGATCTTCAAAATAGCAAAAAGAGAATAACGCAATTTACAAAAAACTAAAAAAATCTAAAGGAAAACAATAAATAAATCCAAATATGCTCCCGCTAGGATCGTCATTCACTAAATATATAATGTAAATTCCAAATACATTATTTAAAAAAAAGTACACAATTGATTAATAAATAATGATTTACATGTCCAGTTCAAGGTGCTCTTTAACTGATTTTTGAAGGTGAGTTGAAGGTGCTCTTTGACATTTTGCGATAAATGGCATTTCAGGCGGCGTCATATGCTTTGTGAGAACTCAGATGGTTCTAGTCTGAAGTCAGAGAGCAGTCGCTCGTGGTAGGCAGGCCCAATGACACGCGGCTTCTTGCCTGCAAGTGCCATGCGACGAGGAACTGTTCTCAAACGCCCAGTATCATCATCATCATCATCATATCAGCCGAAAGACGTCCACTGCTGGACATAGGCCTCCCCCAAAGAGTGCCACAATGACCAGTCTTGCGCCACCCGCATCCAGCGGACTCCCGCGACCTTTACCAGGTCATCAGTCCACCTTGTGGGGGGCCAAACGCCCAGTATGGCGGAGTGTTTTTCCAAACGCGTTTACTTTATTTAAACTAGAAATATTCTTCCTTACGAACATTATAATTTCGAAAACGTAGAGTGAGTAATTGATTTAAGATATCATAATGAAATAGGTATTATTTCATATTCTCAAGCAAATAGTCACTGTTAAAATCAAACGATATTTTGTACATAAATAGAAGTAGTTTCGTAGTTCCTGATGATTATCTTGTCAATAGAGATGGTTGTTCAGTCATTAAAGTGAATATTCAGATATTATGAACACCCTAAAATGTATAGATGTACCTGATTGCAACTGTCATTGCTTTTGGACTCCGGATCTGATACTTATATCTAATTAATCACTTAAAACTACATCATCATCCTCCTAGCGTTATACCAGTAGAGTTGCATCCTGAAGGATGCCTGGGATCCGCTACCTAATCCCAAGATTTGGCGTAGGCACTAGTTTTTAAGGAAGCGACTGCCATCTGACCTTCCAACCCCGAGGGGAAACTAGACCCTATTGGGATTAGGCTTTGTCAAGTGAGTGGGCAACTTGACAGTTAGAAGTTCTCAAGCCACCCGAAGGCCTCCAACTTGGCTTAACGACTGCTGCCATAGACAGCAACCGGGATCAACGGCTTAACGTGCCTTCCAAAGCACGGGAGCGCTCAGTTAGTAACCACTCAAAGCGGTCACCCATCCAAGTCCTGACCGCTGCCCACGTTGCTTAACCTTAGATACCGCAAGCGGTACGCAGGCGCCGCTGGGACACGAGCGCTTCCAATCCCTTAAAACTACGAATTTACAAATATATGTTCTTCTGGTATTGCCTTACTCAAAATTTGACTGAAATTACATTTGTAAGCTATTTAGCTTAGAAAATCTTCAAAAAGAACATTTATCGCTCCTCATTAGTATTTAAATTTGTGTCAAAGCTGATCCAAGTTTATGCTGTCGCGTCAAGAGCTCAGGAACTAGGTCAGAAATCCAATCCAAACTTGGCATTATCTAGGTACTTATACGAGGCACAAAAGTTTAATAAAATCTCGCGAAACGGCGTGGTAAATAGCAGGCTATCTACAACGTACATGGCAGAAAAGTGCTACCAACTACGAGCGCCTTTGGTTGTAACAGCCTTTTATAACTGTCCGGCAGAACCCTGCGGTGCTAAGTTCGGTAGGGACGTAATTCTATAGTTAATTCAATGATGTAAGTCCTTTTATGTTTAGTCGGGTTGGTAGGCCGGCTAGGTCTCATTTCGTATTCAGAGTTGCCGTTTGGCTCCATTAAGCTCTGTTTGTCGTCGTTCTTGGATGACTACTCGTGAGTTGCGATTGGCGGTGGTTGGTTGTTTGAGTGACAGTTTGGCGCATGATTGTCGATTAATTACGAGTAATAATCTGATTTTATAAATCGATCGGCTTATTGAGTAAAGCGTCGATTACACCGAACTACAGATGTGCAAGTTGCGGAAAGTTTCCAAAAAGTTGGAAATTTTCTCGGTAATTTCTTGGAATTTCATAGAAATAAAAGAAATTTTCATTTTACATTTCGGAAAGTTTCAAACCCCATACAAAAATGTGAGAAATTTCAGTTTCTGACGGCACATCAGTACACCGAACTACAACTATCTCGTTCTAATGAGTGAAATACACCAGTTAGTGCACTAGATGTAGTTCGGTGCAGTATTAATAATATACTCTATGGTTCGGTGTAATCGACGCTTAAGCCTGTGACGGGACTGGCTGGACTACTAGACAGGGGCACAGAGTAGTATAATAGTATTACATACAGAACGGACACGAACCCCCCCGCACCGAGGTCAGTTACCTCGTCCCTGACAGGCCAGGATGACAAGCCGGGTTACGATCGGGTTACCGTCGCGGCTCGCGATTCGCCCGCGCCACGCGCTACGCACACGCGCAACCAATTGACGCGTGTACCGACAGCGCACGCACACATACTTACCCACAGCGCTTGCTTTCCTTCGCATGTCACCCCCGTGACAGGGGGAAGAGGGGACACAAAAGGGTAACGGGCGGGTAGCGGGGGCCGGGTCCCTGCCTCCCGCTCCCTTCCGCGCGGTCTCAGTTAAGCGGTCAACCTGTAGACAAGGTTGGAAACAAAGATACATAATAACTCGCGAATGTGGTATTCCCCCAAGGGGTAGCCAGACCACGTAACATTCCATTTAAGTGTGAAAATGTGATATTACACGTATTATGTTGCTCCCCTTCCCCCTTGGGATGGAAAGTCAGATGGAAGTCGCTTTCATAAAAACTAGTGCCTACGCCAAATCTAGGGCTTAGGCATCCTTCAGGAAGCAAAAGTACTAGGATAATTCTAGGATGATGAATCATCATTGATGATGTTGATAACCCAAGCCCATGAACCAGCATACACTTCAACCTGTAGTCGACTCTAACGAAACCCATGAGAAATCGTGGTTGGGTTATTCTAACCCTGCAACGTCAGGGTCACAAATACCTGCTTGTTAAATTCGGCGTCTATTATAAATGCGAAAATTAGGTTGTTTAGATTGTCATTCAATCACGCAAAAGCGGCTTAATGATGAAACTTGTTATAAAATGATTTTATAGCCTGGATTAAATAGGATACTCTTTATCCCGAAAATCATCCATCTAAGGCGACTTCCTGATTTGTCGGTGCGGAGGCAGTACGATATGAGAAAAGTGTCAAATGTCAGTGTCAGCTGTCAGTCGACGCGTTACCATTTTTTACTACGCCCCTACATTTAAATGAGTGCTTCCTGACTGGCGCGGGATGCGCGGTTGCGGGACGTAGCGAAGGCGGTACTGCTCCGCTTCTGCGCATGATATTACTACTGCGCAAACGTAATACTGACAGTATTATGTCAAGCGAGAATCTTTGCGACGTCAGTAAGTTTACGTCAAAGAAGAAAATGTCACATATCGATCCCGCCCCGCCAAGTCAGGAAGTCACCTTAGGGGCAAAAGCTAATGGATAACCGTGTGTATAAACATGTATAATTATATCCAATCCATTTACATATTGGTTGTCAGTGCACCAGGGTATAATAATCACTGTGGTTGCCTCTCACTAGCAAACCATCATTTATTGCTCGTCAACCTAAAATGTATGGTTGAGAAATTTGAATGTTTGTCACTTTTGGACTCTAATTCTATAGAAATAGAGTCCAAAAGCGAAAAACGTTCAAATTACTCGACTGCACTTCTCTCACAAGGAAAACCTTCACTGTAGTGAACCTGACTAAAATGTCTCCAATCTCTGTCCGTTTAAAATCAAAATGTCAAATCTGGGTCAACCATAACAAGACCATTGTTAGACCTTATCTCGTTCCAATAAGGTACACAAATGGTCAATTAACTGTCATGGCTGATAGTATATTGAGCTGACAACCGGGCCGCTAATTAGCGAGCAGAGATCAAAGCCACGGACCGGCTCTATTATTAAGTCTCCTCACAACAGCTTAGACAGACAAGGTCGCATCTCACAACAAACACAAGGCTTTTAGGACCTTGTAAGCTAGCACGGTCCTACTTTCAAGTTATTTTTGTGAACTAAAACCCGTTGAAGATAAGGTTGAATAAAAGACGTTTTGTGACGGCTTTTGTTTGGTTCTCAATATTATATAAGAGTAAGGTAAAATGTTCTATTGTTTGACACCTTAATATGCAGTAGTTGACCCCTATTTTTGTTATGAATTAAATTTGAAAGTGAGTACTGTCAATTATACTTACTGGATTAAAATATAAGGCTTTTTTAATTTAGTCTACAAAAACCCCTGTCTTGAACTGTACTCATCCATCCTCTAGCCCAGCTATTTTTTTTAAACATCTGGACTGTACCTATATCATGCTATTAATAACCACACTCAGATAAATTAAAGGCACCCCTAAACAAAACCCCCCCGTACCGGCTTTTTGTCGCGTTGTCACGGCACGATGACCGTGGCGTCACGCCTTACGTGACGCGTGTGACGCGGGTCCGACAGACCCTTCATGTCACTTGACAAATGTCGGACAAGCGTGGTAATATGATGCGTCATGATTTGCTCGCGTGCGTTCGTGACAAATACCGGTGTCATGTGCTATACTGTCAGCTTATCATCATATCATAATATTTAAGAGCTTGGCTTTTATCGGTGTAGTAATTTTCCCAACTTATTCTGCGTTTAGCTTTGTCCTTCACTTCTCTATATGACGAAACATTTTTTTTCCTCGATATACATTATTTCTATGCCTTCCCCTTTTTCTTTTTCCCTCTCTGTCTTTCTCTCTATTATTGTTATCATCCAGTCGTCATGGCGTATGAGATGTCCTAACAGCTTATATGTGTGTAGAATGAATAATAAAAAAAATATATAATTTTAAAACCGAGTAGTTAAAACGCAATTGAAGGTCCATTAGATATTCTTCATATCCACCCGAATATAGGATGTGGATACAGCGCATACTTCTTAATTTCCAATAATTTCAAATGACACAAAAGCGTTTTATTTTGTAATGGCGGAAGAAAATTAAATGACCTGTTTCGTAATTTGAAATATGAATTTCCTCAGAAACTGACCCGTTTTATACCCCTGAGTGTAGATAACCAAACACCATAAAATGAGTGCAGATATATTTATATCCAATAAAGTTTCGCAATTTTATTTCCAAAAATGTTTGCGAAAGTCCTCCTTGGCAGCGTTCTCAACAACATCTAGATAAAATTTGAGTGTTATAGTCTAGAGTTTGTGGTGCCAAAGTACAACATTGCTTCATTTGGGTTGTTCACGCATTGATTCTTAAGTTATTCGTGGTTCAGAGGATCTATTCGACAAAGTTAAAATAGGTTTTTAGGGCGCTTTGTCAAAAAGGTAAAACTTAACCCCTTATGGTGTTACCCCGGCTCAATTAATTACTCAACTTAATTAATTTAATTACGTCAACATAATTACGTCATCGATTTGAAACTTGCAATAGTCTAAAAGGCCAATCTTAGTATATACCTACTTAGTACTTATTGAAAAAATCATGTATTTTATTTGTGAAAAATGGCTGATTTAAGTGAGCGTGCCCATTCACTCTAGGCGAGTGCGATGTAGCTCGCGTCTGTCAAAACATACGAAAATACATTTCGCTTAGCTTTGACATGGACTTTACTGAAATTAATAAAAAATAGGCATCTCGGAACCGATAAAAAAGAACAAATACTTACGTTAATAATTTTGGTTTACCCTTCGCCTTACTTACGTAGAAACCGGCTATTTTTGGCATATTGAAGGGGAAACTTTCTTGTTAACATTGAATGAAAATGTATTATGAACGTACTTGAACACCAAGGTGAACGTACCGAATTACTTAAGCTATTTTTCGTTGAAATTGAAATAGTTTACTTTCAACGTAACGTAGGTACAGTGGGCCAACGAAAATGTTGAGCACTTTAGTGCTTTGTCAAATTAAAGAGGTTTCAATTTTATGACGTTTCAGTCTAAATATTTCTTAGATTTCGATGTGATCATGTGACAAGGTTCTAAGTATGCTCAACATTTTCATGGGCTGACTGTACGTTTAAAAAAAGGTCCAGGTTGTATGAACTCGGGAATACAGACGCCGGACTCCCTGAGTTCCAAACATTAGCAGTGCGCATTATAAGTTGCATTGTAAGTAGGTCGCGGGAGTCCGCTGGATGCGCAAGACCGGTCATTGTGGCACTCTTTGGGGGAGGCCTATGTCCAGCAGTGGACGTCTTTCGGCTGATATGATGATGATGATGATTATAAGTTGTCCACAAATACGAAATCGTCCTAATTAGGGTTCCGTAGTAAACAAGGAAGGAAGGAGGAGGGGGTGGTAGGACGAGGAGGAGTAGTGGGTGATATTAAGCTTTGAAGTGATAATTTTTGTTATGGTCAAGTGTCCCCCCCCCCCCCCTGCCAGCTAAAAGGTGGCTACCAGGCTTGTGAAAAAAATCATGAAATAAATGAAATAAATGAACTTTATTCTGTAAGTAGGCCGCAATGGCACTTTTACAAGTCAAACCCTACTAGCGTTTCACAGAGGCCACTGCCGAGAAGAAACGCCGAAAGAAACTCGACAGTCAGCCATTTTCTCACAAAAATATGCTTATTACAATGATAATACTTAACCTACTTAAGATCAAGAAATCTAAGACACATAGAATTCAAAATTCAGAATTCAAACACTTATTCTGCAAACAGGCCACAAGGGCACTTTCATATGTCATAATGTTAATGTACAATTTTAAAAAAGTCTTACAATATAAGCATATGATAGATTTTTCATGAGAAAATATTAATTTACAATTTAAGAAATATATCAATAAGAATTTAATACATTTTTCATGTCAAAATATTAATTATCTATTACAAACATTACAATAATAGTAAAATTGAGAGATGTATAAGGTCTCAGTCTGAATAACAAAATTTAATATAATATCTCAAAGATGTAAATGGTCTCTGAGCGTCAAAATATTCTTAATAATGACTATTCTAACGTGCTTTGAGTATGTACGACATGGTAGTAGTATATACGACTAATTTAAAAGGAAAACTATCACAGCTAAGTAGACATTACTAGTTAACGAGTAATAGTCGAACTTAAGAAATGTATTTTCCAAAGCAAACTTTCATACAATTTCCATTGATACCTGAGATAATGTTGTTAATTCTGTCACGAATACAACAATAACTAAAATAATATTAAAGCTAACTGCAAATACAAGTTAGGTATCAAAAAAAAAACTAAAATTAAAACTAATTTAATTAAAATATATCTAAAAAGGGCCCCCGTGGCATGGTACCAAAGACGCTGGCAGCATTCCCTCGCTGTATGGCAATACTTAAACGCTGTGTCAGAAACATAGTAAATATAAGTTCGCAAACTTTTTAGTCCACATAATGTAACGGGTGGACTACTACGGAACCCTACATTGTGCGTGGCACAAACGCACTTAGAATTCTGCTGGATTAAAGCACATGTAGGGATCCCTGGAAACGAGGAGGCAGACAGAGAAGCTAAAATCGCCGCCACCCTCCCCATATCACCTGATTTTGATCTATACCCCATCTCCTACATTAAACGCCTGTGCAAATCAGAGACCGAAGAATTACGCAGCAACCACTATCTATCTTCCACCACCGGAGCTCACCTGAAAAACTGGCTACCAACAGTACACCATATCCAAGAATTCCGAAACAAGACTAACATATCCTTCCATCTCACTCAAATTCTTACTGGACACGGCTACCACAAATTCTACCTGCACCGTTTCAAAATTACCGCCGACGACCAGTGCCCATGTGATGACAGCAGCTCACAAACAATCGACCACCTTCTGAAACAGTGCCCAAAATTCATCAACCCCAGACTCAACCACGAACTCACCTGTCATAATCTCCAAATTGAACCGTATAATTTGCAAGACCTCATGAGAAAAGAAACCACAATAGCCTCATTTTGTAAACTTTCCACCACCATCATAAATAGTCTTAAAAAGTTCAACGGTACATAGTTCGACCCACAGTTCACACATCACTGCATTAATATCATCAACCTCATTTACCTACATGCATAGAATCACAAATACATTAGAAGTTGTTAATAAATAGGAATAGTGAATTCAGCCGCCCGTATCCTTCGCGGGGACTGTTTTCTTATAAAACAGTATATATAAAAAAAAAAAAAAAACAAACGCACTTGTTTTTTTTAAAAAACCCTGTTGTACAAGCCCGGGTTCGAACCCGCGCCCTCTAGCTAGTAAGTCGCGTATTTTACCGCTCGGCTACAGAAGATGCTATAATGAATCCCGGTTATCCTCGCCATATGGCATTTCGCGCGGATCTGGGCCAAGGATCCAAGGAAATGGGTGATTGATGATAAGTAGATACACTTTGTGTGGATTATTGATTTTAGATTATCGTGTGCTAATTTTCCTCAAGTTGGCAACTATTCATGTGGTGATAGGCGCACAGTAAACGGATGTATACCAATAGTATTTAAGGAATCATATTTCTGTGGAACGTTGATATAAAAATTGGTAGAGTACCTAGATACGTGTCATCCACGTAGGCGCGCCATTCCACAGCCCAATCCATACAATTGCGCACAGATTAGTATGAGATTCGCTGTGGAGACACACACTATAGGCGCTACACTGAGAAATTTGGAGATTTTCAAACGCTGTCCTGCCCAGACTAGCAAACAGTAGGGGCTGATTTTCAGATATATGATTCTTGACTATATAATTGACAACATTTCATATTTTTAACTTCTTTTTTTTATGAACTAGTTAGAAAATAGGTAAAAATTTAAGCCACCCGTATTTTTTCTTTTTCAATTTAACTCATTATTTCATACAAAAAAAACACGTTGAAAAGTAGGTCATTCCAAAAGGGCGTAAGTAAAATATGACGTCATCTTCCCAACAAGAATCCAGAGCCACTCCAGAGCAGCGATTGTCTGTACTCTGTACTAAGGTCTCCCTGAATACAGCGAGGAAGATGACGTCAACTTTCGGTTTACAGTAATTTGCGATTTTTTCCAAAATTAACGGAGAAAAAAATCTAAAAAAATGTTTTTTGTGTACTTCACACGTTTTTACCGAAATGGTTTTCGAATTAAGACTTTTGGAAGTTATGAAATATTGTCAATTGTGGTACTGACACAAGCGAATCATGATTGCTTAAAATTTTCTCGATAGAAAATAAATCCAAAGTCGAGTCTATATTTTCCTTTTTTTCCTCAGCCTACTAAAACAACGCATTATTAAAAGACACGATTAAGTTAATATGATGGTATTTTACCTCATCTAGCTACTGACAAGAGGAAATTTAATAAACCTGCACACAGTCAGATATTTAACGAGATTTGTCTAAAAAGCCATTCTCGGAAAGGGTTGCATCCCGTTTTGTCGTGAGCGAAAAACAAAGGGTGTCTCTTTCAATCGATATATCGCCTTAAGTAAACGTCACCAATGTATGACTATTACATACGAATTTTCAATCAAAGTGAAAAAATTAAAATTCAAACGCCACATGTGGGAGTTGAACCCACGACTTCTGGAATCCGTCCATAGGTATGGTTCACGAAATATAAGCTGCACCGATTCGCCATACAATTTGTTCGAGGAATCGGTGCAGCTTATATTTCGTCAACTATACGTACCGTATACGTACGTAGGAGCGCTCGTGGCCCAGCGGCGCCGGGTACCGCTTGCGGTATCTAAGGTTAAGCAACGTGGGCAGCGGTCAGGACTTGGATGGGTGACCGCTTTGAGTGGTTACTAACTGAGCCCTCCCGTGCTTTGGAAGGCACGTTTAACCGTTGATCCCGGTTGCTATCTATGGCAGCAGTCGTTAAGCCAAGGCCTTCGGGCGGTTTGAGAGCTTCTAACAGTCAAGTTGCTCACTCAAACAAAGCCTAATCCCAATAAGGTCTAGTTTCCCCTCGGGGTTGGAAGGTCAGATGGCAGTCGCTTCCGTAAAAACTAGCGCCTACGCCAAATCTTGGGATTAGTTATCGGACCCCAGGCATCCTTCAGGATGCAATTGTACTGGGATTGTATAGGATGATGATATACGTACCGTACCGTGCGGCGGGATGCCAGTGCTCGTTAAAATCGATTACGAAGCGTAAGATCACATCCGTCGCACATCCAAACAGTACGATAAGTAAAGCATATTATGGTCTTTACTGCGTTTTGGAACTGAGTGAGACAGGTGTATCGGATATCGGATGTGTATTGTTGCGTATTATTGCAAAGGGAGTGTATTAACAAGCAAGTGCATTTTGCTTGTTAAGATCTACCCAATTAACTACTAGAGCAGTGAATGGTTTTTAAGGGACCGTTATAAGTTTTAAAAGGCTCATTTATTTGGACTCTTTTATTTATATGTGAACTGACAACGTAATTTGACATTTACTCCTCGTTACTATCTAAGTACCTACAGATAGATTTTTACGTGCATTTTTAGCATTATCATTAAGAATTATTATTTCAAACATCACTAAGAAGGTCAAATGGCTAAATTAAATAACTAGCTCCTACGCTAAATCTTGTTTTCTTAAGGTTGTCGCACACATAAAGGCTCGGCAGCAGACTGGCGCCGTCTACTATCTAAGTACATTTATTCAAAGTAGATTTTTACATGCATTTTTAAAATTATCATTAAGAATTATCATTTCAAACATCACTAAGAAGGTAAATTGGCAAAATTAAAAATTAATTATTAATCTTATTCTTATCATGAAATAAATGAATCTAATCTAATCTAATCTAATCTAAATAACTAGCTCCTACGCTATATCTTGTTTTCTTAAGGTTGTCGCACACATAAAGGCTCGGCAGCAGACTGGCGCCGTCTCTTCCACCGGCTCGCCGTAAACCAGGCTTCAACCCAACGCAAGCACGGCATAGCATCGCCTCAGTAGCGCCGAGGTGGCCGCGCTTGCCGCAAGGTGTCCACTGGTTGACCCAGTTATTTACGTTTGAAGTAGGCTGTTTTGCCCGCGGTCCTCTCGCCGGCAGCGTTCACCCTGCGATGGTGAGCTGTCCATCCAACGTTAGGTGGTCCCGAGCTGGGGCGATGCCGATACGGAACGGTTAAGTGTGCGTTGCAGTTTGTTTCTAACAAATAATGCTGACCGGCTCGAGTTGAGGCGGCGCCGGTCTGGTGCCGAGCCTTCATGTGTGCGTCAACCTTTTGGGCACAACTGGCAAAACGCTAGAACAATGATGAACCAATTCAATATTAATTGTGATCCAAAATGCAATCGACTGAACTTGAATAGTTTAAAATTGCAGCTATCCTACATACTAAAATTATAAATGGAAAAGTTTAGAATGTTTAGATGTTTGGACGTTTGTCAAACGGCTAAAAGGATTATGATAGAACTTGGTATACAACGTGTTCATAGCCTAAATTAACATATAGAATAGGTACACTTTATTCCGAAAATCATCCATCAAAGTGACGAAGTCGCGGGCGGAAACTAGTTCTCCATAAAACTCCCCGGTAAATCCTACTAAAGACCCTGGAAGTTTAACCCATAAATCGGTAGCTAAGCTATCTGTCCTTAGTTTTAAACTTGTCAACCGAGTTGTTCGAGGAGGCGCAATTAAACAAGTTGGTGATTAGTGTGAGTCCGAGGCAGCCCGAGGCGAAGACGGCTATTCACAAAAACGACCACTTTAAGCGCGTGCTGGACCGTCACTTGCTTAATAGTTGGATAGCTCGTCGAACAAGCGATAAAACTCGCAGTAGCTAGACTCCACTGACACCTCAGATTTGGTTGAAGCCGCTCAACCAATATCACTGGAGCGAACATTCTTAGAGTATTCCAGTGTTTAAACCGCCGGAGAGTGGCCTAGGGGAAATCTACGGGAAACCTCCAACACGCGGGCGGTGTACGAGTTGGTGGTGAGATGTGAGATTGGCCGAGCGGTTTCAACCGAATCTGAAGTGCGGTTCACTAAACCAAGCCTAGCTATGAAGAGTCCAGCAAGAATCTCAGCTAGGCTCAGCTCCCCATATCCGCTGAAGAAGAGCGGGGCGCGCACGCCGGCGCTACGCACATTTGCTCCCCCCACCGTAGTGGACCGGGTGGTAGGGTCGGGGGACTCTAGCCACCTATCTAGTCCACGGGATAGAAGCGCCCCGAAATTGTCCCGGGCGCTCTCTTTGGCCAGGCCCGCATATAGCGGGCGAATCGCGAGGGTCATAGTAGAATGCGTCAAGCGAACCTTTGGCCCTCCCTAGAAGCGATGTAGTCGGACAATCGTTGGGGGTTTAGTGGGCAGTCTAAAGCGGGTATTACACTGTCCTGAATCAGTCGTCCTAACTAGTGGAGGGGAGTTGAAGCATCTCGCTCTAACTTATAGGTCCGCACCCTTCTAAGGGTCCTGAATCCAGGACAGTGTAATACCCGCTAATGCCTTCTGCCCACGAGTCCCACACGCCCGGCCGGTCCCCCCTTCGTCCGGGCGGACGGTGCGTCACAGCATTACTAACGCAAACTAAAAAGAAAAAAAAAGGTGTTTGCTCATGTTCATCATCATCATCAGCCTATATATGTCCCACTGCTGGGCACAGGCCTCCTCTCATAGATGAGAGGGATTGGGCAGTAGTCCCCACGCTGGCCCAGAGCGAGTTGGGGACTTCACATACAACTTTGAATTTCTTCGCGGATCTATGCAGGTTTCCTCACGATGTTTTCCTTCACCGAAAAGCTAACGGTAAATATCAAATGATATTCCGTACATAAGTTTCGAAAAACTCATTGGTACGAGCTGGGATTCGAACCCACGACCGCCGCTTGACAGCCGCATGCTTGAACCACTGGGCTACCGTAGCTTTGCTCATGTGTAAATCTGTATTTGTACTGGTTTGCCGACGGCGCAGCGCTGGTCTTAATGAATGACTAAAGAGCTCAAGATTAAGCAAGCTCTCGGGCGTGCCGGTTTTGGATTTTTCAACTTTTAATTGAATAAAGTTCCAGTTCCACGGTTTATGCTTCTATAGACGGAGTGTGCAGCGTGTCAGGCGTCATGTTAATGAGGTTGTGACACGCCTCACCGCAGTTTCATAATAATAAGGGTTGCACTAAAGGCACCCTTATGGGAAATATAGACATGAACGCCATAGCAACTTCTGGTCAATACGTAATAAGACCCTGTAAATGTAGCGCTCCGCTTACTATTATAAGAATTAGTTAAAACGCAATAACAATCGTTATCTTTATTTTACTAAACGGTGAAAACTCACGTATTAATTGTCACTTCGGGCGACATGTTTCGAACTCTTCGGGAGTTCTTCCTCAGGATGAGTGCATCTGCGACCCGCGCCAACAAAACGAAAGTTATAACATGTCTCACGAAAGTTTAAATTCAAGAACTGTTATCTTTCTGTGTTAATTAAGAGAATAACAGTTGACACTCACTTGGAAAAAGTCCCTATTTGCGACATGTTTCGGACTGCAAAACATCTTTTGTTGTTTTTTTAGGGTTCCGTACCCAAAAAAGAAAAAAAAACCCTAAAAATACGAGCACTCAATTTTAATACGACCTACTCGTACCAAAGAACTTTTATATAATTATGTAGGTACCTAAGTAACATAAAAATGTACGCACGCGAGTCTGTTCTCTCAACTCCATTGAAATCGCGTTAACAGAAATAAAACATACCTAATTCATGTTATAATGCAGATTTATTCTTGTTAATTTGATACAAAATGTTTAAATTACTCCACATTGCCTTAATTATTCCATTTTCCTATTTTACCGTCATTACAAACATCCACAGCACTCGAAAATAACATTCCAAAATTAAATTTAAATCGCTAATATCCCCAAAACAATTGTGAAATTCACATATTACCTTCAATATTCGAATTATTTTCACGAATTCACTGTAATACGCATATAACGCGGTCCGTGCGCCTGACAACATAGGGGGAGGTGGGGAGAGTTGTGTGCTGTCGCAGTAATTGGATAAGGGGAGAGGGGGGATTATAAGTTCATCGTAATTACTTCTCTCGCATTGAACGGGCCCGTCGCTAATTAATTGGTAGTATCTGATGATGCGGTAGCTCGTACGAGTCTTTGACTATGTTAGCAAGTTAATAAGTCACCTCAAAGACACTAAATGTAAATTAATAACTAAGTGTTTATTTGTACATGAACGGAAGGTTACACGTTACGGGATTGTACAACAGAGTTGTTGCGGTTTTTGATAGCTCAGTGGAATAGTCGGAAAGAAAGTGTTAATCCCCAAGGAAAGTAACCAAGGCGATTATCAAGAGAAATCAGCAATCCACTCACCTTGTGAACCTCAATGGCGGCAACTCGCGTCTTGGAAGATGCCCAGCTCCTTTCTCCCTCTGCTATGCCTTAAGGTCTTACAAGCCTCGATGTTGGTTAAGCACAGCACAGCGTGGTTAAGCACGTACCTTGGACAAACGCTGCAATTAGGTAAGAATAATTTCGAGATCCCGGCCTGTAGAAGAGTGCGGCTGGGTTGGGCGGCATTTAGGAAACTTCGACAAGTCTTCTCATCGCAAATACCGCAAAGCTTGAAAACGAAAGTTTTCAATGAGTGTGTCCTACCAGTCATGGCATACGGAGCCGAGACGTGGACACTGACAGTGCGATTGGTTCACCAATTTAAAGTCGCTCAGCGAGCTATGGAGAGGGCTATGCTCGGTGTCTCTTTGAGGGATCGGATCCGAAACGATGTGATCCGACAGAAAACCAAAGTCATCGACATAGCCCAAAGGATTAGTAAGCTAAAGTGGCAGTGGGCCGGTCACATCTGTCGCAGAACCGACAACCGTTGGGGTAGGCGTGTTCTGGAGTGGAGACCACAGCTTGGCAAACGTAGTGTAGGACGCCCTCCAGCCAGGTGGATCGATGACATACGCAAAGTGGCTGGCAGCGGTTGGAAACAAAAAAACTCAAGACCGAGTTCAGTGGCATGCCATGGGAGAGGCCTATGTCCAGCAGTGGACGAAAGTGGGCTGATGATTATGATGATGATGAATGTGTGAAAAAACGTTGACATCAATATAGCTGATTCATAATTACTGATACATCTAAACAGATAATCCTCAAATAAAATAAAGGTCCGTAACATGCCGGTGACTTATATAGCACCCTAAGGTCCATTTGTCATGCTGTACATACGCTTTCAATCAGTATGGCTAGCACATGATGGCAACGTCAGTTTGTCGGCTTATCTCGAGCTATCCGTCTCTTTTTGATAGGTGCTATTAGAAAGTGACGGATAGCTCGAGATAAGCCGACAAACTGACGTTGCCATCATGTGCTAGCCATACAGGTAAGTCGTATGCTTATTTCATACAGTTGCGATTTTCGTAAATTTTGTTTCTTGCTAAAAGTAAAAATAATATTTTTTACCGTCGTTTAACTACCGTATTTTAAAAATTCTTTGAACTTAATTACCTACGTTTTTGGTTCTTTGAAATATATTTCTATATGCTGCACTAACATTTTCCTATTCCGTTCTATTGACTGTGTATGTCACCCAATTGTTTTGATTCTGCTAACACATTTGGTTCCCCTCATAGGGCTATTTTATATTGTTTCACATTTTTCACTTTTTGCACACAGACATAGCATAGGTACTTAGCAGTTGAAGAAAACATCAATGAAGAAAATGTGAGACAAATTTTAAAAGAATAGAGTCGTATTTTTTTCTGATGAATAGGAGATATTTAAGTAGCAACATTGAGGAGGCCTTAGCAGTGGAACGTAAATAGGCTGATGATGACGATGATAACGCATCGGTAAAGGGCTTCATCTAGATAGGTAGTATAGTTACATAAATTCTACATTCTAAGCCGAGCCTATCAGGGCTAACCCTAATACAATCTTACCATTAAAGCTATTCAAAAGGCCGAGTACCTCGCATAGATTACTCGCACAATACCCCGGTCGTAATTCTATTTTCCCTCCCTTGCGCAGAAAGACCGAATTTACGTGGCATTTTAGAGTCTAGCCTAACAAAATAACAATAGTGGCGACCTGCGCTGGAGATGCGCCAGACCCGACAAGCCTCACTGCCTTGCCAACCTGACAGAGACCCATTTATCTGCACCGTATAACGTTGTCTTCCTCATTCTAGTGACGTTTCTGGGACGGAGGCGGCAATTTGGCGCCCGCGGCTACGCTGATAAAATTGTCCTGTTTGCTGGAAATTTCAAATCGCGTTGTTTTGATTGTGCTATGAATAAAATATTGTTTCGCATGCTGTCTGGGATTTGATTTGTGCAGTTGTGGGAAAACAGAATGAACTCATAAAGTCGTTACGAACGTTGTTCATTGTTCAATTTACTAGTATAACCGGATTTACCGGAGAAGATGATATTCGTAAATGGGCTGATCCTACTTGGACCAGGCTGACCCATAACCATAAAGCGTGGAAAGATCTAGGGGAGGCCTTTACGAAATCACAAGACAATCTCATCACCGGTGTCGAATAATAAATATTTAGTGTTATAAGTTAAATTAGTTACTGTAAATTCACCTATTAATATTGTATATATGTTTAATGTATATTTAGCTAAGTCATCATCATCCTCCTAGCGTTATCCCAGTACAGTTGCATCCTGAAGGATGCCTGGGGTCCGCTACCTAATCCCAAGATTTGGCCTAGGCACTAGTTTTTACGGAAGCGACTGCCATCTGAGCTTCCAACCCCGAGGGGAAACTAGACCTTATTGGGATTAGGCTTTGTCAAGTCAGTGGGCAACTTGACTGTTAGAAGTTCTCAAACCGCCCGAAGGCCTCCAACTTGGCTTAACGACTGCTGCCATAGACAGCAACCGGGATCAACGGCTTAACGTGCCTTCCAAAGTAAGATAAGAGAATTTAGCTAAGTAAGATTGTTAAATAAAGGCTATCATACCATCTTTTAAGAAAAACACTTTCAGAGACAGAACAGTTTAGTTCTCAACTAAAGGATACCTGTGTTTCGATGTGGAACAAAAATAGGCCGTTGATGATAATTTACTTATCTGGCGAATGGCGATCCAGCATGGAGTTATTCAAGAAAGGAGTACACCGGTGTTCAAAGGTTTATCAAGGTGGATACTGTGAGCCCTCTGAAGTGAGGCGTCTATAGGCTACGGTAACCGCTTACCAGGGAGGTCGTTCGCTGGTTTTCCACCAAGGTAGTATAAAAATAAGGATCTCAAGCGAGCAAACAGCACATCAAACATCGTGAGGAGACCGGGCTAATTCCAACAAGATCTAGTTTTTCCCTCCGGTTTGGAAGGTCCGGGCATTCGCTTACATAAAATTAGTGCCTATGCCAAATTTTGGAATTATGTATCAAAGCGGACCCCGTGCTCTTTTATTTTTATTATTTTTTCTTTTCATTTGTTTCCAAACAAGGTAGGTAGGTGCAATCAGCAGCAATGGTTGCTACGCGGGCGAGGTGCTCAAAATGATCTTGACACATCTTTATTATAAGGGAATAAGAGCTTGTGTAGATCATTTTGAACACCTCGCCCGCGTAGCAACCATTGCTGCTGACTGTACATAACGTTTGGCAATTACAATTTATCTCCATAAAGCGGGTATTACACTATCCTGAATTCGGTCGTCCTAACTAGGATGCAAGGGAGGGGATAGGAAGGAAGCTTCTGATTACACTACACTGAATTGACTCTCTGAATCAGTTCGTTTCCACTGCTCGACGGAGAGAGACGTGTCGTAGCGATGCCGCCGATATTGTCAAAAAAACAGAAAGTTGGCCTTGGCCTAGCAGTGGCAACCATGCCAATAAAGAAAAAAAAACTATATAGCCCTCCTCACGCACACCTATTATTCATGTAATTGTTTTAGGGTTCCGTACCGGAGGGGTCAACCCTATTGCTGTCACTCACTCACGCGTCCGTCCGTCCGTCGTCTGTCACTCGGGTTTTACAGCCAAATAGTTGGAGCTAAAGTTTTCAAATTTTCACAGTATAAGCATCTAGTTGACCCAAAGTTTTGACAATTTGCCATACAAATTTTCCCATAAAGCGAAGCGGGGTGCGAATTTTTTTTTTCATTCACTTTCCACCCCATCGAGTTGGGTATAGAGCTCATTGAGTACATAAATACACAATTTATTGTTTTAAAATTATATAGGGAAAAAATCAATGAGATGCTATCACTCAACTATTTTTACAAAATCCTGTTCCTTAGAATTTTTCATTTCCCATTGACTTATAATTTGAAATTTGGTGATAATGTTTATTATTACCCATAATTTACCAACAAATACATATTATTAATTCAGATCTTTTTCTTTGATATTTCCTTATTTTTCCTATAAAAACCAACGTGCTTCGTTCATTGCCGCGACCTACACGTACGTACGCTGGCGCTGGCGCGAGCCGAGAGCCGACTGATTTGGCTAAATATTATTACACTGTCCTAAACAGCTTCCTAGCTAGGATGCTTGGTCATTCAGTTCGTCCGGAGCCATCCTGACGTCCTAGGTAGGATACTACTTAGGATCCTTGCTTCCTGAATGCGATTACACGTTCCTGAATCTGCTTCCTAGCTCATTCAGGATTCTGAATTCGGGATAGTGTAATAACCGCTTAACGCACAACTGAGAACGTACTAGGAAGACGATGTAAAATATCATTAAAATGTTCTACTTTTATCACTAGTGTACCTAGGTACGTAACGATTGAACAGTTTTGCCATATGGAATAGACCAAGTTAGGCGACTTCCTGACTTAGCGGGGCGGGATCGATATGTGACATTTTTTTCTTTGACGTAAGCTTACTGACGTCGCAAAGATTCCCACTTGAAAGAATACTGTCAGTATTACATTTGCGCAGTAGTAATATTATGCGCAGAAGCGGACCAGTATTGCCTTCGCATCGTCCCGCTTCCGGGCATCCCGCGCCAGTCAGGAAGCACTCATTTAAAGGTAGGGGCGTAGTAAAAAATGGTATCGCGTCGACTGACAGCTGACACTGACATTTGACACTTTTCTCATATCGTACTGCCTCCGCACCGACAAATCAGGAAGTCGCCTTAAGAAACAATCTCTAATAACTTGTACGCCGCAAGTCGTAAAGAGCCACCGGGGACACGCTGGCGCGAAGTTAGTTGCAACTGCAAGCGGAATAATCTGCCGTTTTCATGTCGCTGCGGGACTGTTAGAGATTGGAGTTGTTGCATCGTGATAGCGGTGTAGCGGTGATCTTTTTGGATTAGCAAAAACGATGTAAAAGTGAACTTATGTCTTAAATAAACCCTTGTAATTTGAACACAATACAAAGACGGCGGCAAACAAGCTTGCAACTTGCCTGATGGTAAGAAAACAGCGAAACTTACGGACGCCTACGAACCTAAAAAATCACGAGTACCATTACGTTTGGACCCTTTGGGGATGGCTACCCTTTACCCTAAATAGGGTATTGCTGTCACTCTCGTGTCCGACCGTCCGACATTTTTTTCGACTTCCCGTTGACTTGTGAACTTGAAACTTGGTGCAAATACTTGAATTTATACTTTCGTGATTCATGTTAAAACTATATTACACTCAACAACTCGGTGTGTCTGCATTGGTGAACCGTGGCGAACGCACTTAAGAGGAGGGGTAGGGCAAGCTCTCTCCATACAAACTTTGTGCAGGATTTACTTCGTCTGTGTTTGCATTAAAGTTATGATTTTTGGTCAGTATGCTTATTTTTCTCATAGCTATTTCGTGATGTAAATTTTTTTCTATATATTTTTTTTATTTAGAATTGTTTTGAAATATTTGAAAATTTTCACATCACGATCTTCGCATATCTAATATTTACAACCAAAAAAAATTTATATTTGTTAGTGCCAAAACCGACTAATAAAACCTGCACAAAGTTTGTATGGGGAAGGCCTTGCCCTACCCTGATGAAGAACTCCCGACATTCGACAAGTTCGAAACATGTCGCCCGGAGTGACAATTAATACGTGAGTTTACCGTTTAGTGTAATGTAGTTTGGTGCAAATATGTATTATTACGTATGTTTTACCAACAAATACTAAAACATCGATAAATAAGATTTTTTCCGTGATATTTCCTTTGTGTTTCTGTTAAAACCAACTTAATTTTGCGTTTGGTTCGGAACCGTAAATGAGCGAAGTCCGACACGCACTCACCCGCTTTTTTGACTTGAGGTTTCGTTGTATTTACAGCTAAAGGCAAATGTTAGTCCCTCCCCCACATTTTCGAGAGAAATACAAATCCAGATTAGCGAAGCGAACAGAGTGCAGTGCAACCAAGGATCTCCATGTGCTGAATTCTCTCTAATGTGATGCAAACGAATGCAAAGCAGCTAACTTCATATCCTTGACAGCCGCGCGTGTGTCGCGAAGCTTTGCTAAATGAATTATACGAAACTCGCTTTTGCCCGCGTATAACTCGTTCATCGCCTTCGAATTGAATTTCTATTCTTTTATTTCGATCGCTTACCTGGTTAGCGCTCTTCGTACAAACTTCCACTTAAGAGATCATTTTTGGGTATAAAAAGTATCCTATGTCCTTCTCTGGAACTCAAACTATGCACGCGTTCGATTCCCAAGAAGCAGTTTTTTTGTTACTAAAATCGATGACATGGTTTCTAAGAACAGATCTTCGTGTATATTATAGTTTCAGTTTTTCCCATACTGACCGATTTAAATATTACACCCAGTATACAGTATTTAAAATAGGTACCGTATTTTCAACAACGGTACTTTCGAGTGACATTCCGTTTTAGTGGATACTACAACCAGTAGGTACAATAACAAAGAAAAGGCTCGTAATAAACAACATTAAAAAAGAATCTACGAAAAATATTACTCGTTGAAAAAGAAAATATTCACCAAATTGTCTCTTTCCCTCCATTTCACGCAAGCCAATTGCCTTTAAAAGTACACGAAATTGAACGAGTTATAATAAATTATACATACGACTTTTCTTTTCCCTTAGTACTGGCGGTATACTAGGGCTACATATGGAAAATGCTGCAAATGGTGTTAAAAGCATGAAAATCGGTACGATTGATCTTTCAGTAGCTCTAGTATAAGTTTTTTCGAAACATTAACTAATTCGAACGCGTTTGCGTTTTGTCTCAAAATGTATGAAAGTGGTATGAAAACGTGAACAGTGCCTCTGGTGGTCACTAGTGGAAACTAAAACAGCGAGTATAACATTTGTTGCTAACCGATGAACGCGCGTATTTCAAACTCGGTGAGAGCGTTTTCATACATTTTGAGACAAAACGCAAACGCGTTCGAATCAGTTAATGTTTCGAAAAAACATATACTAGAGCTACTGATGTTGTCATAACTCCCCTCCTTTTCGTTTTTTTTTCGTCCAACGGATCAAATTTGTTCATATGTCCTCAAGATCAATCGTACCGATTTTCATGCTTTTAACACCATTTGCAGCATCTTTTGGCGTGCCGCTAGCACGACCTACTTAACTTTACGTTGAGCTGCTTTGGACAACAACACATATTTTATGAAACTCACCCAAATTACAATTTATGGATTCAACCCTTCAGTAATAAAAAGTTGACGGGAAAAACACCCTCATATAAAAATAATTGAAAACATGATATTTCTTCTGTGAGAAACATATTGAAAAACAAAATTCTCAAATTTCATTTGTTATAAGACTATCCGGTATTAGGTACTCTTTTGTAACTAAGTAGATTCTGTTCTTCGACTCTGTTCTGGAAGAGATCATTTATTTGTTTAATCTTTACTAGAAAGTACAAATGGATAACTCAATGCCTTAAGGGGCTTACGGCATTCTCTACCAGTCAACCGCTGGGCTAAAAAAACTGTTTAAGGCCCGGTTTTATAAAGATCCGTTAGACCTTAAGTCGGTATGTTATGTCAAAAAATTTACTGAGTTACTGACATTTGGTCTAACAGATCTTTATAAAACCCGGCCTTAATACTTATGCTAATAATCATAAACTGAACGTGTGTTCCGCTCATATTTGAAACAAAGTCTCCTAGGTGAGGCGTGTTAATTTAAAAAATGGTTTTACTGTCATATCATCATTTTACGGTACGGTTCCAGAGGAATTTCCTCCCAGTTCCCGGTTGTGGGATGAGCTCCCTGCCGAGGCTTTCCCGAGGAACTACAGTATGGGGCTCTTCAGGAAAGGAGTGTATACAATTTTAAAGGGCATATGACACCCGTAGAGTTGCAAGCGTCCATAGGCTGAGGTGATCGCTTACCATCAGGCGGGCCGTACGCATGTTTGCCACCGACGTAATAAAAAAAAAAAACAAACAACGATTAACTTAAATGAACATAGAATACATTCTGTTTTGTTACTTACCAAGGTCATACCACAAAGTAAATAGCGGCGGCGCGCGTCGGAGCAGAGAGTCCGCTCAGTACAAAGTGCCATTTTCGCCGCACGCACACAGACGTTACATTTACAAGCATTCTCGGTTAGTCTCGGTTGAGCTTAGTCGCGACTGTCGCGTCGCGAGTACTAGTTGTGCGCGCGTTGATCACTTGACGTCCCCGCCGCTACGTAGGTAAGTACTTTCTGTCACGTACGTCAAAATGAATAACCGATGTTATCTCAGTTGCAGTGAGTCGGGCAAGTTTAGGTATGTATTTTCAAGAACGGCGGAACGGACCTTCTGTATATTTTTTATTTTGTGGTCATACTGCAGTTGTAACTAAGCGATTATTAAGACCATAATCGGTGAACTGCAGCGCAGTCAATTAGCACAAGTCAATACAGCCCCATTCGGCAAACACTCAACTGATTGCATGAGCGCTCCGCTGACGGTGCCGCAAAAACGTTTCGGTACTGACGATAGGATGGCGTGGAGACGGTTGGGTGATGGTTGGGTGGTGTTCTGAATCGCGCTATTAGATTTTTTTCGAACACAGATATAGACTAATAATGAACATAAAGAGGACGTCCGTAGCTGCCTAGAAAGCTGGTGTTGGCAGGTATTCAGTCTAATTCCGGTCTAATTAGATATGTTTAAGCTTATATAGAAATTCATTTACATATGGTAAATATTATTATATTGTAATTTACATATGGTAAATAGATTTCAGTGTAAAAGACATTGGAACAATTAACACATTCATACTTAAAATTGCAGACGAATGCTACGCGCTACGGCGTAGCGGCTAAGTACGTTCGAAGACGATAACATGGTTTTTAGGGTTCCGTACGCAAATGGTAAAACGGAACCTTATTACTAAGACTCCGCTGTCCGTCCGCCCGTCCTTCTGTCACCAGGCCAGTATCTCATGAACCGCGATAGACAGTTGATATTTTCACAGATGATGTATTTCTGTTGCCGCTATTACAACAAACACTAAAAAAAATAGAATAAAATAAATATTTAAGGGGGCTTCCATATAACAGACATTGCCGTTTTTTATAGATAATGGTACGGAACCCTTCGTGCGCGAGTCCGACTCGCACTTGGCCGGTTTTTCTCATTTGTAGCGAAAGCTGTCTACGAACGGAGAACACGATGTCATGTCCTCGGCGCTGTTTAATTGAACCTACTGCAAATCAAAACTCGTTGGCGATTTTTATGATTTTAATACCCTGAAAAATCTCATATCTACACATTTACTTACATTACAATGCGGCAATAAGTGTAGGTACCTTAAAAAAAACCATCGTAATGATCTAATGAATGAATGATTACACTAGTAAACCTTAACTTGAGTTCGATTTTTTTGGCGTTGAATTTCCACGCTGTATGTATCTTTTAACGTTTTATTTAAAATGGCTCTGAATCTAAGCCAGTTGGTCGACAAAAGATTTTCTGTGAGCACGGGTAACCTAATTTCAGGCATGTTTATTGAATATAGCGTATTCAATGATTCGTTTGAGCTAGCCGAGGCGGCCTCGTTGGGCTGTCAGTGGCATATGTGTGTTGGCTAATACCTGCACAGACTACATTGACAGCCACGCCACTTGATATCATACCCTCCCAGTCCTCGATTCCACTAAAAACCTCAGATTCGGTTGAAGCCGCTTTGGGCCGGGGATTTAAAGCCAGAGTCAGGTTCCAAAAAAAACCTCATACCACACCCAAGAAACGATTAATGTTCGGTTGCACTAACTTAAGATTACTTATAGACTGATTAAAATTAAATATGGCGCTGTCAGCTGTCATCCCATACAAACGTGTCAAACTTTCCATTCGACCAGACTTTAACGGACACCGCTTAAGAATACAGACGGTTTGGTGTAATCCACCCTGAGATGACTTCATGATTTGTGGGTGCGGAGGCGGTATACGATATGAGAAAACTGTCAGCTGTCAATGTCAACTATCATGCGGGGGTTTTCGGGGGCGAACAATCGATCTAGATAGGTCTCATGCCAGGGAAAACGCCGAGCAAAGCTCGGTCACTCAGATATTTTAGACTAATTTACCAAAACTCCTCGTGTCATATTTACCGTTATAAATGTACGCACAGTGAGGCAAGCGGATAAAACGCTGATGATAATTTACTTTTAGGCACACAGTAAGACAAGTAAGCGGTTAAATGGTGATGATGAAATAAATAAACATGAATGGATGTGAGCGAACTAACAAAATAAATACTAAATGAGATATTGCATAATGTTTTATCACTTGTTAAAGTTGGAAGCCCCGTTTCAATAAAAGGGGTTGAAAAGGGATTAAGTACCGCTTCTATTACTTCTACGTACAAACGCATATTGCTTGTATCAGCGTAATCTAAACTTAATATAGCCAGGTCCATATATAAAGAGAACTCTATTACCGGCTCTATTGATAAAGAAAACTCTATTACAGGGCTATCTATTGAGATTACCTCTCTCGTGCACTCCTTATCAATCTGAATATTTAATACATCTTTGTCGTCATTTTCCTGCTATAATAGGGCCTAGATAGAATAGAGTTGTCAATGTAACAGAGGTAAAAAGACAGACTATACCAAACCTTTTATAGCTCCAGTGAAAGGCATATTTTGGGTGAGCTCGTTCCATTTCGTCATTGTCTTTGCATTTGGGTTAGAATGCTGAAAAACAAAAATCGAAATCAAACATTTATATTGCAAGCAGGTCTCAAGGGTTCTTTTATATGTCAGAAATTACAATACAATTACTATTAATATCATTTAGTGACACCAATACAAAGCAACAATCAAGCAACAGATAAATACCTGAGCCCATATTCTAAACTTATCCTATAATAAAGAGATGTAAAGAGTCTTTGGTCAAATATATCGGGTGTCACCGGCATGCTGGCTTTTCTTTAAGATGGTTGTTTAAGGCACCTGTAGAGGCAAGCACTCTCCATACAAACTTTGTGCAAGTATTTCTTTGCTAATGTTTGCATTACACTTATAGTTTTGGTCAGTATGCTTATTTTTCTGTTATCCAGACCGTCAAGAAAAAAAAACATGTTTTTATTTTTTGTATTTATTTTTTTAATTTTTGAATTTTTTTGCTTGACATTCGTATATCCAATATTAACAACAAAAAAAAAAATATGCGGGAGTGCCAAAACCGACGAATAAAACTTGAGAAGGCCTTTTCCTCTACAGGCGCCTTAAACGTAGTGTCTTAACCTAACCATGCGCTTAATTGTTACACCATAATTTCATCTTCACTTAATATCCAACAAAATTTAAATTACCAACAATGTACAGCAAATTGACAACTCAGTACAAATGACAGCCCATAATTCTCTGTTTTCTATGACGTTGTCTTAAGCAATGTACTTAGTACAATTATACAATTGCTAAATAGAACATATAATGTATCAGTTTCAATAAATGCTTGCCGGTATAAGTACATAAGCGGGGGTGTAAAGAGTCTAAGACTGGCCAAGACCAATCCCATTCGCAATAAAAAAATCCATTCGAATCTTTTCGCAATGAAGCTGAAAATACACTGTAGCAGTCTGTGCATCGTAGGCTGCGGAGCAATGACCCGGATAATCTGTTCATTTGCGAAGTGCAGGGTTGTCCGGCGCATCCCGCCGGCGGATTATCGGAAATCGACACGGCAACACGCGTGCGGGCCCGCTTTACGGCTTACGATACCGATTTGATAGCGGTGCACCGCCATATGCAGTTAAGCCTCGGCGCCATTATTGACAAATTAACTATCTACTAAGGCAAATTCTAGCTTGGTGGGACGGAAGCAAGGGCCTGACACGCTTTGATAGAGAAAGATATCCTTATTGCGATTCATATAAGAGGAAATAGAAAAGAGTGCAATGTTTTGTCTTTATCACCGACTGAGCATTTTTTGATTGGCTTTGCGCTTATTTTTAAACGAGCCCCTTCGACAGGGTTGGTCTTAGCATTACGCCTATTAATCATAATCACCATCATCATATCAGCCGAAAGACGTCCACTGCTGGACATAGGCCTCCCCCAAAGAGTGCCATAATGACAGGTCCTGCGCCACCCGCATCCAGCCGACTCCCGCGACCTTTACCAGGTCATCAGTCCACCTTGTGGAAGTCTACCCACGCTGCGCCTCCCGGTCCGTGGTCACCACTCGAGAACCTTTCGGCCCCAACGGCCATCGGTTCTATGTACAATGTGCCCCGCCCACTGCCACTTAAGTTTAGCGATTCGAAGTTTTACTTTGATCTACGTCTATTACTAATTTACAATTATAATTGAACTCATATCGTCCTCCGCACCGATAAATAAGGAAGTCGCCTTAAGGTAGGTTCGTTACAATTTAATGCCCCGTATCTTTTACAGTTTCGCTTGCAAGACGCTCGTTTGAGTAAGTTTTTATCGTGGCTAGAGTTAGTGGAGTCCGGTGCAGAATTTAATTGCGTTAAAGCAAGTTCTGGGAAGTCTGTGACGAACTTACACATTTTTGCTGTAAAGTTAACGATCTTCTTGCAAAGTTAGTTTTATCCCGCATGTAGCAAGCAAGCCGAAGCCAGTTTTTAGCAGAGGGAGGCTTCTGCCCGTAGTGACGAAGTGGGGACTTGTGTTCCTCATCTTCAGACGGGCTGAGAGGGTTACCTCTGCCCGTACGCAGGAGTTGTGTATCCTGGTAAGCAAATTTAAAGGTTTGAATAGCGCTATCGGAGCTGATGAATGATCGCATAATGGTTGAGTTAATTATGATGTAACTGATGTATAATACTGTGGATGTACTCATTAACGATTCATTTTTTATGGATGACTGAACTATGAAATTGATGGTAAAGCGATGTTAAATGTGTTTGATTGAACGACGATGGAAAATACGATTGTATTGAGCGAGTGATAGAATGGAGGTAAAAAAAAAGTTCCTCTTGTGCCTGTGGATACGGAACCTTAGAAAAAGGTTTCAGATGATTGAGACTAAGAAAGTTGTTGCAGATACGAGACGTGTCCTGCTGCTGGTTCTCAGCAGGTCACCGAGCAACGAGCATCAGGGCTGGTGTTGGAGCTGGAGGGAGCTGTCAACCTCCCGTGACGCAGCTGTCTTCTGGCGCCGCGTAAAGACGAGCGTTGCTGATGAAGATCGGAAGATGCAGTCGAGGACGATGCAGCGTCAGGAACGGCCGTATTGGGTTACCTAAAGAAAGAACAAATTTCAAATCAGATACGTTGATTCAAATAGGCCCTAGAACATGCCCC
Organism: Cenopis cana; assembly: GCA_951800055.1. Classification (NCBI taxonomy): domain Eukaryota; kingdom Metazoa; phylum Arthropoda; class Insecta; order Lepidoptera; family Tortricidae; genus Cenopis; species Cenopis cana. Next base: position 3,255,202 of record OX637483.1, on the reverse strand, counting down.
GGCAGGACCATTAATCCTGCGCGGTCATTTCGCGGTATTTCCCCCGGGAACCGGTTGGAACTGGTTTCGTTTCGGCCGGTGATACCCCGTTCGGGAGTGCCGTGACACAATTCCGTTTTAAGAACTACAGAGCTAGCTTAGCTGACGCCGCAACGAGAGACGTGAACAACTAACCTGTTCTACCTTGCTCAGTGCGAAAGAGACAGGAGTGGCGCGTGACGAAACCCGTCCCAAAATCCTCCGCGCGAAGGTGGGATAGCGTTCGGAATTTTCTACTTTATTATTCTAAATCTACAAAAAACTAGCCAAGTGCGAGTCGGACACGCGCACGAAGGGTTCCATCCCATTATCTTTAAAAACGGCAAAAAAAACGTTTGTTGTATGGGAGCCCCTTAAATATTTATTTTATTATGTTTTTTAGTATTTATTCTTATAGCGGCAACAGAAATACATCATCTGTGAAAATCTCAACTGTCTAACTATCACGGTTTTTTGAGATACAGCCTGGTGACAGACGTACAGAAGGACGGACAGACGGACAGCGGAGTTTTAGTAATAGGGTCCCTTTTTACCCTTTGGGTACGGAACCGTAAAAAGGAGATGATTTGTGTGAGTCAACATAGATTTTTATTTATTTATTTAATAAACACAGGTTAAGTACCTACCTACCTACATGAAAACATAATACATCGCCCCACAAAACTGTGGTTACAGTTTGACTGTGGGATCGGCAGTCTCTTGGTTACACATTAGTTTTTTTTTAATTTAAAATATAATAACATGTTATGAGTAATACGATCGGATGACGCGTGAGTGACAGCAATAGGGTTCCATTGACCCTTCTGGTATAGAACCCTAAAAAGGCGTAACGCAGCAATTTGTAAAAAACATTCTTCGGTAGCTCTGGTATAAGTTTTTTCGAAACATTAACTAATTCGAACGCGTTTGCGTTTTGTCTCAAAATGTATGAAAACGCTCTCACCGTGTTTGAAATACGCGCGTTCATCGGTTAGCAACAAATGTTATACTCGCTGTTTTAGTTTCCACTAGTGACCACCAGAGGCGCTGTTCAAGTTTTCATACCACTTTCATACATTTTGAGACAAAACGCAAACGCGTTCGAATTAGTTAATGTTTCGAAAAAACTTATACTTAGAGCTCGGAACACTCGCCGTATATTGCATACAAAACGGTATTACGTGAGCTCAGTTTTTTTTTTAGCCTATAGTGTCCCACTGCTGGGCAAATTATTTTGGATGTTCACATCTCCATTTCGACTTGACCCCTATCTCTTCAGGGATTATATATTATTAAAGGTCTTACTTATACCGGTTCATCTGATAAGTTCCAGGTTTTATGATGAACTGAGAACCCTACAGACCTTAATCGCCTTCGCTTGCGCCGGCTCTGAATATTAATAGACAGACAGAACGTTGAATGTATGAAAGGGAACGATATTCATTTGAAGAGCACATTATAGCTGTAAGCAGTAGAGAAACTTGATTGTTTAAGGCTTTTTCTTAACTTGGCCGGGCGCGATCATCGGTATGCGTTGTATTGTATAGTTCGTTCCAGTTTAGATGACGAAAAGTACTTAAAACCAACCATTACAAACATCCATTGTTTAGTTGTGATCTTCAAGTATGTTTGTAAAACAAATAGGCATGTGTATATTGTTTAAATCTGTTTACAATACAATAAGGAATGAGCTACAAAAGTAGGTACACGTGCCGCACTGCGGTTTAAGTTTAATGACGTCTATTTAGCAACAACAACAACACCAACAACAATACTTATCGGTATCTAAACTGGATCGAATTATAATTTCATGTGAAGTCACTGATGTGGCATATATTTTCTCGCTTGATGGGATACTGTCAGTATAACGTACTGTCAGTATAGCCCTGAAATTGTCTCATGTAATTTTACATCGAAATGTGAAGTACGCATATATTCCAGAGCCAGTTCACATTATTCCAGTGCTGGTTTCGATAACGTCTTTAAAGCTACTGATACAAATTTGAACGAGGCATTAGCTACTGGGTCAATCAACTTTCCCTTGTTGTTATTCTGTCCGGTCTCCCAGGATACAACAGTAACCGAGTTTCTTAGAACAAACGTTATAATGTGAATTTCTAGCATGCTGGTCCACGTCAGAGTGGGTTAATAATCATGGCTAAAAATAATGTTTCGTAAGATTAAAGTCTGAAAAATCACAGTTTTAAAGCGTGACCTAGGAGACGTAACCATGGTAACATACATGGCTACAAGAAATTGACCCTACTGCTTACGCTGGTACTGTGGCATTGGTGAGTTTCGCATTGTGCGCCGTAATCTCTGCTTTTGTTCCGCCAACAAACGAGAGGAGTACACGCATTATTCTCGACGAATACGAGACGACACGGCTACGACGCGATTAAACGATGACTCGGTCGACAATGGAGACGAATGGAAACGATTTCAACTGAATAAATAAAGTGTCACACAAACATAGAGCTTTTAGAAATGTATAAAATATAATACAACAGCAACATTTTCCTAAGTGTCCTATGTGTCCAAAGCAATTAATGTAAAAGCGGCCGAAAATGTAATCTCTTCAGCTCAAAAAAGTACATTAAGAAGGAAATCCGAAACGCAGTCATTTAACCACCCAATTGACAATATTTCACTTTATCATAGCGTGAAATAATTAAGCAATAGTCAGTGCTACTAGCAGTATGAAGTTGTAGAAACTACCTAGTTAGTAGTTATAATTATCTTCTAATGAAGCGACTTACGTATAGTGATCGAACTTCCAGGAGTTCGTTTGATCGTCTAATATTAGGTGGATGATGGATCTAATCTTGTGTCATCTATTGGACAGTAAGGTGTCGAGAACTGGAACGTTCACTTTACTAACCCACCATAAAATAATGCTTTTTGGAAGCCGTTTAATACATAATTCATACTTAAGTAATAAAGCTGAATTGTTTAAATTAATTAATAATTCATATCCTACGAAATACCCCTACAAATTATTAACAGTTTTGACGAAAATAAATCGCACTGCTAATCTCAATTTTCCAAAGCAATTTTCTAAAAACAAATTGACTTCATCAGACGATAAACGACTAGGCTTCTCATTAAAGACCATCAAAGGCGTTTTAAAATCGATCACGGGACAATGAACATCTTTAAACAAGAACGACTTAAGTGCCAAAGATTTCGGAAGAAGATAAGCCCTATTTTAGCGAAATTAAATAAGGAATAGGAATGGGGTTTGATAGTAAATGAGCCGCAAAGGGTAATGATCTTGCGGCTTTTGCAGTCAAAGACATGTATCCAGTTTTCACCCTATTAACAATGGCATAAGGTGCAATATATTGTAAAAAAAATATTTAACTTAGATTGTACAATCGAATATGTACACTCAGCCCATGAAAATGTTGAGCATACTTAGAACCTTGTCACATCGAAATCTAAGAAATATTTAGACTGACACGTCATAAAATTTGAAACCTCTTTAATTTGACAAAGTACTAAAGTGCTCAACATTTTCGTTGACCCACTGTACTTACAGCTTTTGCTCCTTATGTTTGGCATTTAAGACTCAAAATTGCTAGTTAATGAGTTGACATTACAAATAAAGAAACGTTGAAATGGTTTTAGTGCTTATTTCTACAATAAGATCAACAAATGAAGCGTCCAATTATATAAAAATTGACAACCTAATTGCCAAACAATCTAACTAAATGAATGAATGATTTATTTATTTGAAGCAAACCACCATCATTCGCTTTAGTTTTTTTCTTCCATACCTAACTAAGTACCTCATTCATCACATCATATGCTTCGGTACAACTTTATTACGCGATGGCAGCGTCCGGCCGTGAGCGCGTGTGGCAACCAACAACTACTGCATGGTTGTTCATCTTAGAAGAAAGCTGACGGAATTAATAATAGCGCCACCTATTTTCATGGTTATTAAACTTGCTCGAATAGTCAGCTAAACCCTTAATCAAAAAGTTTAAAATACTTCCACTTCCATGCATGTACATAAAAGAAGCGTGTCTCCTGGTTAAAAATAACCCACAACACTTCTCTCAGCGCAATGACACCAGTGCAAGACACACCCGAGCACAATACAGAGACCTTCTATATCAGCCTCGTTGCCACACTTTTATTTATAAGAAAAATTGTTTTAACATGTGCATAGTCTTGTACCTATAATAAACTCCCTACAAACATTAAACTAGAAAATAAGATGTTATTCAAAAGTAAATTGACTAAATGGCTACAGGAAAATTGTTTCTACAATATTAATGAATGTTTGACGCGCTGAAAGCTAAATCATAATATGATAATATGACAAAATAAATATATTGACATTGTAATACATTTGACATCCAATTAATTATAAATAATATGACTGTTAACATTTGCACACCTGCATGCAGGTTGAATACGCATGAACTTTTTAATATAAGATCTTTATGTAACCGTGTTCAAGCAAATAAAGAATTTGTATTTGTATTTGTATAAAAAGTAAAAGTAGGTAGACTGTTAAAAAGGTATTCAAAAATTCGATGCGTATCAGTATCACACACGTGGCCCTGTGGTAAAGTATATTGTCTTTAGAGACAACGTACCCGGGTTCCATCCCCAGCGGCGGATGCACTTTTTGTATGTTTTTTCACGTGTATCTAAGATAATAATTACTAACTTTGGCACTTGGTAGCGCTTTAGTCGGGATCACAATATACGAGAAGTTGGCTATCTATTTCCAGATGATTTCCAGTCATTACACTCTTATCTAGGAACTACTGACTGAGTGTGCAGCGACGGTGTAGGTATAATTCTCGGTTCCGACGGTGCCGAAACATACCACTGTCCATATCGTTTTTCACGCAATCCAGCCACCTTTTCCTTCTCTTACATCCCTCCACATTATACCTATTATGTTTTTTTACACAATGACGGTGGCGAACAAGCGTACGGTCCTGATGATAAGCGGACACCGCAGCCTATAGACGCTCGCAACTCCAAGGGACTTTGCCAACCCTTTATAAAATTGTATTCAAAACAAACCTTATGTAATCACCCTTTATGAAACTGCTTTATGAAATTGGTTTAATTATTTATTAAAATACGAAACAGTACAACTCCGAAATTATAGAAAACTTTTCTGAGACATATTTTAGGTACTTTAATTAGGAAAACACTTCAGATATGAGTGTTAACAGGAATCCCGCGTAACCACATTCCACGAACGCCGGGACAACTAATCAGGACAATTATCAATTAGCTTCGCCTTAACACTCCAAGCCGGTAGAACCTTAATCCGGAAACGTAAGGTTTAGAATATATTGGCAGTTTGTGGCAGGTTCATGAAGGCTTATTTGACTCGTTTACTTTGTTTAGCTCGCTGGAATTGCCTCGCCTCAGCCGAGTTATTGCAAGGACATTGCTACATTTATGGAAAAGGCAAATTCTGCGGATAAATTTGCTGGTTCGTAAAGCAGCCCTTGTAAATTCTCGAAGTTAATGATCTTTTGCCTGATTTTTAAATAGAAAACTTCAGTGAGTCTCAGACATATTGAAATACTAGCTTTTGCCCGCGACTTCGTCTGCGTAGAACTCGCGTCATCGCGTTAGAATGTTATTTCATTCTTCTATTTCTTGCACTTACCTAGTTATCTCTCTTCCATTCTAACTTAAACCCCGTTAAGGGATGATTTCCGGGATAAAAGTATCCTATGTCCTTCCCTAGGACTCAAACTATATCCATACCAAATTTCATCGAAATCGGTTGAGCATTTTAAGGGGAAACAGGCAGACAGAGTTACTTTCGCATGTATACCCCGCCCCGGTTTCGCACGGGTAGTCCAGTTTTAAACAACAACAAACAACAACAAATACCTACTCTTTATTGCACACCTCAATCCTCAATTAAAGGACACAGATCAGGATCACAGGGAGAGGATTTTTTATGATTTAAATTTATTTATCTAAGCTTTTGCCCGCGACTTCATTCGCGTGAATCAACTTCTACACTGTATTTCGCCGGGCTGTCTCGCCAAACATTGCGCACGCCGGCTCAATGCGCCCACATGAAACACATGACAGAGGACAAAATATATATTAAGAAGGAAGTAGATGAAATGTTTCGGATATTCTGATACGGGTATGGAAAATACTTCATACGCATCAAGTAATGAAGATGAAAACGCGAGCGCAGCGAGCGCGAATTCTTTCAATCATTACGATGCAGGGGCGGAAAATGCTTCATACGCATCAAATAGTGTAGATGAAAACGCGAGCGCAGCGAGCGCGAAATGTTAGAACATTATGATGCAGGTGTACAAAAGACTTCATACGCACCAAGTAATGTAGATGAAAACGCGAGCGTAGCGAGCGCAAAATAATAAAAAAAACATTGTGATGCATACTTCATACGCATCAAGTAATGAAGATAAAAACGCGAGCGTAGTGAGTGCGAAATGTTTCGAACATTATGATGCAGGCACGGAAAAGATATCACACGCATCAACTAATGTATCTGAAAACAATGTGAAAACGTGAGCGTAGGGCGCGCGAAAATTTTCGAACATTATGATGTAGGTGCGGAAAATACTTTATACTCATCAAGTAATGTAGTTGAAAACGCGAGCGCAGCTAGCGCGAAATTTTTGAACATTAATATGCAGGTGCGGAAAATACTTCATACGCATCAAGAAATGAAGAAAATCGCGAGCGTAGTGAGCGCGAAATGTTTTGATGCAGGTGAGGAAAATACTTCATACGCATCAACTATAATGTAGATGAAAACGCGAGCGTAGGGCGCGCGAAATATTTCAAACATTATGATGCCGGTGCGGAAAATAATTCATACGCATCAAGTCATGCAGATGAAAACGCGAGCGTAGCGAACGCGAAATTTTTACAAACATTATGATGCAGGTGCGGAAAAGACTTCAAACGCATCAAGTAATGTAGATGAAAAAGCGAGCGTAGCGCGCGCTAACGTTTTTGAACATTATGATTAAGGTGCGGAAAATAATCCCTACGCGTCAAGTAATGTAGATAAAAAAGCGAGTGCGAAATGATTCGAACATTATGATGCAGGTTAGGAAAATACTTCATACTTATCAAGTAATGTGTATGAAAACGCGAGCGCAGCGAGCGCGAAATGTTTCGAACATTATGATGCAGGTGCGGAAAATAATTCCTACGCGTCAAGTAATGTAGATAAAAAAGCGAGTGCGAAATGATTCGAACATTATGATGCAGGTACGGAAAATACTTAATACGCGTCAAGCAATGTAGATGATTGAACAAAAAGAAATTGTTGACCTATCAAACGGCTTTGTAAAGAGGTGGTTGGATAGATATTTTTTTGTTCATAAATTAGTGGAATACCTTTCAAAGTTCAAAGTGCCTTCTTGTAAAACATAGGTATAACTGAATACCTACTTTGGTCTGTTCTTTCACTTTCGAAGATGGAGTAGGGGCCTAGGTTGATAGCGCACCCACCCTGGTTGCTTCTAAGAGGTATGTGATTTTCTGAGAATTGTGTTTTTTTTTTTGCTTCCTATCCACCTATAACTTTCGAATTTGGTCATACTTGATGTTTATTGTTACGTAGCTATATTTTACTAACGAATACCAATATACCCTAAATTTATGTCTGTTACGCGCTGAACGTATTTTATACATTTTGCTGACGGAAAACGCAACTAATCGGCACCTCGAAGAACCTCAATGACACCCATATCCATATATTATTAAGAAAAGTAAATAAGTAAATGTCCGCCATCTTCGATTTGAAAATGGATATCATTGGATTGTAATGAGCACCTCAAAAAACAATATTTTATACAAAAATGCACATACCTAATATATAGGTACATGTCGCAAGTGCTACCATGCAACCGAGAGCCCGCCGCTCTGCGTAGGTACCCTCCATCGAAGACAAAAAAAACCGAGGTTTCGTAGTAAGGTTTGTGAATATTGATAGAGACTGACTGACCAACATAATTAGATCTCTAATTTCAAACAGTTAATATGGTTTGAGGGACTTTTGTATTTTTGTCTTTAGCCCTGAGAGGCAGATGTATTGTTATTTCACCCCCCATTTTTTCAAATACTATCTGTTTATTATAAAATGTTTGAATGGGGTTCTATTTACTTTGCGTCCATGTATATACTTACCAATTTTCAAGCCTATAAATCATGAACTGAAAGACTTCTCATACAAAGTTTAACCCCTCTTTTCACCCCCTTTCATCCCTAACCTGTATGATTTTTATAGCCTATAACCTGGCCGAAGATCCAATAAACATATAAGTGAAGGCTGTATTAAAATCCATTCGCTAGTTTTCGCGTGATAGTTAGACATATAAACAGACAGACAAACAGACAAACAGACAAACAGACAAACAGACAAGCAGACAAACAGACAAACAGACACGAATTCTAAAAACAGTTGAAACGTGTTCTGTTATCGATTCTTAGACCCCTCCATCGATTTTTTTACTAATATCTTCAATGTACAGATTTTCGACCCTCTTCTGCTTTATTATATGTATAGATAGATAGATAATAAACGGGTCACTCACGTCTTTATCGTCGAATATCGCTCGACATGTTTCGGGCCAATACGCGGCCCTTAATCATGAGTGGTCGCGACGGCCTCCCGTCTAACACTGCGCGCGAGCGCGCGGTACGCGCGGCTGCCCGGTGTTGGTTGCGTCGGTGGGGCGGGAGCGGGATGCGAGAATCCACCCTCATTTTCGTCACTATTATTCAACAGTACATGGTTACATGTACATGTACAGGTTTTGCCTGATGATCAGTAACTGTGTTGACTCTATTTTCATCTAAGAGTTCACTAATCCGTCGAAAGTTAAAATGAACTTTTTTCACACGCATTTCCCAAACCAAAACTGCTTAAGGCGATATATGGATTGAAAGAGACACCCTTTGTTTTTCGCTCACGACAAAACGGGATGCAACCCTCTCCGAGAATGGCTTTTTAGACAAATCTCGTTAAATATCTGACTGTGTGCAGGTTTATTAAATTTCCTCTTGTCAGTACCTAGATGAGGTAAAATACCATCGTATTGACTTAATCGTGTCTTTTAATAATGCGTTGTTTTAGTAGGCTGAGGAAAAAAAGGAAATATGGACTCGACATTGGATTTATTTTCCATCGAGAAAATTTTAAGCAATCATGTTTCGCTATTGTCAGTACCACAATCATATAGTCAAGAATCATATATCTGAAAATCAGCCGCTACTGTTAGCTAGTCTGGGCAGGACAGCGTTTCAAAGTCTCTAAATTTCTCAGTGTAGCGCCTTAAACGATAATTAAATCGTACCTAATTTTGTTTACTTAACACAAAGAAATTAACACTTGTATAGACAACAATTAGACAGACCCACAAAGGTTGTTATTGCTGCATTCAGTATAAAGGTATACCTGTAATTATTTGAGTTTGGCTGGTTTGCATCAAAGTAATTCGTTCAAAAAGTTATTTTCTTTTTCACACAATAAGGTTCAAAATCCAGTAAATTTTTTATAGAAAATTCGGCAAAATAAAAAGAATTTCAGCCTTAATTTAGTGCTCTGTTGTAGCTCCCAAGTTTGTATTTGAATGTTGTGTAAATAGGTCCCTAATTGACTTGAACTAACAAGATATTATTAAATTTGCTCGCCTAGAGGTCTATTTTTATACGTTGCTTCCGAACCAAAGCTCTTTTTAATTTTTTGTTCATTTTCCTAGCGTTAGCTCCAATTGGCGTAGGCACTATAGTTTTACGAGTCTCCTGGGATTCCAACCCATTGGGAAAACGAGACGGTGTTTTGATTGTCTAGTTTCCTCATTATGTTTTCTTTCGCTGAAAATCTACTGCTAAAATTTCAAATTATATTTTTACAACTTTTTTTTAACCCAGTGGTTCGAACCCACTACCATTTGTGAAAGTCGCGTCTAATACTCCGCTGCAGTGGTTAAAAAAAAGAAACAGTTTGTATGAATATTTTATCCTTCATACACCAACCAATTAGGTAAGGTGTAGAATATCGCTATTGGATTGTCATAGTCAATTGAGAGAAACGTTTGACCACGTCAGTGAAACGCGAGCGAAAATGTGTAAATTGCAATGGTAAATTTAAACAGAACCAAATAAATCAACATTTTTTTTTATTGTCAATGTTAACATTTTGTCATAATTATCCTGATTAATTTTTTTATCGTAGGTACCTATGGCACTTATTTCGATCCGTGAGATCTTCGAGAAAACAGTACGGTTGCCGGTTTGTTTCAGGTCATGAACAGAAGCCACTCTCCAACGCACTCGCGCACTCCTATCGCTTTATTGGGCCGTCTACAAAGCCACAGCCAGGTTAAAAAAACACACACACTCTTTTATCACTACCCAGGGTTCAAGTGTAGAGTAGCGGTTGGTACTCCCTACGGACGCGGTACAATTTCGACCCCCGTTCGTCAAGCGACCCACTCGACTGTTAGAGGTTCTCAAGCCACCTGAAGGCCTCCAACTTGCTGCTGCTTGCTGCGACTGCTGTTTGTCAGACAGCATCAGATTTCATCATGATAAAATATCCAGCTTTATTTGGCGACTTCCTGACTTGGCGGGGCGGGATCGATATGTGACATTTTCTTCTTTGACGTAAACTTACTGACGTCGCAAAGATTCTCACTTGACATAATACTGTCAGTATTACGTTTGCGCAGTAGTAATATCATGCGCAGAAGCGGAGCAGTACCGCCTTCGCATCGTCCCGCTACTGCACATCCCGCGCCAGTCAGGAAGCACTCATTTAAATGAAGGGGCGTAGTAGTATATGGTACTGAGTCGACTGACAGCTGACACTAACATTTGACACTTTTCTCATATCGTACCGCCTCCGCACCGACAAATCAGGAAGTCGCCTGTCTACTTTCCTGACTTCACTACGGCCGAGATGTGTGGTGTAACATTATGGGCAGTAAAATTATCGACACCGCACCTGCTACGCTTTGTCGTGCCCTGTGGAAAGGGGAAATGAATCGATACATAACGATATTTCTATCATAGATATGATAAAGTGTGTCGTGTTACTGCGATAAATATTATAGGAGATGGTAACAAATCTTGGGGACATAGTGCAGTTAAAACAGTATTTAAACCAACGATTTTATCATTATATACACTCGCGGACCAAGAATATGATAAGATAAGATAAGATAAGATAATAATTTATTTGCAGAAAAAGAGTATACAGGTACAGGTCTTAGATTAATAGAATTGTTCAGCCTTCTTCAGCCATTTCTTGATAGCATGCAAATATTCTTAAAGTGCTAAATTGCGATTAAGTACATTTTCTATACGACATGATACATATTTACAAATTTACAAATTACACGATATGGGTTTTTTAAACATGTCAGGATCTTTATTTAATTTTACATAAAAACTGCAAAAATAACAGTAAAAAGGTAACGTTTAAATCGGACTGGTCAAAACCCATGAAAGAAACAACGTTAACGGAGCGAGATATCGCAAATCTCTTCATTTTTGGTTTTAAAACAACAGGCGATATATTCCAGACAACCTTTGAGTAGCGGAGATAGGTACTGCAACATTAACCTAACGTGATATGATTAGCTTAATTTTAAAAACAAAACTTAATCTTTTGTAATATTATATTAATCATTCAGATTTATAAAAGATTTGACATATAGCCTTACAAAGCTTCGAAAGACCTTTCAAAAAGAGTCACCACAATTTCGCCCCATCGCAGATCGCAGCGCGTAACGTACCACATCCTGCCATTTGGTACCACAAGTGCACTTCTCGCGTTTTTAGTCGTAAGTGTATGTCAAAATACCTGTCACTTAAACCTTTATGGAATGATACTCCCAAATTCAAAACCTTTCCATTCAGCTAAATGCGTTCACGTAATTTCAGCGAGCATTTTCGTGGTCCGGATGAAAGGCAAGTGGAACGAACTAGGGCACACTTGGAAGTATTAAGGCAAAGGGTTGTATGAGGTTGTATGGGACAATAGTAGCCTTTGTATGTTTTTGCTGAAAAAAAATCCCTCTGACTATAGAAAAAACACCGTTGCAGCACCTATGCACTGTGCATAATGTTTCAAATGCTTGATTCACTGGCAAATATTACATAGTTTACCTACAGGTAAATTACTTTCGAGACGATTTTGCATTTGTAGTTGTGTATGGACAAAATTTAAATGTGCGTAAATTATTTTGTGTAAATTTGAATATAGAATCCCTGTCAAAATACAAATACTACTACAAATGCAAAAACGTCTCGAATATTAGTTTATGCAACTGGTACATAATGAGGGGCAATGCCTAATTATGTACAGTTGCATACATCTACACACATATTATAACTACTCTAAGATGGGTTCAGAAACCGTAGTAAATAAATACAATAATTGTGTTAATACAACCTTTTTTGCACGGTTGCGGAAATATCGAAATCAGAACTGGCAACCGATACCTGAATGTTATTTTAAAAAGTAAAGAGTCCCTATTCTGATGTGATCATGTCGTTCTAGCTCAAATTTCGTGCGATATATACTAAAAAAACATCGAGCTGACATTTCGCATCGACTGAATTTGAATTTTCAGTGATACTAGATTAGGGACATGTCAACTTTGACATTTAAATTTTGACAGTTTTTTTGACGTTTAATATTTTATATATGAGATTAAAATGAAAATTATATTACTGCTGTAGCCTTAGCCACAGATAAGAAAATTGCCATAAATTCATTGAACGTTGAAATGAGAGTCATTTTCTACGGGTTTCGAACGCATATTAGAGGATTTATGATATGTGTGTAGATAATAGTAGTTTATGCAACTGGTACATAATGAGGGGCATTAAAACACGAGTGTGTTTTATGAAACGAGCCGAAGGCGAGTTTCATAATAAGGTCACACGAGTGTTTTAATGCCTAATTATGTACAGTTGCATACACTACTTTATCTACATCCATATATTAAATCCTCTTTCATGTGTTTCGTGTGGGTACTTCTCGCCGGCGTGCGCCATGTTTGCGTCGACAGGCCGGCCCGCGCCTCCGCCGCCAGCCCGCAGCTGTGTCTTAATTTTGTACGTGATCTCATTTAAGTGTTATATTTCGTGATCTAATAGGGGACGCACGCAACAGCCGCACAGTATATTATAAAGCGGGGTCTTATCTACGGTATTTGAACTTATAAAAGAGGATTTACTATATGGGTGTAGATAAAGTAATTTATCTGTACATTAACTGTATTAGTACCATTTTTGTGGTCGATACGACTAATGACTGTATTATTTAATACGGACGAATAATAAATGAATACCTACTTGTGAAGAATCGTACACAAATCTTACTAAACTAAGCAAAGCTTGTACTTTGGATAGGTATTAAGCGACAATAGTGTTTTTAAGCAAATAAATGATTTCTGATTTCTGAATATACATATTTATATAGATAAAAAAGATACACAAATATACAAGACTCAGGTAGCCATCACAGAAATTAAGGCACTGACCGGGATTTGAACCCGAGACCTCCATTGCATTGTGTGCAGGATCAATACCAACTAGACTAAGGCGACTTCCTGATTTGTCGGTGTGGAGGCGGTACGATATGAGAAAACTGTCAAATGTAGTGTCAACTGTCAGTGAACTCAATACTACTTTTTACTGCGCCCCTACATTTAAATGAGTGCTTCCTGGCTGGCTCGGGATGCGCGGAAGCGGAACGATGCGAAGGCAGTACTGGTCCGCTTCTGCGCATCATATTACTGCTGCGCAAATGTAATACTGACAGTATTCCGTCAAGTGGGAATCTTTGCGACGACAGTAAGTTTACGTCAATGAAGAAAATGACACATATCGATCCCGCCCCGCCAAGTCAGGAAGTCGCTTTAAGCGGTCGTCGATCTTAATTTCTCAATCTTTTTCGTATAGATTTAATTTCCCTTATCCTTCATTTTTAGGTTGATTTGTTACATTGACCGATCAAAACTCGGATTTTCTTTTGAACTCTCTGACGGAGTACAATAATCAAACTGTATGTCTTTCCTTTACACCTCCCTTTACCCTACAGAAAAACTTTGTTACAAATTGTTTGGAAAGGGTTCTACCTCTAAAGCAACGTTACGAGTGCCTGGGTCGGGTCATTGCCTTCCAAGCATATTTAGGTCAAATTTTTACAAGATTGCCATCGCAAACTTGTAGTAATATGTAGGTAGTAGAAAATTCGGCTGTGAAACTCTCAGATACGGCGTGTTGGTATCAGAAAGCTTCACTCGAGTAAGTTTTTTACTCGTCATAAATTTAAGAGTTAGGCTCTTGTCGGTGTAGCTCTCTCCATCTGACTCTATCTAGGGCCGTCTCTTTGTATTGGTCTTAAAACGACATGACTGCTAATTTTCCTTTTATATTTTTCGTGTAGCTTATCCTCGGTCTTCCTTCAATTTTGCCTTCTATGATGTTCTTTATTAAAGCGTCATGTCGTATAAGTTGAACAATCATTTTCCCTTTTCTGTTTTCTCTAACTTTCAGCAGTTATTTTCTTCTCATCAGCACTTCTTTTCAGTTTTTTACTGCTTGCCTATATTTAAATGAGTCTTTTCGAGTGGTGCAGGATTCGCAGAAGTTGGGTTAGGTTAGATTAGGTTAGTTTAGGTTAGGATGCGATGCGATGCGAATGCTGTGCTACCCCGCTTACATGCACGATATTGCTTGCACTACTTCTGCACACATGTAATACGACGAGGTGGGAAGACCCCCATAAGGTAGACTGATGACCTTATAAAGTCTCGGGAATACGCTGGATGCAGGTGGCGAAAGTCCGGTCATTGTGGCACTATTTAGACGAGTTTTTTTGTCTAGCAGAGGGCGTTTCGGCTGATAAAACAGTGATGATTTATTATACTGACAGTACCCCGTCCAATGAGAAAATCTCTTCAGTATCAGTAAGCTCAATGAACAATATAATACCGATCCCGCTCCGCCTAATCAAGAAGCTAAAATTTTCACAAGTTTAATGCTCGTGCAGAATTCTAATCGCGTTTCAGTTGGGCGTGAGTTGGGCGCCGAACGGCGGTCATTAAGAAGCTTCTGATTGGGCCATTCATGCGATTATTACGCAATTAGCTGCGATTGGCTGCCCATGTGAATTTTGTGAATTAAGACATATAATGATCTAGGTTTGAAAACAGCAGTAAGTTTATGACCATAGACTAGTATACCAAGACCTTGAATATCTTACAATACGTTCCAAAAACCAGATTACATGTGCAACTATACAAATCTGTTTTAGAATTTCGAACTTGTATTTAAACATGCAATGAATCCTGCTCTGTGTTAATCGACTTGGCACTACTCGTAGTGCTGTATGTGCACTTTGTCAATTATACGCTTAATTATTGATCATGCTGTGTGAACTTGCTTGGGATGTCATGCTGGTCTATAAGCTACTGAATAAGTGCAAACTTAACTATCATGTATTATGTGATGTCTGTAAAGCGCACCTTACTAATAGCTAAAACAGACTTTGCAACTTTTTTTCTGCATAAATAATTGCTATCGCGTTCGAGTTGATCGTGAGTTTTGCACCGAACCAAACCGAACGCTGGTCATTAAAGGGCGTATAATTAGTCCGTTCATGCGATCACTCCGCAATCAACCGCGATCGGCTGCTCGCAGTTCAGGCCTGGCCGCTCGTCCGCCATTTCACGAGTAAGAGCCTTATCACACTGCCGACTTTCGAGCGACTTGGAAGCGAGGCGAGCTCAGCGAGCTCGCCTCGAGTGCACAACGAGCTCGCCGCTAGCGGGCAGCGAGGTGGCCGCGAGCGCACAGCGAGGTCGCCGCATCTAAAGTAGGTATAGAGATTTTCCCGCGAGTACGCAGCGACTTCGCTAAGCGCTCGCCTCGCTTCCAAGTCACTCGCAAATCGCCAGTGTGATAAGGCTCTAAGAGTAACGAGCTCGCGGCGAGCGCGCAGCGAAATCGCTGCGTACTCGCTGGAAAATCTCTATACTCTAGATGCGGCGACCTAGCTGCGCGGTCGCGGCGAGCTGTTGCGCACTCGGGGCGAGCTTGCTGCGCGCTCGCTTCGCTTCCAAGTCGCTCGCAAATCGCTACTGTGATAAGGCTCTAAAGTAACCGATGCAATAATAGGTAATGCAGCTACCAGCAGATGTTCGTATACAAATTTGAATAAGAGCGACAGATATCATGATGTGTTTGTCAATGTTTCACGTTTTTTTACTTTATCCATTTTATTTATTGGGGTTCCGTACCCAAACGGTTCAAACGGACAATCAAACATCTTGTCCGATCGCGTGTAGATACTATGTTTTCTTCCTTTAAGGCGAGTGCCCAGTTTTTTTTAATTTCATAGGACGCACGCAAATTAGCTTATAACCGGCCTGGTGGTGAGCAAACGCAGCTCTCTATGGGCGCTCGCGACTGTAGAAAAATCTTCTGTAAGTAATGCGGTCTTTTGTAATGTTTCTGTAATGTTCCGACTTTTTTTACATCCACAATCAAGATAAAGGTAAAGTCGGTAAAAGCCAAGCAAGCGCGGCGTTGGCAAGGATAAAGGTAGTAATAATTATGCCATATTTAATCGTTTTCCGCCCCGGACACGTGCCGCTTACGCAATGCCTGTCCAAGTGTCCAAACGGCTTTAGGGATGAGACAAATGGAGTCTCATCGAATCTATATTTGAACAGAATTAAAATGTCCGGCAATACGCGTGACCCTCGGCCCTAACGTCAAGTTAGCGACGTGACTGCCATACTGGACCGGGTTTATGTATTCGGACATTATATTTGGACCTCGCGATAAAAACTAGCCGGTACGAGCCAGTTGTACGAGGGTTCCGTAAGTTAAATACTGGAAAAACTTCGAAATCGAAAACAAATAAATACATGAAATACAATGTAGGTTTAAAAACATTAGTCAGTAAACACACATGCCACGCGGGTCGCAAACGCACTCATCCTGAGAAAGAACTCCCGAAGAGTCCGAAACACGTCGCCCTTGACAATCGAGACGTGAGACTTGACGTGAGTTTTAACCGTTTAGTAAAATATAGCTGTGACATGACTCACGAAAGTTGAAATTCAGGTATTATAAGATGACACACTTGAAAATTTAAAATTCAAGGGAATACTTGAAGAGTTTGTTCCTCCGAATCTGCGGCAAAATCAGGGGGCAAAGATGGGGCCGACGGTGAAGCAAGCTCACCTAGAATATGCCTATTCACTCGTGCCTTAAAGAGGTCCAAGTTATATGAACTCAGAAATACAGATGCATTAGAATATTATATTTGGGTACCAGAGCTAGCTGCTTAATACAAAATTAATTCGCCCTTTTCCATTTCGTCACAACAATATTCCACGTCGATGTGTCAGATTAATCCGTTCCACGAAATGAAATCATATTCGGTGGATCCCTAATACCGATCCCACAGTCTATCTATCTTGCACGCGTGATATAATTACGGAGGCTGAGATCCGCGGGCTGAGAGTGAACGGGGAGGGGAGTCTCAATCGTTTTGGTACGTAAAGGATTGTTTGTCTATGGACCACAAAGGCTCGCGATTGTAAGTAATATCGAGCCGTAAGTATATTTGGACGACTAAGGAAGTATAAGCTGAAGTGAGTTAACACGTTACATATACCAACTGCAGTTAAAAAGATATATGTAAGCATAGAAAATAACACGCGTGGGAGCAAGATGCAACGACATATCCGCGACATATCGCGTATTACTTGTCACAGGACTATTATGTCAACGGCCGGACTATCATTGATGTACTGCCATTGGGTCACATAAGATAAGATAAGAATTCATTTATTCAAGTAGGATTCATTGGACCGCTTTGTTTATGTTGCATAAGTAACACGACTAATGTGGCATGTGGCAATCGTACCTACTAACGGATTGTTAATATTGTAATCTGATACTTTTTTCAATTTAGTCAAGTAACCAATAATTCCATCCCTTTCATTGATATCCAATATTCCATCTACAGGATTCTCTTTCTACGATTTGGACCGTATGATCCCACTGTGTTTTTAATATTTTTTAACCTGACTTTCTTGTGAACGTCAAATTCTTTTGTTTTTCGCAGAAGTTATTATCAAAGACTGCGAATCGCTTGTCAAATAACAGGACACACCAACTTGTCATTGGATGAAAATCTTCCGCAATAAACTTACACCCACTCCAAAACCGACTTACTCCTGAAAAGTCTTAAGAGCTCGGTAATTTTCTATACAGATACGGTCTTTCAGGCCACAATGCCAAGCCCTTCGGACAACTTTGCCGCAAATAAAAACTTTTCGCTCCTGCTTGGAATATCAAACGAATTCGGGATAATATCGCCAGTTGCCCAAACAGTTGCCATTTTGATTCTAAGGGTTCAACAGTGCACAAAACGTGATGGGAAAGAATGAGTGGGTTTTGGCCTCGTGCACATTTCATTTGTGCATCATTGGGTAAAAACTAGAAATGAGCCCTTAGGGAGTCGTAAAATTTATGATACTCACTTTGTGGCTGGTTGTAGAACTTTGTGACGAACAATTAGTTTTTTTTTAAATTGCACCTTATAATGCGGGAAAAACTCGTCTGTCTATATGTAGTCGACGTCAAAGATATGTTAAGACATTTGCAATTTTTTTCTTTCATTCTTTAATTACATTGATAACTTGATAAGGTAAAAATTGTAAACATATCTTTGACGTCGACCGTAAATTTTTGTGCTGTGACCTGTGACGCACGTGGAATTGCGTCGCGAGCATGAAATTTTGCGAATATTTAGAGCAGCCCAACTGGGTGAGTATATGCCACTACCTATCAGAAGACTGCAATCGCAATACCGCCGCTATGGTGCATCATCAAAACCTCTTAAAGCCACACAAAACTGCCAAATCGCATACGACACAAATCCCTCACAATTCACGTTTTATTTCCTCAAAATACAGAAGGAGATAAGCTTGAAAGAATGGACCTATATTAGGTACGGGAATTGACGTTCGGCTTTGAGGCCGCACAATTAGGGCGGGAAGGGTTACATACTCGTAAATCCCCTTATCTTCGCATTTTTCATCATACATGGACACGTGTGATAGGGCTATGTTATATGGGGACCATTATTTAGTTTTTACGAGTAGCTGACTTTGAGTAGGTTCCTCGTCTTTTATGTGACTGTCATTTTTACGTTTATCTCACAAAAGGCCCGGACACAATGTCCACGGTACGGCACCGGGCACCGTCTACGGCCTTTGTTCTTTGTACGTTGCCGCGTACGGCGCGGCACCGTACCGTGGACATGTGTCCGGGCTCAAAATGGGCTGCATATGGTTTGTATTTCGATGCGGTGCCAGTAAGCTGTCAGCATCAACTGCAAGCCGAATCGATATTGATTCTTTACTGCTCAGCTACATTCTACATTTAAATGAGCGTTTCCCGATTGACGCGGGATACGCGGATGCTGTATCTATTGCGTCCGAAACTCAAGAAGCCTCTTCAGAATCGTGTTTTTTCTATCGTTATTCCGCCTTTACGATGTAGAAGGAGTCTAAATCTTATTTCATCATCTTATTTAAAACCAACAAATATACTGATTGCCAAATACGAGTACACTACTTTACTGAGTAAGTTGCGTAATCTCAAGCGTTCCTACAATTCCAGTTGAGTTTTAATAATATTAACTCAGTTGAGCCGCTCAACTTGAGCGTGAAACAAAACACTCGAGTATCTATTAGATGACTCCAGTCTTTATTAAAGACTACAGAAGACTCAAGTCCCCCCAAGTTGAAAAGAACTTGAGCTTCGATTCAATGAATAGAGTCTAAAAAACCGGCCAAGTGCGAGTCGGACTTCGCACATTTAGGCGGCTTCCTGACTTGGCGGGGCGGGATCGATATGTGAATTTTTTTTCTTTGACGTAAACTTACTGACGTCGCAAAGACTCCCACTTAAAAGAATACTGTCCGTATTAACATTTGCGCAGTAGTAATATTATGCGCAGAAGCGGACCAGTACTGCCTTCGCATCGTCCCGCTTCCGCACATCCCGCGCCAGTCAGAAAGCACTTATTTAAATTAAATGTAGGGGCGCAGTAAAAAGTAGTACTGAGTTGACTGACAGTTGACACTGACATTTGACAGTTTTCTCATATCTTATGGTTCCGAACCGACCGCAAAGTTAATAAGGAATAAGGAATTTCAAAGAAAACATATAATTTATATGGCTTTGGGCCAACAAGATGCTTATACTGTGTAAATTTGAAGCCTGTAGCTCCAACTGTTTGGCTGTAAAACCTGTATGACAGACGACGGACGGTCGGATGCGTGAGTGACAGAGATAGGGTTCCGTTTGGGCCCTTTGGGTACGGAACCCTAAAAACTAAGTCGAGTCTTAGAAATGAAGACTCCGGTCTTGAGTCTTTACCAACACTACGTCAAGCGCATAGCCGAATGTCACAGAATCGGCGAAGCTGTCCCTTGTGCGAGGTGCATGACTTTAGCGGTAATGCAAAATGACGCATTACGTACGACAACCATTTAATTTAATGGTATGAATTCAGGTGACCTTTTATAAATCAGTTTGATAAATCTGTCACCGAATGTACCGCGTGTATTGTACAAATTGTAGCCACCGGTTGTGACCCAACCATTAATATTAATGCCGAATAAGCTATGGTTTCACGCGATTTCTGGAATAATTAGGTAGTTCCAGTTTGTGGGTTGAAACGCAATACATACTACCCTGCCTAGATATGTTGATGGCGTAAAATTTATCCCTTGGACTACGTCTAGCACTAGATATACCATTTATAATATGTATTCATCTTACTACACTGAACAACGCCATTGCCTATGAACAAAAAGGATGTACTTATTTTTGGGTATTTGTTTTGGAGCGACTGCCCAGTGTGTGTTGGGGATACGATAAATACCTTTAAAGTTTTTACTTTTAAGTACATATGTAGCCATGTTTTCCCCAGTGCTTTTAACACGCCAAAGACCATTTAACGATATAGAAATTGTGTCAACCAGTTAGCAAACATGAGTACTACTCGAATCTCCGGGAAATGGCAGGAAGGCTGATAGATGGGCTGACCTCACGGCTCAGGTTACAGTCTAGCACACACATTTAACCTACTAACACAACTAAGAGACTACTCTTAATAGCATGCCTTAGACAATTAGGCATTCTTTGTAACGCTGTACTGGCAAGATTATTAAACAATAATACCTATGATTGTTTATCTGATTATAGCCAACACAAGGCAGAAGGCTCTTTAGTTACAAATCATAGTTAAACAATTGGTGTAACATGAAAGTTCTGCGTCTATGTTTTAATGGCTTACCTCAAGTTCTGTTTCTTGTCACAATTTTGTTCTTTAACCCGATTTAACAAAGTTGGGTTTTATAAGAACTCCTTTTAAACCTTTTAGCAAAAATCGGTTTCCAAGCACGATTCCGCTCAACCTCATTTGACAAATTAGCCACAAACTTAGCAAGAGTTAACGCCAATAGATAGAAAATAAAGGAGGCAGCTGGCGATCTGATCGTTAGAGCACCGGCAGCCAGATAACCGGCCAAAACAAAAAGGGCACAAACGTCTTAGAATTTATACGGCTATAAGCCTTTCCGAATAGCGCAGGTTAGCGCCGTGACGCATTATCCAAGTTGCCACGTTAGACGCGAACTCCCATAATGCCTCGCGGCTCCAATGTAATCTTGCGGAGTTTTGGCACAGGTTCTACTTTCTCATCAACCTATTTTCAACCCTATGCGCTCTTTATAAGGTTCTTTATGGTAAAGTGAAGTTAAGTGTGCCGTAAGTCAGGCAGACGTGAGTTACCACCGGACGTAATGACTGCTACGTGCCGCGCCGGTCGTCGGCGATTTCAATCACTTCCGCAAACATTGTTTTGGGCGTTGCTTGAGTTCACGCCCTTAAATCCACACTCGAAGAAACGAGGGAGCTCATAAGAGCTTCATAACAGTAGTGTTTACGTTTTTCCCTTGTTTAGAATGCTTAAGGCGACTTCCTGATTTGTCGGTGCGGAGGCGGTACGATATGAGAAAACTGACAAATGTCAGTGTCAACTGTCAGTAAACTCAGTACTACTTTTTACTGCGCCACTACATTTAAATGAGTGCTTCCTGGCGGGCGCGGGGTGTCAAGTGATAATCTTTGCGACGTCAGTAAGTTTACGTCAAAGAAGAAAATTTCACATATCGATCCCGCCCCGCCAAGTCAGGAAGTCGCCTTAGTCTGTGTTGTTAAGGGTTTCCGTACAAAAAATACTTCACATTCGCAGACCGCCATCTATGCATGTCTCATTCAACTCCGAATCTGCCCTTCTGACCCTGGCTGGCGCTGGTTTTAACTCTAACATTAAAGAATCTTCCCGTAACGTTAGATCGCAGTTCTGAAACGCTTCTCCGCGGCAGTGCCTACTGCATTCATATCGCCCCGCTTCAGCACATCTCGAGTCATTCAGGAAGCACTCATTCAAATGTAGGGGCGCAGTAAAAATCGGCACTAACTCGACTGACAGTTAACATTGACCGCGGACAGTTTTCTCATATCGTACTCGTACCACTTCCCCACCGACAAATAAGGAAGTCGCCTAAACAACATCCAGCCAGACTGTTAGCTGTGTCCAAGCCAGAATCTGGTTACTGGCTCCATTCATATCCCTCGCCCAACACCGGAACTTTTCTCGACCCAGATACTCTTCGCATAGCTGCCGGTCTCCGGTTGGGAGCTGGGATCTGCACAGGACACAGCTGTGTTTCTTGTGGGGCCCCAGTGGACCGATTCGGCCACCATGGCCTCTCCTGCTCCTCGGGCGCCGGCCGCCTGTCCCGCCACGCCGCTCTCAACGACATTCTCAGAAGGGCGCTCGTCAGTGCCAACGTTCCCGCTGCTCTGGAGCCCCAGATTGTGCGGAGCGATGGCAAGCGCCCTGACGGAATGTCGTTGATACCCTGGAAGGCGGGCCGTGCACTGGTGTGGGACGCTACCTGCACAGACACCTTGGCGGCGTCCTACCTACCAGCCACTACCAAACGTACGGGGGCGGCGGCGGACGCCCGGGAACGCCTCAAGGTCACCAAATACAGCTGTCTCGGCGCCCAATACCAATTCTTTGCTTTCGGCGTCGAGACACTAGACACTCCTTGGGGTAAAAGTGCGCTGGAGCTCCACAGGGAGCTCAGTAAGAGGCTGAGAGAGGCCACAGGGGACCCTCGCGCCGGCAGCTTTCTCGCGCAAAGAATCGCAATCGCAGTTCAGCGCGGGAATGCTGCCTGCGTGATGGGCACCCTGCCAAAAGGCCCACCCCTTTTTTCAAATTAATTATTTTATTTTATTTTTAAGTTTAGGGTTTAGTTTTTATTTTAATAGTAGTTTTAATCTTAAATTTACACTGTTATTATGTTTACAAATAAACAATTTAGATCTTTTTTGAAGACATTAAGTAAAATCATTAACAGAAAAGAAAGAAAAGAAAAGAAAAGATTTTTTTTTAAAATGAATCCTAGAGCTGGCTGGCTGGGTATGGCAGCTATCTCGCACACAGAATTAGTTTAGCTATTCAGCGAGGGAATGCTGCCAGCGTCTTCGGTACAATGCCGCAGGGGCCATTTTTAGATTTAGTTTAGTTATCATTCTTTATTTTATAGTTAATAGATGTATGTAAGTATTATTATGTAGTTATTTGTTATTGTATTTTTGTTTCTTTAATAAATTAAATAATCCTAGAGAAAACAATGTTAATGAATGTCTTCAGGAAGAGTTTGTTTACATTATACTCATACTCATACTCATACTCATACTCATACTCACACTCACTATAAGACACGTAAGGATTACATGATTGTAAGGGTTTAACTTCAACACTCGGATTTCCATAAAGCAACCTTAATAAAAACCTAGAAACCCTTCTCCAAAACACAGGGTGACCCAAATTAGTTAGCAGCGAACACGGCATCGCCATCTCATAAACACACTCTAACAGTCAGGAACAAAATGCTCCCAAATAAATATTTCACGAACTTGGACCGGCAAGCGATAATCGACCTTACGTTTCTAATAATAAGTAGTACTAAGCGACATTTCTCTAGTGCACCGTAATTTGTAGGTACTTGAACCAATTCGCTATAAAGTAGTCACGTCTTGTAGGTACCTATATAAACGTTATTGAACTTTAGTGCTGTGGGAATAGGAGTCGGAATTGTAGTTCTTACTGAGTATGATAGCATCGATTGTGAAAGGGGTAAGATTCAAAACGAAATAGTTTCAGTTCAGGTACTAGTTCAATTTGCTAGTTG
The DNA here is from genome assembly GCA_951800055.1 of Cenopis cana. Classification (NCBI taxonomy): domain Eukaryota; kingdom Metazoa; phylum Arthropoda; class Insecta; order Lepidoptera; family Tortricidae; genus Cenopis; species Cenopis cana. The sequence continues at coordinate 3,230,816 of OX637483.1, read as the reverse complement.
ATTACGTAACTTATCAAAGTTACGGCAACGACCACTTTAACCTAGTTGGTAGTGACCCTGCCTAGGAAGCTGGAAGTGCTTGCTTTGAATCCGGTCAACGCTTGCACATGAAACACTTGAAGAGGATTTAATATATATGGATGTACGTAAACCATCGCCGAGTGAGTCAGCCCAACCCAGGTCGGGCCTACCTAGCTGAATTTCTTGCTGGATCTTCTCAGCTAGGTTTAATGAACTAGACACAAAACTCTCAGTAGCACATCTTGAATTCGATTCAAGATGTTCAACCAATTTCACTGCAGCGCAAATTCGTAAAGTAGGCATTCCAGTGTTTAGACCGCCCGCGTGGTCGACTCAAAGGTTACCCCTGGATAAATAAATATTTGTGGACAATCTTACACAAATCAACCTAGTCCCAAACTAAGCAAAAGCTTGTACTATGGGTACTAAGCGACGATATACATACTTATATAGATAAATAAATACTTAAATACATAGAAGACATCCAAGACCCAAGAACAAATATTCGTGCTCATCACACAAATAAATGCCCCGGCCGGGAATCGAACCCGGGACCTCCAGCTTCGCAGGCAGGGTCACTACCAACTAAGCTAAAGCGGTCGTCAAACCATTGCAGCTAAATTCCAATTTTCCGTTTTCTTCGTCATTCATTCATTTATACAAACAGCTTTTTATAACTCTAAGGAATAAAGCGATTCACCGCACAATAAACTACTATTTGGTGCCAAAAAGGCTTGTCTGACTTCGTATACCAGTCACTTAAGCCATTCTTAAGCCAAAAGGCAGAAGTTATGAAAGTACAATCAATAAGGTGACTTCCTGACTTGGCGGGGCGGGATCGATATGTGACATTTTCTTCTTTGACGTAAACTTACTGACGTCGCAAACTTTTTCTCACTTGACATAATACTGTCAGTATTACGTTTGCGCATTAGTAATATCATGCGCAGAAGCGGACCAGTACCGCCTTCGCATCGTCCCGCTACCGCGCATCCCGCGCCAGTCAGGAAGCACTCATTTAAATGTAGGGGCGCAGTAAAAAATGGTACCGAGTCGACTGACAGCTGACCACTGACATTTGACACTTTTCTCATATCGTACTGCCTCCGCACCGACAAATCAGGAAATCGCCTTAATCCGCAATAAAATCAAATTGCTTTCGTTGAATCCACGGCTGAGCAGTGAGCACTTCTATAGCTAGTTAATAAATTGTATGAACAGCTATTTATCATCCTCCAATCGTGTTCAATAAAGAACATTTGTATTGTATTGTATCTTCCCAGATGTGCCCTAAGGAGCCGATGTACGAAATATTCTTTTTTAGGCTTCCGTACCCGAATGGTCCAAACGGCACCCTATTGCTGTCACTCACGCGTCCGTCCGTTGTCTGTCACACAGGTTTACAGCCAAACTGTTGGGACTACAGTCTTCAAATTTTCACAGTACTACAAGCATCTTGTTGGCCCAGAGCCGTACAAATAGTCAAATCTCATTTTTTTAATGTTTGTGAACTTAATTTTGCGGTTGGTTCGGAACCCTAAATGTGCAAAATCAGACAGTTTTTATTTAACAGTGTCTTTTCAGTGAAGGAGATCCCAACAAGGTCTGGTTTTCCGCCTGGGTTTAGGTCAGAATGTAGTCGCTTTTTAACCGAGTGAGCGAAGCGATCAAAGAGAGACCTTTGCTTAAGCATAAATTCTTTCGTCCGGTGGATTTCCCGTTGCATTCGGCTGATCTCCTCTACAGCTCGCATTCCTCAACCGATTCTCGTGAAATTTTGGAAACAAGTTTGTTACTCGTAAGTATTTACCTAAGTAGTCCATATAATTATACAAACGGATGTCTTTGTCGATTCAGTTTTTGAAAATATTTCAAAATGAGCATCCAAGCCATGGGAATTGTAAACGTAAAAAATGCTCGTGATGTCTACAGACTCACTAGTAAAACTGGTGCCTACGGCAAATCTTGGGTTAGTTGTCAAAGCGGGCTGGAGCTCCTTTCTGTTTTTTTATAACGACGGTGTCAAACAAGCGTAAGGTCAACCTGATGGTAAGTGGACCGTGCGCGATGCCGACCCTGTATAAAATTTGGGGATTCACTGATTTCTTAGACCATAACCGGTGGAACGCTAGGAGAAGGATGACATTAGTATGCGTACGAGCACTCTGAAGGTAGAGGGGCGTTTAGGCTATATATGATATGATTAGTTTAAGGAGGTTTGCCCAAACGAACTTGTATATTCAACCCGCGCGGCATACTGATAAGGATACGTGTTATCAACGTCTGTTATCTAAGTAACTTGAAAAAGGTTTTCCAAGTAAATAAACTAAAAAATAATATATTTTTTTTATGAAATTTATACAAAAAGAACAAATAAAGGACCACACAAAGGTTATTAGCAAAACAAGGCAAGGTTATTGCCAATAAGGAGGTAAGGTACTTAAGGCGCAACACTGAGAAATTTGGAGACTTTGAAACGCTGTCCTGCCCAGACTAGCAAACAGTAGGGGCTGATTTTCAGATATATGATTCTTGACTATATGATTGTGGTACTGACAATAGCGAAACATGATTGCTTAAAATTTTCTCGATAGAAAATAAATCCAAAGTCGAGTCTATATTTTCCTTTTTTTCCTCAGCCTACTAAAACAACGCATTATTAAAAGACACGATTAAATTAATATGATGGTATTTTACCTCATCTAGGTACTGACAAGAGGAAATTTAATAAACCTGCACACAGTCAGATATTTAACGAGATTTGTCTAAAAAGCCATTCTCGGAGAGGGTTGCATCCCGTTTTGTCGTGAGCGAAAAACAAAGGGTGTCTCTTTCAATCGATATATCGCCTTAAGTGGATTTAACATTTTAGAACATTTACATGCTGTTTGTGGCTGAGTACTGAGACTACTTTTTATATTATTATTTAACACCTTTATGTACGTATTCTTGCAAAAATATTTCTATTTCTATATTTTTTACGAGCTTCAAACATGATTACGGCCTGCCTGATGGTAAGCAAACACCGTAGCCTATAGACACTTGCGTTGCGACGTCATAAGAATCACAAGTCCGTTGCTGGAGATATGTGCAGGTCCATCACTCTCAACACAGTGCATCCTCGGGAGCTCTGGCAACCTTGCTCACCTCCAGGAACTAAACTAGCAAGTACTTACTGGTCTCGGTACCTCTGCATACCGGGTAGAGTCAGTCCGACCAAGTCGGGCCTAGCTGACTTTCTTGCTGGACTCTTCTCAGCTAAGCTAGGTTTTAGTAAACCAGCGACAAAGCTCCCAGTAGCTCGATTCCACTGACACCTCAGATTCGGTTGAAGTCGCTCAACCAATCTCACTGCAGCGCAAAGTCTTTCGTATCCCAGTGTTTAAACTGCCCGCGTGGTCGTATCTAGATTTTCCCCAGGTCACTCTATAAAGTCAGTCAGTCAGGCCTATAAAGCCACACTCAGTTTAAAAAAGAGAATTGTACTGTTGTTATTATGTGTGCGTACATCCTAAGAATTTCCTTATTTTTTTAGTGATTTTAGTCATTCTAATTCTCTCTCTCTTTCCTACTCACACATACTAATCATTCGTTCTCTGTCTTTCCACCAGTCACTCGTTCGTTCGTCTTGCATTCATTCGTTCATTACGCTTCATTTCACTCATCCCACATAAATGTGTGTGTATATCAAATAGAAGCCCGACTACACGCGAACGAATTCCTAACGAGTAGGATGTATAAACGTAAACACGCCTGATATTTGTGGACCTTATCTTCTCCTTATAAGGTTTAAAATGCCACTAGATTGTATTCGTTGGTAAATGTAACGTAAATATTAATCAAACGAGCCCGTCCCGTTTCCCAGAATACAAATATTAGTATGATTTTGCGACATATGATTATGGAATAAAAAGCGTTAAAGTATAGTGGAACAAGAGCATACCTACAGATTCTTTACTCAAGTTCCGAACTGAAGGAAATATTACCTTAATTATCATCATCCTCCTAGCGTTATCCCAGTACAGTTGCATCCTGAAGGATGCCTGGGGTCCGCTACCTAATCCCAAGATTTGGTGTAGGCACTAGTTTTTACGAAAGCGACTGCCATCTGACCTTTCAACCCCGAGGGGAAACTAGACCTTATTGGGATTAGGCTGTGTCAACTGAGTGGGCAACTTGACCGTTAGAAGTTCTCAAGCCGCCCGAAGGCCTCCAACTTGGCTTAACGACTGCTGCCATAGACAGCAACCGGGATCAACGGCTTAGCGTGCCTTCCAAAGCACGGGAGCGCTCAGTTAGTAACCACTCAAAGCGGTCACCCATCCAAGTCCTGACCGCTGCCCACGTTGCTTAACCTTAGATACCGCAAGCGGTACGCAGGCGCCGCTGGGCCACGAGCGCTTGCTAGTAGAGCAGTATCATCAGCAAAGGTGGCTGCGGTGACATTTTTAGCAACTGGAAGGTCTGCTGTGTACATCGTGTACAGAACCGGCCCAAGTACCGAACCTTGAGGAATAATTATTACATGACATAAAATATTTGTTCACATCTTTAGGCTACATCCTGATTTGTCGGTGCTGAAGCGGTACGATATGAGAACTGTCAAAAGTAGTGTCAACTGTCAATAGAGTCAGTACCGCTTTTTACTGCGCCCCTACATTTAAACGAGTGCTTCCTGACTGGCGCGGTATGCGCGGTAACGGGGCGATGCGAAAGCAGTACCTACTGCTCCGCTTCTGCGCATGATAATATACTGACAGTATTTCGTCAAGTGAGAATCTTTGCGACGTCAGTAAGTACGGATGTAGCTAATTGAAAAATAATTAAATAATTAATTCGGAAATCCCCCGACTATATAGGAAATAAGTACATAAAGACATCTTTTTTTTCAATATGGTTAATTGGGTGAGAGTTTATTTACAAGCCCAGAAAAATCCGTCGGGGGCTGCCATTTAATTATTTTTCAATTAGCTACATCCGTCGGGGGTATTTTCAAAATTTTTAATTTTGTTTTTATTTTATTCTTTTTAGAGAAAGAGTCGTTTAATATATGAACCCTCGAACGCGCCGGTTGTAGAATCAGCTTCCTACCTAAGCTTCCTGATTTAAGCTTGAGGTTTTCCTAAAGAATTACAGAAATAGGTGTCAAGTGGCCAATTTTTATCCCCGAGTGTCTTACAATCGAACTTGAGGGCCGAAGCTCCGATGATGAGGGGTAAGACATACTAGATCAGAAGGCGTATCGCGTAGGGCCAAAGGCACGAAGCTTTTCCTTGGAGCACGCTCGCTGTTCGAAGCTGAGGGTGGAAGGGCCGAAGAGCGCGCCCAAGTCGACATTTTCTAGCCCCGAGTGTCTTATAAGCGAACTTGAGGGCCGAAAGCCCGAAGGTGAGAGGCGTGTCAAGCACAGAAGCCGGCCCATCATCATCATCATTATTTAAGAGTTTCACTCTTGTCGGTGCAGTTTTCTCCAGTCCGTCCCACGTAAGACTAAAGGCCCGCAGCTTCTTATTGGAGCGCATTCACTATAGGAGCCCGAGGGCTGAAGATCCGAAGGGTGAGCCCAAGTCAACACTTTTAAGGCTCGAGTGCCATACAAGCGAACTTGAGGGCCTAAATCCCAAAGGTAAGGAGCGAGGCATACGAGGTCGGAAGGCGTACCTTGTAAGGCCGAAGGGCCGAAGCTTCTTCTTGGAGCGCGCTCGCTATGCGAGCCCAATAGCCGAAGGCCCTAAGGGGAGAGCCTAATTTTACACTTTACACGAGCCCCGAATGTCTTACAAGCCAACCTAAAGGCCGAAGACCCGATAGGTAACCTCACGTGGATAACTTTCTCCCTAACTCACATTTACCCCTATTTCAAGAGGTTTAAAGAAATTTATTAAAAAAAAATCGAAATTCGCTTACATGATATTTACCATATATGTACAATAGCATATGACATATTCAGTTACATGGGCCACGGATTTTAAGCTTCTCCTATCCAACTACTTAATCGCAAAATATTTAAAGCAGTCGAAACACGGTAATCCACCTATGTGCCTTCGCAAAGTTCCCTATGATACTATTTTGCTTCATCATCAGGTCTTCTGATATTCATCTACAGAGGTTTCTCAATAAATACTATCAAAACAGACTTAACACGATTCACTAACTAAATACCTACCTTTATACCCTCAAATATTGTTCTGATCCATCATCAGACACTTAGCAGATCATTGTACAGAAGCTGCTCAGCAAACATAATCTAAAGAACCCAATCACGATCAAGACGCTATATGCCGTCGCAAAGTTCTCTGCGGTATGTTTCTACTCCATCATCAGACCCTCTGAATGTCATGTACAACGTGTGTTAATACAACATAAACAAAAGAGACCAAAAACAAACTAAGGGATATCTACCTCTGCTTAGTACTCTACTATGTTTTTCTGCTTCATCATCAGATCCTCAGACTTCAAATGCATGCAGTACTCTTCAAGTCTTATCGAAATCATAAGCGGTGGCTGAGTATTTATGGAGAAAACGCGCTTAAACGCACTTTAGCAAGTGAAAAATGTTGACAGCAGCGCCCCCTGGCGAGTTTTCCTCGTAAAATCTATCTAAAATTCTTCCCGACTGAACTACAAACCTATTGCAGAAAACCGTATCTAAATCGGTCAAGCCGTTTTGGAGATATTGGTGTGCACACACAAACAAACAAACAATCTCTCACCCTAAACGCATAATACCGTCTCCGTTCCGTCGTGGGTAAAAAAGACAATGGTACATATCGATCCCGCGCCGCCAAGTCAGAATGTCGCCCAAGAGAGCAAACGAAATAATTAATACAAGTCTCCAGTGAACAAGCCGGCCTGTATTTTTAACTCCACCTTCCACACAAAAAAACCAGCGCCAACACTACGGCACCGCTGAACAGTACATATATTACGCGATCGAATGCTCCGGGTCAATAAATTCTAATTAACTGCCTTGGCAACGCCACTATAGCCGCAGAGCCAGCTACGTCCAATCATTGGTTATTTATAGAGACACGAAATCTGTCTAGCTAGTGTGCCATACTGTTATTAATAAGTGATCCACCCGGATCACCCGACTGGCAGCTTTTCAGCGGTGTGGGAGGGAGTAGTTGGCCAACAAAGTGGGTGTAAAAGCAACTGAAGGTTCCCAATTAATAGAGGTCTGGATTTGGTGTAGTATAATAGCTAATTATGTATTTCATTCGAATGTAATATTGCCAGACATTTTGGTTGGGTGAAAAATAGTGCCTACGCAATACAAGTACTCGTATGATTTTCTCCTATCACGTGCTACTGGGAAAACGCGGGCGTAACATTGCAATTGAAAATTCGTTAGGGGCTGCATACTCTTGTATTACACGAATAGCTTTGACGGCGACTGGCACTACTTTTTCCCAACCAAAATTATGCAAAATTGTATTTGAATTAAATACATAATTAGCTATCATACCACACCAAATCCACACCTCTATAAAATGGGGCAACTTCATTTGCTTTTACAAACCCTTTGGTGTACAAATACCCACCCCCACCGCTGAAAATCTGCCAGTCACCCGGATCAATAATAATAACAAAATGGCACACTAACTACATGGATTTCGTGTCTCTATAAATAACCAATGATTGGACGTAGCCAGCTCTTAGACCACTAGATGTCAGGGTGCATGATAGCTTATTACATCAAATCCGAATGGACTCAGATGCTAGATACATAAACGTACATCATCCGCTTCCGAACGCCGCGACCGCTTTAGCTGTTGGTAGTGACCCTGCCTATGAAGTTGGAGGTCCCGGTTTCGAATCCCGGTCATGGCATATTTGTGTGATGAACACGAATATTTTTTCTTAGGTCTTGGATGTTTTCTATGTATTGTATCTATCTATATTTTTTATTTATTTATTTTTTATCTATGGATACTAAGTACAAGCTTTGCTTAGTTTGGGACGGGTAGCATTTAACGAACCACCAAATTAGTTGCCGAATGATGCTCTAAAAAATTACATTGATTACCAAAAATACTAGATTCGCACCAAATTTTCAACTCCTTTTAAATATAAAGTGCAACTCAAAGAAGTAACATGTCGATAACCTATTAAATTAAATTGTTACCAAATAAATTAGTCACTACCCAAAAATACTTAATGATCACCTAATTTCAAACACCAAATTTCATATAATTTACATCCAAATATTACAGGGCTCGTAATCCTATTAAAATTATTTACACCCAAATAATTCTTTCGATACCCAGAAATACTACATGATCACCAAAATCACGCGGCAATTGTTTTTTAACGCCCGACGCGCAAAACAGTTCCAATCTAGTCTAACCTCATTGCTAGCACACTGATGCGGTTTTCCATACGGTCCGTCTCGCTCGCACGTCGCACCGCGTGCGAGCAAGACAGCGCTAAATGATTTTATTTTATAGAAGCTTCAAAATTTCTGTAACTTTAATGAGACACGTACAATACGTACATAGAAATAGAAATAGAAATAGAAATCATTTATTTGTGAAACACAGGTGGTAATATTATATAGGTCTTAATTAAAATGTGATACAGAACTCCGTGTTTTGCCTATTGGCGTACAAATGTTATTTACTGCGTAGTTAATCAATAATACTTTAATTTGGTCAAATACATCATTATAGTCATTATTACATTAAATCATACATTACATTAAATCGTCAATTTATAATATTAATAACAAGCCAATAATCAATTTATCCTATAACATTCAATAAGTACAAAATTATATAATTATATTATTTCATTGTCACCGAAAAACTCATTTATAGAATAATAGCATTTTTTTACCAAATATGAATTTAATTCCTTCTTAAATTTAACAAGCTTAAGTGTTCTTATGCTGTTTGGGATTTTATTATAAATTTTTGGAGCCATTCCTAATAAGCTTTTTCGCATGAAGTCTGTTTTACATTCATTGCTACAAATGTTATTTTGGTATTGAGAACGAACAGGAAGTTTACTTTGTTGGTTCACCAGTCTAAAAAGGTCAGGATTTGCTTTTACAAAAGTCGCTACTTCATATATATAGGGTAGGGTTAAGATATTTAACGATTTATAAAATGGGACGCAACTGTCTCGCATTTTGATCCCACAGATAGCACGTACACACCTTTTCTGAGCTTTGAAAACGGTGTCAACATAACATAATTTAATTTAATATATTTTCAACAGTGCTTTCCTTACTGGTCGCATACAGCTATTTTTTCTCAGATGTTTTTGCCTCTACTCTATTCGCTGATAATGTGATAATCGTCAATTTGCCTAGGTAGTAGTATTTTTCTATGACATCTATTTTTATTTCAAACTAGTGAACATTGGAACAGTATTGACGGATCTCCGCTGGCGCGGAGCTGCTCTCCTATTTTGAGTTGTTTTGGCCCTTCGGGCCGATGCAAAACTAACATAACCTAAACCTACCTATACCTATTTCTACCTATTAACTTCCTTTAATTTTTCCATGAAAGTCTATATAAATTAATAAAGTAAACTCATTTGAGGACCTTTATCCATTTTCATAACAAACTAACAATTTAATAAATCAACAAAACTCATTTTCAAATAAAAGTTTTCAATCAAACGCGCTCACGTCAACGCATTAAAAAATTAATAATAAAACTTCTTGCAGTTTGTAAACCATCAGCAATAGGTAGTTAGAATGAAACAGCAATAGGTACCTTTCACTCTAACGACATATCAATAGGTTTTATGCTTCTGACAATTCTTTGTATTTGATTGAGTGAGATAGCAGTATACGTGTTATTATTTCACACAGCCACATTGCGCGTTGCTTTTTAAATTAATTTAGAATTTTACTTTCTAATTTAAAACATTTTGGAAATGACTAAAATATTTATAGTGCTAAAAACAAGTAATTTGTAACTGTTTGTACTAAAACGTAGCATGCGATGTGTATAATATTTGGATGTAATTCTAATGAAAAAAGGTGCATGAGATTATGTGGTAGTTTAGTGTTTTTGGTGGTACTTGACAATTTTTTTGATACGATTATAAATTTATAGGAACGCAATAAGTAAAATAGGTGCAAGTGCTGCAAAAATAGGTAGAATTTTTTTGGTGACTCGGAATTGCTGATCGATAATTTTTTTTGAGTGTTCAACCTTATTTTAGGGTTCGAAAATTTGATGATATCAAAAGTTATTTAGGTGATCATTTTATTTGTTCCCGTTTGGGACTAGGTCGATTTGTGTAAGATTGTCCACAAATATTTATTTATTTTTATCATCCTAGCGTTTTCTAGGTTGTGCTCTAAGGAGCCCCGGGGTCCGCTCTGACACCTTACCTCAAGAATTGGGGTAGGCACTAGTTTTACGAAAGCGAATGCCATCTCACCAACAAATAACCCTTAGGCGACTTCCTGACTTGTCGGGGCGGGATCGATATGTGTCATTTTCTTCTTTCTCGTAAACTTACTGACGTCGCAAAGATTCCCACTTGATATAATACTGTCAGTATTACGTTTGCGCAGTAGTAATATCATGCGCAGAAGCGGAGCACTAGATACCGCCTTCGCATCGTCCCGCTACCGCGCATCCCGCGCCAGTGAGGAAGCACTCATTTAAATGTAGGGGCGCAGTAAAAAGTAGTACTGAGTTGACTGACAGTTGACACCGACATTTGACAGTTTTCTCATATCGTACCGCCTCCGCACCGACAAATCAGGAAGTCGCCTTATTTATTTATTTATTTTTATCATCCTCCTAGCGGTTTCTCGGTTGTGCTCTAAGGAGCCCCGCGGGGTCCGCTCTGACACCTTACCTCAAGAATTGGGGTAGGCGCTAGTTTTACGAAAGCGACTGCCATATCTCACCAACAAATAACCCTAGGTTATAGTTTCGCCATGACCATCCATACGTTCGTCCGTCCGATGCATAGCTCAGTAACCGTTACTACTAGAAAGCTGTAATTTGGGAATAGTAAATTAGGTACCTATTAAGAGGAGGGGTAGGGCAAGCTCTCTCCATACAAACTTTGTGCAGGATTTACTTCGTTTGTGTTTGCATTAAAGTTATGATTTTTGGTCAGTATGCTTATTTTTCTGATAGCTATTTCGTGATGTATTTTTTTTTTAATTTTTTAATTTTGATTTTTTTTTGAAATATTTGAAAATTTTCACATCACGATCTTCGCATATCTAATATTTACAACCAAAAAAAATATTATATTTGTTAGTGCCAAAACCGACGAATAAAACGTGCACAAAGTTTGTATGGGGAAGGCCTTGCCCTACCCTGCGCCTTAAGCCGACAAAATGGTAGAATACAACCTTGAAAAAAATATTTTATTAGGGTACCTCGCCCACATGTAAAGTGGTAGTGCATTTTTTTTCAACCAAACCGCTTTGTGTTGGGTATCTTTACGTACCTAGCTCTGGGATAGCTCATTTAAAAATATTGTTGGGTTTCTAAAAGCATTTTTTATTTATAGTGGCCTCGGTAAGAGGACTTATACGGCATTTCGTGAACAAAAGATTTCCTGTATCAGGGTAGGTCCTTTAGGACCCAGAGATGGATTTTTGAAGTAGAGCCCTCGAAATTTTTTATGTCAAATTTTTGAGGGGGGGGTGAGTCTAGGTTAATCTTGATATCTGCACCAGTTAAGCTACTGGGTCAAGTTGGGTGTCAATTTCGAGTAAATCAAGGATGCTAAATTCATTTCTGGAATTATTTTTGTACCATTCCATACAAAATTTTCGAAAAATAAAAAAAATAGGTAATTTTTCATTCATACTGAAAACAGAAAAATGGCCGTAACTTTAAAAAACACCTACACATTTTGGAAAAAAAATAGGTCTTCAGAAAACCCTGTTAATATCATATTCAAAAATATATATTTCAAAAATATACCTACTGTGGAAGTATTAAAAAAATTAAAAATTAAAAGATAGAACAAAAAATCAAATTAATTAAAAAACATAGTTTGTGATCTTGGAATCGTAGTGGTGGGTTTATTAACTCAATAAAAACATATTTCATGCCAATATACGTTTTAAAATATTAAAAAAACAATGAAATATATCAATTTCGCCCTAAAATATCTCGTAAAAATTTATCAAATTTTAGAGAGCCGCCCTGCTTCGTACGATTTAACGATTTACAAAAAGTCTTAGCTTATGTTATTAAGGACTAATGTAGATTTCTATTACAGAAAGAATTTTTAAAATCGTTTGATTACTTCTAAAGATAGACCCCTACAAACGATAGTACAAATTCGAACTCCATGAATTATATGGATAACGGCTAAATTTAAAAAAAATGCCAACTAACATTAACGGATCCTGTCCAAAATAATATTGGATCACCCTAAAAGTACAGCCTTATTAATAATAATAAAAAAAATGATATTGGTCCACCTTGTAAGTAACAATTAGCATTCATATACCGCGGAGATACCTTTGTAAATTGAAGAGTGTCCATTTTCTCATGGATCCCATTATCAGATCTTGACCAAATTTAAAAGAAAACATCACTGAGGCAGCCCCTTCCAAACCAAAAAAAAAACGCGAAATCGGTCTTAAACTAGCAAAGATATTTGTGAACATATCTAAAAAATATTTACAGTCGAACACAGGACCTCATCTTTTTTGAAGTTAGTTATGATTTTTTAAACCCAGGACCAGTATAAACTGATAAAGATGTTGTACTCTCCTTCTTCGGCCTCCTCGACGTCATCTTTGCTGAAACCCCTGGTCCACACTGGACACACATTTAAAACCATCAGTAATCGCATTTGCGACTACCCACAGGTCTTGAAGCAGCGTTCATGGCATTCATTCTCGCTTTCAAGGACAGTGGCCTCTGCAGCTGTTCTTGCAGCTAAGTTCTCGTGCCGCATTCCAGATTCTGTGTTGGATTGTCCATACGGGCTGCCACTGTTCCTCCTTTTATCCACTCGTCTGTTAGGGAGGGTATATATTGTGTGTCATTTAAAGTTTGTCCCCACAAGTGACCTGCTTGATAGGCTGCCCTAAGCGCATGCATACTGAAACTAAAATCCATAAAATATTACAGTGTAATTTTTATCACAGTCATCGTTTTAAAACCTGAAAATAACTTAGAGGAACTATCATTGTTATTAGTCAGACACGTCGGTATGGTCAGGTAAGATTCTCTATTAGTTATTTTTACTCTTAAAAGTGAAAAACATTTCAATTCGGTGACTGTACCCAGTATAGCTAGTAACGTATTTCGGTACTTACCGACCCGCCCGCGCAGCCGTCTTGCGACCCATGATATTTTTTTCTGTCATAATTTTGTAGGCAGAGCTATATTGATATTTATATATTTAGAATCTGCATAAAACGAGCTTTCTTATAGTATTTATTTCATTATTTAAATCAACTTTTTACATCCAATATCAGAGCGCTGAATCAAAAAGTAAAAGTTAAAAATGTATAAATTTGCGATTTTAGTCAGAAAATTGTTCCAAAATAGTAAAATGTACGATCAGAAATGATGTCGGTGTATTCCTTTTATACGAAAACGATACCAAACTTGCCTTAGTAGATATTAGAAAGGAGTTAGCTTAGTTTGAAATGTACGGGTCGGCTGCTATGTTTGGACCCCCCCGATTTCTTACCACGTGAAAAATCCGGGGGGCTCTACTTCGTAAATGCATCTTTAGACTATAGATATCAATCCTGCCAAAGGAAATCTTTTGTTCATTAAACGCCGTATTTTCCCTTTTCTTGTTCCGTACAGATGCCACTATTAGTAATCCGTTTGCACGATATTAAGCTTTATTCATACCATTGTACCTAGCAATGTCTTGCCAAACACCACTTGAGCCTAGTAATTCTCTGAACGAATTGTATCCCATATCTGGAACTGGGATGGAATACTGGTCTTTGTCACTGTTATTACACCTATTAATGACCAACATGACTCTAAATCCTCTGGGAGTTTTACTCGTATCCACGATCGATCCCCTCCCGCTACCTACCTCATTAATCTAAACACTCGAATAAACCTAATTAATGTCTACATGGCGGCCGGCGTGGATAATTAATTACTCATACAATTTCCATATTCGCATTTATTCAGCAAATTATGCTGCTATTCAGCTATGTTCGGTTTAATGATTGGCAGTAAAATGTTATTGAGTATTTCAAACGTTGGCAGGTCAGCGCGTGGAATTAAATTAAATTATTAATTTATTGGGCGTACTTATGTGGAACAGCCAATATTCCCATTCCCAATAGGAGGAACATTGAATAATATATGATGTTGTAAGGTAACTTTTGTGCGTTCGCGTACACCCATGGTGTACTTTTTATCACTCACTATGATATAATATTAAGAAATAACTTTGGCCGCGTCGCGTATAGTATACATCAGTGGCGGAGCGTCTATACAACTCGATTCCCACCGGCTTGCCTTATCTTCAGCCAGTGCTGGTCTTTTACTACGGCTCATGAAGAATAAGAAAGGCTAATTATTTCCGGCTTCCCTAAGAATATTTTTGACGCGCCGCCACTGGTATACATCCATATAATAAGTTCTAGATACCCCGCATTTCATCCTTTTTGGGGATGGTTTTTTATATAGTAAGTACTCTAGTCTAACGCGACCGCGAGACGAAAATGGTAGTACATCGTCAATCATTGACCGTTCTGAAATATTAAGATATGTGTGAGGCAAGGCACCGTAATAAAGATGATTAAATTCGAATTATGAATTAAGATAAGGATTCAGACTGTGTGAGGCCATCACGACATCACACAGGACACAACTGGCCTCTGCCCCCGCTCTGTCGGCGTGTGCGTCACGAACCTTGCGGCTTGCGGCGAGGAGATGGGCAGTGTACGTCGCGGTACCTACTCGCGGACTCGTCGTGTAATCACTCAACCCGAAGAACTCCCGAAGAGTTCGGAACATGTCGCCAGAGTGACAATTTACATGACCCATTGCCGAGATGATACTAAGAAATATTTCTCCCGGCAAAATAAACAACTGTCATATAAAACCACTTTTCCTAATCTCAGAACGTTATTTCAGCCGATCTCCATCCACCATGCTCCGTAATTTATTCATTCTTTGTGTCTCCGTTCATTCTTCCTTCTATAATCTATTGTCATTCACGTAGATTGAGATGGTCATTACGGTTCAATTTTGTGTGCGGCGAAACTTGCTGTCTGCGGTCGAATTCCAACTTTAACCTTTAAAAACGAAGCCTTTGAAGACCCTCAAAGTACAAAACTATGCGACCACTGAAAAGCGTCATAAAGAACGTCCCAACTCTCACCTGAAAGCCTCCGCATAAATATCGCCCCGTGTGGCGCGCCTCATCGCCGAAGCGCCTCATCCGGCCCAATAGCACCTTAAATTATGTATGAGCGGCTAAACCGCCAACCTAAACCCAACCTTACCCCACTCAACATACGATACGGCCCATCAACGTCAAATAAAGCAGACAGCGGTGATGCTTGACGCGAAAACTCCGTTTAAAATTGAACGTTACATTGAGCTCTTAGGGTTGGTTTTTATATGGTGTAGTTTGGAGACGTCGTTTGGAGCATGTATTGAGCTGAATGAGTGATCGTTGCGTATTTATGAGCTATTGAGGCTGGATTACGCCCGGTATGACCTGTAAGCCTGTCCAGTACCACGCCTCGGTAAAGAACACATGGAAGTAAGGTTGCCAGGTCTTTAGCTTCAAAATGCGGACGGGACGTTAAAAAGCGGGACATTTTTACCGAAAAGCCCAAAAGGCATTTGAACCACTCCCTAAACATCAAAAGCCGAACTTGGTGTTAAAAAGATAAACATTTTGGATATGCTGGTTACAAAACTGTTTTAGTCGTAATAATATACCCTGGATTATCTGACAAGAGGAAATTTAATAAACCTGCACACAGTCAGATATTTATCGAGATTTGTCTAAAAAAAGCCATACCCGGAGAGTGTTGCATCTCGTTTTGTCGTGAACGAAAAACATACGCGCGTCGCATAACATCTCGTTGCGTCCACGTTCAAATATCTCAAACTGCCCACCGGCGCGTAAAACACCCCGTGAACTGATTCCCACTTTCACTTTACACACGAGATGACGAACTTTAGTAGGATATACTAAAAATAATGTCGCTTACATACCGCGTCTGGTTGATGTACACTATGTACAGTTGAGAAAACAAAAGTTGTCTCCAGCAACTTAGCATTTTCGGCGTCATTAAAAGAAAATCGTTATGTAAGCGACATTCTCGTAGAAAATCTGTTTAAATAACTTCCAGTTATATGTACTTTGACGTTTCGTAAATGGGTTGACGGAATGGACCCTCGTCAACTTTGTGGATCTCTGTGGGACGCGTGGTTACGAAAAGGAAAGTTCTTGCAAACGATTTCGTCGGATTTTGGTAGTTTTTACCACTCTTGGTATAATATAGTAAGTTTGTATTTATAATATTTTATCTACACCCATATAGTAAATCCTCTTTTATAAGTTCAAATACCGTAGATAAGACCCCGCTTTATAATATACTGTGCGGCTGTTGCGTGCGTCCCCTATTAGATCACGAAATATAACACTTTAACGAGATCACGTACAAAATTAAGACACAGCTGCGGGCTGGCGGCGGAGGCGCGGGCCGGCCTGTCGACGCAAACATGGCGCACGCCGGCGAGAAGTACCCACACGAAACACATGAAAGAGGATTTAATATATGGATGTAGATAAAGTAGTGTATGCAACTGTACAACAACAACAACAACAACAAATACTCTTTATTGCACACCTCACATAAACACACATACAAAAGAAAAACAAAGAAACAGGGATACAGAGGTAGAACAAAAGGCGGTCTTATCGCTGTACATAATTAGGCATTAAAACACTCGTGTGAATCGTCGTCAAATTGCATACTAACTGCCTGAGTATTGTTTTCGAGTACCTGCCCGTGATGAGACTTACAGACAGACAGACATGGCGAAACCAAAAGTGTTCCGTAGCCGTATTTTCGGCTACGGAACCCTAAAAACGCCACGATTTCGTGTCACCGGCCGGCACTATAATATATGGTTAGTGTGGTTAACTGACATGAGTTTTAATTGCTTTTGGGTAATCTATGAAAAATAGTTGCCAAGTCAAATAAAACTCTATTGGTAATCAAATAAACATTAAAGTTTTTATTTTTGATTCAAACGAGAATTATAAAACCCATCATAACCTAATCAAAACTTCGCTGTATAAATTAAAATATTTATTCATCCACTGGCTTAATGAATAAAATATTAGGAAAACAAGGATTTACTGGTTAGCTTTGTAAAGTGTATACCTACCCCGCGATAAAATAAGACGAAAAGAATATTACGGAACGGAAAATAGCTCGGTCTATAATAATCTATTGCAATAATAGATATAATCCCAGACACTGGTTTAAGGCCAAACAGTCATAAAGATAAGCTAATTAGTACTACAAAGGAGCTTTACTATTACAAAAGAGCATAGGTGATTTCTTACACACAGCATAAGCTAACGTAATAGTTCGCACTAAAGTTCAATGTGAAATGACACCAATAAAAATTGTACTACGACCAAAAATATTTGACGGTAGTTATTGAGATCTTCTCTCTTTATGGAACACACCATGTATTTTAAGCTTTAAAGAAACTAGGCGTAGGTCCCAATTCAAAAGTTCGTGTTACGACTTGTGACTATTCGAAGTAAGAAGTGCTATTGTTGCACAATTAGTTTTATTGCTTCAAATTTTATCGCTAAAATCCGTTGGGGGCTGCCATTGCCTGCCTTTAAATGAAGTAATATACCTTTGTTTAAGTTACCTCGAATTACAAATATTACTATTGTAATGCAAATTGCAACAGACATGGCATCGGCAGCCCCCGACGGATTTTTTTGGGCTTGTAAATATACTTCTCAACCAATTAACCGTTTAAAAAAAATGTTTTTGTCTTTATGTACTTTTTCCTATGCAGTCGGGGGACTTCCAAATTTTTGTTTAATAATTTTTCAAGTAGCAACATTATCAAAATTTATAATTTTGTTTTTATTTATATGAGGGCCCTGGCGTTCGACCCAGTGGGATCAATACCATGGCTTACAAAGTGTTATTATTACGGATTTTTAAGTAAATTTTTCGTTTTAGCCGCCATCTTGATTTCGAGCAAATGCTGCTATAATTAGGCTTGGCAACATTCAGAATCGGATTGGCCGTCCTCTCCCGGCGAAAAAAATATACAATGGCATTCTTTTGTTATCTGCCCTGGGATCCCAGGGACTGGTAGACGACGGGTTAGCAAGTTTTTTAATACAACAAAGTCATATTGCCAAAATAACTCAGAAAATGCCGTAGACATCGCAAAAGAGGACGATTTTTAATATAAACTACCAGTCTACAATTACAATTACATAAATTGACCGTCCAGTGCCAAGAAGTATCGTGATATCTGCAACTTAACCATATTTACTGCGAGACCTTAACCTAAGATAAAATAACCGTGGTATGTGTTTGCCATATAACGTCTTAACAGCAAACGAGGCACTGGAAACATATCGTTTATACAACTTTTCATAGGGTTTAGAATAAGTCATCTAACGTAAATTATTGTTCCATTGCAAAACGCGGCGCATAATGGCTACTAATAAGATGCTCAGTCGAGCCCATTTGTGACAATCGGCCCGAAGATGTCGCGCGCGTGGCGTTGCGCGATGCTGGTCACCTGCGCTTACGCATACGGTTTGGACGCAGCGCGAGTGCTGATCGTAGTCCCTACTCCCTCCGTCAGCCACCAGGTGGTTTTCCGTCCTGTGGCACAAGAGCTGGCTCAGCGCGGCCACCACGTCGTCATCCTCACCACTGACCCCGCTTTTCCACTCGGCCAGGCACCACCCAACCTCACAGAGATCGATCTCCACGACATATCCTACACTCCATGGATCAACCGTTTCATCAAAACAGCCACTGGAAAGCAAAATGACTTGCACACGCAAGTAGAAACAGCATTTGAACTCATTGTCGAGATATTTCCGACACAGATGAGAACGGAGGCGGTGAAGAAGCTATTTACAGACGACAAAGGATTTGACCTGGTGATCGCAGAAGCATGGACGCGACCTGCGCTAGCATTGTCTTATGTCTTCCGTGCACGAGTTATCTTGATGGCCTCGCTCGGAGGAATGGAGGAGCATTACGCGCTCATGGGTGCTCCTGTAAATCCAATCTTGTACCCGGATTTTCTTCGAACACGCCTTTACAATCTTACGCTTTGGGAGAAGGCAACAGAGATGTACAATCGCTATCAAATGCACCGAATGATAATGTCCTATGAAGCGAAGGAAGACGCAATGCTTCGAGAGGTATTCAGCGCGGAGATGCCTCCACTCGTAGAGTTAAAGAAGAATGTGGAATTGTTGATGCTAAATATTGATCCAGTGTTTGAAGGTTACCGTCCAGTGCCACCAAACGTGATACATCTAGGCAGCTTGAACTGCGCACCACCTAAACAACTGCCCCAGGTAAGTAGCTTCAATCAATTTATCTTGTTTAATCGTCCCTAAAACTACACTCTGTATTCCTGATTTGCTCCCTTCGGGAACCAAACCCTAAAAATGTAATCGCTCCCGTCGTCTGCATTCCCTGTCAATAGTATAATAGAGTATTCAAGACCAAGTTTGCCCTAGCCAGCCACATCAGAGCTCACAATAGGCCAAATGCATAGTTTGTCAGGGTCGTCGTCATGGAAATTGATGAGGTGGATTATCATACTAATGTTTCCAGTTAAGGGGAGATATCCCCAACGCAAATGTCCCGCTCTAACACGCGTGGGTTTACAATTAACCACCCCGCTCTCTTCGCAAGCTAATATAAGTAAATATTTCATAAACAAGTAATTTCGAAAATATTTAGCTATAGTCATTAAGCCAATAATTTTATCAAAGCAAACCCAGCGAATTTGTCTATAACTATTTAGGATCTTTAATTAAGTAAAAAAATTAAATGTTAAATATCAGTAATATACCTAGCCGTAGTATTGAATATACATTTCAGCAAGGGGTAACTTTGCGGTTTTTTTTCTATCGAGTGAAATTCATCAGATCATGTAACTGACAGCGATTTTGACTAGACAAGATCCTTATGTCACACATTATATTTTTTTAAGATTTTAAGACACTATATTCTATGTCTCAGATAGTTTTTAAAAACTCAAAAGTGGTAAATACCCGTCCTTAAACCTCCACTTTTTGTCCTGTAATGCAACGATTTTGCTTCGTAATTTAATCATCATGCTCTTTTTGTATGATTGTTTTAAACTCACTGTGTCATGCTGTTTCTTTGTATTCAGATAATTGCACTCAATTTACTCGCTATGTCCTTGACTAGGTACATCAGTGCCTCCAAGGAATTTCACATAGTTACTTACTACCTATTTTAGAACACCGGCCAGGTGCGAGTCTGACGTCGCACATAGAGTTCCGAACTACCATAATAAAATCAACTTAACTTTACGATTGGAAAAATTAAGTTCATTTTATAGGAAAAAAAAGTTAATTTCCAAGGGAAAATCTGATTTATCAATATACTAGTATTTGTTGGTAAAATATACGTAATAATATATTATTATCACCATAAGTTGATGGGTCAATGGGAAGTTAAAAAAATAATTGGAACAAAATTTTGTTAAACTTACCATCGGGGTACTTACCATCAGCGGGGTAATCACGTAATGTTTCGAACGTACGGTAGGCATATTTTAATGTTATTTTTAGTATGGGATTTGACATTTAGATCGAACTTACCGTACGTTCGAAAAGTTACGTGATTACGCCGCTGATGGTAAGTGGACAACGCAGCCTATAATTATAATATTTTTATCCTGCAAGTACGCCTCAAGGGCTCTTTCCTGGGAAATCCTTTTAGGATAATCATTAGTCTGTCTGTGTTAATCATTTCATTTATTTATTAACCAACTTACAGTCTCAGTTAAACCAAACATGCAAGTTATAGGTTACATTACAATTAATACTTATTACTAATGACTAACACGTCTAACACAGTGCTTAACTAACTTATTCAATAGTAGTGGTGGGAGTGGAGTTTGACTCCAGATAGCGTGCTGCTGTAGCCAGGAACCTCGGTTCCCCCTGCCAGAACAGGTCTAAAGCGGGGTCATATAAAAGAATATAATTTATAGTTCTCTGTGCGAAATATAAGGGACTAGTGATTTAGGAAATTATACGCCTACGAAATTATACGGATTACAAAAAGCGGTTTTGGCCGGGGCCGAAGAGTACTCCTGACAAAAATGTGTCGGTACCTACTTTAAATTGTTATGTTTCACATACCAATAATCACATGACACAGCTCATCTCAACATCCTGATACCAAAATGAATGTGGATATGACACTGTTTAGACCCGTATTCCCTGGATGTACATTTTTTTTTAATCGGCCTATAAACCGAGCTCTATAATAGTAGATTGTACAACAAGTGTACCATTTTACACGAGATGTCTATGTTTAAAATCGAGTGTAAAATGGGTTTTATGGACGAGTTATACACTCTACTTTTCACTTCAGTTGCGAGGAAATTAACAAATAATTTAAATAAGTTTATGTCATCACATTTACACTCGTGAGGTCGTTGACCTCGTTCGATGTTCGCGCGGGCTGCCGCGCGCGCACTGGCAGCTGCGGGCGCAGCGCACGGGGTTGATCGTGTCGTGTGGCTGTTGAACCGATTGCCTAAGTCTTCGAGTTCTACGACGAAGATTTTACTTTATGCACTAGAGCTTAAAAAGCGATTTTATGTCGTCTACGCACGACTTAAAGTCGAACTTTACGAGCATGAGAAGTGAAAAGCTATATGTAGGAGTGCGCGGTTGGAGTGTAGCTTGGAAAAAAAAGAAGTGACAATATCGAGCGTATGTAAAATTGATCTAAACGTAATTTTCCATACTAATAATAGTTATCGGCATTTCCAGGATCTGCAGTCATGGATGGACTCCTCCCAGCACGGAGTCATCTACATGAGCTTCGGCACCAATACAGATCCCTCGCTGCTCCCGCCGGATCGGATGGCGCTCTTCGGCCGGGTGTTCGCTACACTGCCGTACGATGTGCTGTGGAAGTGGAAGGATCCTCCCAAGGGACTGCCGTCTAACGTGCGCACCTCGCCCTGGCTACCGCAGCCTGACTTGCTCAGTGAGTTCCTTCATCATAATCAGCCGAAAGACGTCCACTGCTGGAGATAGGCCTCCCCCAGAGAGCGCAGCGGACTCCCGCGACCTTTACCAGGTCATCAGTCCACCTGGTCGTCAGTCAGGGCTGCCACTTGAACCTTTCATAGGTTTTATTGTTTCACACAGGACACGAGAAGGTAGTCCTCTTCGTAACTCAAGCGGGCCTGCAGTCCACGGACGAAGCTCTCCGCGCCGGCGTCCCTCTGCTGGCGTTCCCGATGCTTGGAGACCAATGGTACAACGCCGAGCAGTACGAGCGGCTTGGAGTGGGGAAGCGGTTGGCGCTGGCTTCGCTGACTGACCAACAGTTGAGGGAAGCCATCGAAGAGATCATTAAAGACCCGGGGTGAGGCAGCATCTACGGACATAATTGACTTAATTATTTGAAGACTAGCGACCCGCCCCGAAACCTTCCTCTTGAATAATTCCATCTATTACAAAAAATCGCATCAAAATCCGTTGCGTAGTCTTAAAGATCTAAGCATACAACGGGACAGATAGCAGGAGGCGACTTTGTTTTATACTATTTACCTAGTGATAAGAGGTCTGTTCCCACCATCGTCATCATTTCAGCTGACGACGTCCACTGCTGGCCATAGGCCTCTCCCAAAGAGTGCCACAATGATCGGTCCTGCACCTCCCGCATCCAGCGGACTCTAGCGACCTATAACAGGTCATTAGGGGAGTCTTTCCACGGTGCCTCAGTGATAATCGTTAGGCTACCGAAGTTGGTCGGGATTTTCGGGAGTACATACAAACTGTTCCCAGGACTATGAAAAAGGTTGATGGTATGAAAATATTGAATCAATCTACATTTAGGTACCTACTACAAGTCTATAGATGGCGTAAGTCAGGCTTAACTACACTTAAGGGTCCTTATAAGGTAAAAAATGCTCATTTATTTAGCCCATTTTCCGTTTAATTGACAAATTTCTTGACATTTTATCAATGTTACTATGTGGAACAGGACTATTGCGTTCTAATGACATAATTTTTAAATGTGTTTCTTGCATTTTTCACTAAGATATTTTCAAACATCACTCCAAATCGACCATTTTCGAGCTAAAAATTGCTTTTACCCGCTTAAGTTCTACTACACACAAAATCAAAAAAGGGCAATGTTACTTTCTAATTTCAAAAAATCATCCACGGACCGGAAGGCGCAGCGTGGGTAGACCCCCCACAAGGTGGACTGATGACCTGGTAAAGGTCGCGGGAGTCCGCTGGATGCGGGTGGCGCAAGACCGGTCATTGTGGCACTCTACCTATATACCTGGGGGAGTGGACGTCTTTCGGCTGATATGATGATGATGATGATGATGATGAATAAAATCATCATATCCTATACTCACTTTATTGGTATTATCAATACTTTTGTCAGCATTTGAAATCAAAACAATTTTAAACTTGCAAGGCCTCTTAAGTAACGTGACCTCACGTGAATAGGTTAGATACCATTTCAAACTCAATTATACATAGACTTCCAAGTGGAGACAACACCTTTTATGGCTTTGTAAGCAAAGGTTGGTAAAGTCTGGCAAGTGTATAATTATTCCACAACACCTAACATAGTCATAGACACGGTTCTATATCAATATTTGTATTATTTAAGGTATCATTGTTTACTAAATGTTTAATTCTCTCTTTTTTCTTTCTTTCTTTTCTTTCTTCCATCTGCCTCACATGTTAATTGTTTGATTCCAGCTACCGCTCCCGCTCAAAGCTCCTAGGGCAGGAGATGCAAGACCGTCCGGAGTCGGCCGTCTCCCGCGCAGTCTGGTGGGTGGAGCGAACGCTGCGCCGGCGCGGGAAACCCGCGCGCGCTGCCCCCATAACCATCAGCTGGGTTAACTTTGTAGACGAGGATCTCCTTACAGCCGCCTTCGCCCTACTGAGCTGCACATTTCTAGCGCTTTTTGGACTGTTTAGAGTAATGACTGAGCGAAACGTTAAACACAAAACAAATTAAATAATTAATTTGAGTTAACCGAATAATCTGTTTTACAACGAATTCTCAAATCCAAAAAAGGTTGGTAGCACGATTGTGACTGTTCTCGAACGTTAGGCTGCGGTGTCATGGACGATGTTATTTTTTTCAAGTTTTACAAAAGCCCGGCTAGCTGGCGGGTAAGAAAAAAAACTAATTACTTACATATTTACTAGTAAAATATACCATGGCCAACCTGGAGGGCGCTAAACAGGCTCAGATCGCAGGTTGGCCGCTGCAAGGAGAACATGGCCAAATGGGGACTACACCGGGGACACACTACCCAATGTGTGTGCGATACAGCACCACAAACCATGGCACACCTGCTGTCGTGCCCCACATGCCCACTCTCCTGCTCAAAACACGTCCTGAGAGACGCGACGGTCAAGGCTGTCTCCATCGCTGCTGATTGGGCATACCTTGTTTGAGGAACCTCGACACGAAAGAAGAAGAAGAAGTAAAATATAATAGAGTCTGGCAAACGAAAGCGTGACCTAGACTTTTTTTATAAAGTTTTAATATGTCAACATTATTAATCTTTCAAAGGCACGTCAAAGTCTTTGGTAAGAGTTGTCAGTATTTTGTGAAATCATTATTTTCCATTTATAATTTCCGTAATATGGGTAAAACAATAAAATGTAATGTGCAAAAGCTGTTACATACTATGATCAGTAAGTTCAAGCAAAAACAAGAGGAGAAAGAAGTTGTTTTCCAAGAGAAACAACAATGTTTAGATGCGATGTTGGATTTTTGAAGTTAGTATGACTTTGTAATCTTAATCCTTTTCGACTGATTACTTGATAAATATTGACGATAATGATGATACCAATTATTAATCAAAGTGAAAATTAAAAATTAAACACCATAGGTAGGATTTGAACCCACAACCTCTGGAATATTATTATCTAACGAGCGCGAGTTGGCCATGGTTGTAGTTGTGACAAATACGAACACATAGACAACGCGAACTCATAGCTCCTGAATGCTGACGCACACATAGACAATGTGCATGTAGGTATAGCTCAACACACAACCATGACTCACCCGCGCTCGTGAGACAAAAGTACTCTACAGATATTTTACAATCCATGAAGCAAGTATAAGAAGCTGGTGATACACACATACAAAGGTGTGTGAAGGAGATGTAAGCATAGACAATAACACGCGTGGGAGCGAGAAAAAATGACATATCTCCTGTCCCTCATCGCGTATAAGGAACCGATTATTTGTCACCGGCCGTTGTCACCGAAATGTCATCGATGAACCAGTGGCCCTGGCCAGAGTATAAAAAATGTGTTACCCATAATGTTGGGTAAACTATACCGGCTCGAATGTTAAAAATAACAGATTAAATTTTTTGTCGTGTTTAGAATACTGAATTATTGGTGTCAATAAGGTTTTTAATGAGATTTTGCACTGGGTAAATATCATTTTTATAATCACTGAATAACTATAGTAGATTGTGTCACAAGGGAGCAAAATGCCATATTTACGGCGTCGGCGTACATTGAATCCTGAACGAAGCGAAGGATTCTACAATAGAATCCCGAGCGTAGCGAGGGATTCTAAAATAGAATCCTGAGCGTAGTGAGGGATTCAAGTATAAACGCCCAAGGTGGAAATAATTTTGCTTCCATGTGACACATACTGCTTTTCACATCACCTATTGAGGATAATGAAAGATCTGAAGTGCTACCGGTAACATATTTATAGATGCTCTAATATATATCAAATTTGAAAACCTTTTCCCTGAATTAGTCGAAATAGAGTATATTGACGATTTTAGCAAAAAATTTTTTTTTTCAACTTAAAATTAAAAATAAGTGTAAAATTTGAAATCCTTATCCCCGAATTAGTCGAAATCGAGTATAATGACAAATTTACGCAAAAAAAAAATTTTTCAGCTCAAAATTAAAAATAAATGTAAAATTTGAAATCCTTATCCCCGAATTAGTCGAAATCGAGTATAATGACAATTTTTCGCAAAAAAAAAATTTTTCAGCTTAAAATCAAAAATAAGTGTAAAATTTGAAATCCTTATCCCCGAATTAGTCGAAATCGAGTATAATGACCATTTTTTGCAAAAAAAATTTTACAGCTTATAATTTAAAATAAGTGTAAAATTTGAAATCCTTATCCCCGAATTAGTCGAAATGGAGTATAATGACCATTTTTCGCAAAAAGTAATTTTTCAACTTAAAATTAAAAATAAGTGTAAAATTTGAAATCCTTATCCCCAAATTAGTCGAAACCGAGTATAATGAAAATTTTTCAAAAAAAATTTTTTTCCAACTTAAAATTAAAAATAAGTGTACAATTTGAAATACTTATCCCCGAATTAGTCGTAATCGAGTATAATGATGATTTTTCGTATTTTTTTTACTTAAAATTCAAAATAAGTATAAAATTTGAAATCCTCATCCCCGAATTAGTCGAAATGGAGTATAATGACGATTTTTCATAAAAAAAATTTTTACTTATCATTAAAAAAAAAAAGAATTTTTCGCAATCAAAGACATTGAGCTGACGTTTCGTATCGACTGAATTTGATTTTCAGTGATACTAGAATTTTGTTGGTTTTGTATGATGCTTCAAATTTTAATTATTTCATTATATATTATTAAATATTTTATACTGGCAACGGAAATATCCTTGAACAGAAAAGTGCCACTTTGATCCCTCCTAGCAGGGAAGAAAAAGCCCTTATCCGAATAGGTGATGTGAAAAGACGTTTTAATCATAAGTGTAACTTAATATGCCACAGGATCAATTTGTTGCCCGCTTACATTTATTAGGAGTTTATTTCGAAGATTCTCAATAAAAATTTACTTATGTCAGTAAAAATGGGGAGATTATTCTTTTTGTGGTATCCCCAGAAACAACTGTCATATTATCTCCGTCCCTGTTGGACATTCGCTAACCCCCCTTCTATAGGATCCTCTTTCTACGTTTACAATCGTTTTACTCTTGAGAGACTACGGGTGTAAAGAATTTCATTATTGACCACATCTATTTGGTAACCTTATTACCATAGGCACAAGGTCTCAAATAGTTCGATCACTTCGTAATTGCCATTAAAGTTGTTGCATTCAATTGGTCTCGTTGTTGTGGAGAAGCAGTTTCGTATTACTTCGCTAACTGTTACTGCAACTATTAAGGGAGCCTTGGGGTTTATTTCTGGCTTCAGTTACATGGTACCGCCATTTGTACTACACATACCTCAAGACTAATATTATTTAGTTGCCTAAACAGTTTACCGTTAGCTTTTCGGTGAAGGAAAACATCGTGAGGAAACCTGCATTCACCCGCGAAGAAATTCAAAGTTGTATGTGAAGTCCCTAACCCGCTCTGGGCCAGCGTGGGGACTACTGCCCAATCCCTCTTATCTATGAGAGGAGGCCTGTGTCCAGCAGTGGGACGTATATAGGCTGATGATGATGATGATGCCTAAACAGTGGAAGCAATTGAGTAAACCAAGGTAGGTTTCATCACTTTTATCAGATATCAGTCAGCGGTCAATTGACTGGGTTGTGTTATTTTTATAAGGTAAACGTCCCTGTGCTCGACACTACCCAATACGTGGCACTTTGAATCTTATGTCAAGATGACAGAGGTGATTAATGGGTGTAATTTATTGGGCACACACATTACACATTGGGCACATTTATCGAACACTAGGTCGTTGACCTTACTGCGTTGGTGGCAAGCAAGTGCGGCGTCCTATGGCCTCCTTGACATATAAAGCTGAAATTTTATAAGTATATATTTAAACTGTAAAAAGGGAGAACTGGACAAGGCTGGAGGAGGCCTATACCCAAATGGGGGTTCCTGTCCAAGAAGATACAAGCGAATAACAAAACAAAACACTAAGTGAAACCCAGAATAAGAGACGGGAAACAAGAAGGCTATAATAATAATAATAATAATATTTAAACTGCGCTAGACAGCGCGACGCGCCAGCAAACTAACTGGTCACTACAGTTTTGCGCATTTATTTTGTAATGAATAAATAAATAATAATAATAATAATATTTAATATAACATTCAGAAGGCAGTACTCCTGGTCACTTAGGGGATAGTCAGGACTCAGGAGGTTCCTCTCTCTGTCGCCCTGACCACCGGTAGCTTAGGCCCTGCCTCGCGCCGGCGGCACCCTAGGTTAAATAAATATTTTTTTAAAATAAATGAATAAAGGGGAATAATAATAATACAATTTCAGCTTTTTATATCAAGCGGTCTAAACTCGCAGTACAAAAAAAGTCCTTTTAAACGGGGGAAATACGGAGTTAAGCAGCTTTTGCCTGTCACTGATGGCTTATAAAATTTTATTGTACCTATTCTTCCACTTAAACACTTAATGTAATCGTTTTTCGTGTAGATCAATAAGGCTATTGTTTTCTTGCAATTGAAGTGAAAAGTAGAGTGTATAACTCGGGCCTAAAAGCCATATTACCACTCGAACAATTTTCTCTCACTGCGTTCGGGAAAATAACTATCTCGTGGTTATATGGCTTACTTTAGACCCTTGTCAAACAATCTACTATTTATATATTATTTAAACATTATTTAATTTATTCAATTTATAGTTTGAAATCACAAGAAGATTTTGGGCCAAATTTTCTGCCGGTGAGTGTATTATTTAATACAGACTTTTAAAAACACTAATGTGCCACGTTCTGTTCATACGACTGAGAATAAAAAGCTTTATTTTCCTCGTTGCACCATCTCCAATTAGTCTCCTCTAATCTAAGGTTTAGAAGCTAACGCTTGATGACATTAAGCTAGCTTATGTAAGAAATGCGACTATTCCGGGATATATTTCCTTTAGGACACAAATCTTTATAGATCAAGAACAGCAAAAAAAAAGTGATTTTATAACATTTGGAGGCTTGTCTCTGGACTATAAATATGCCAGTCTGGCTACTGAGAGTCGCCGCTTACAACAGTTACAACTTTTTAAACATGTTTCGAATTCAAAAACATGAATAACGTATAGATTACTGCAATATACTGACTAAAGAATACGATGTCGTTCATAGTATCGGAGTATTTTTTTGATTTTATTCATTAGGTATACTTAATACATTTGAGTGGGAAAAAAAATATCTTTCAGTTTTGAGTTTGAAATTCGTCGATTTAGAGTGATGTTTCGATATTCTACATATAATGAGATAAACAAGTGCGTGTCGGGCCACGCGCAAGGTAGGGTTCCGTAGTCGTCTACCCTTTACATTATGTGGACTAAAAAGTTCGAAAACTTATATTTACTATGTTTTTGAAAGAATTAACAACATTATCTAAGGTATCAATGGAAATTGTACAAACGTTTGCTTTTGCAAAGTACATTTCTGAAGTTCGACTATTACTCGTTAACTAGTAATGTCTACTTAGCTGTGATAGTTTTCCTTTTAAATTCATCGTATATACTACTACCATGATTTTTTCACATGCCTAGTAGCCACCGTTTAGCTGGCAGGGGGGGGGGGGACACTTGACCATAGCAAAAATTGTCACTTCAAAGCTTAATATCACGCTAACCAATTCTTTAATCAAAAAATGCTTCTAGAAACCTTATAATATTTTTAAAAGAGCTATCCAACGATACCCCACACGATGGGGTTTGGCAGAAAAAAAATTTGCAGCACCACTTTACATGTAGGGGAGGTACCCTAAAAAAATTTTTTTTTAAGATTTTATTCTACCGTTTTGTCGGCGTCATTGATATGTATACTCATGCCAAATTACAGCTTTCTAGCACTAACGGTTACTGAGAAAAACGGGGGTCGGACGGACGGACGGACGGACATGGCGAAACTATAAGGGTTCCTTGTTTACTACGGAACCCTAAAAATGACACTATTATATTAAAGTTGAACCCAAAGTTAAAACCCAGCATGACCTCATAAACGATATTACAAAATCTCGCTCTCGGTAGTGAAGGACTGTTCTCGGAAGTGCTCCGAGTGTGAACCCCGCCGCTCTTGAAACATACGGAACTAACTGAAAAATACTCTATTTACCACCAGCCGCACCTACCTGTGCAGGGTTGCCACAATCCCTTTTTCCGCCCAGAAAACCAGTCAGAAAAAAAAGAATTATCTTCTGCGGAGTAAACCTGCTTATGTGAGTGAGATAACTACAATACAGAAGGAAACTATGTTACACTTAAAAAACTGGTTGACAATATAGACTAAGATTTTCGTGTAGGTACAGTCACGAATTTTAATTTGGGACCCCCTTAAGTTGATAGTCCTGTCAGCTTGTATAGAAATTCAAAGAAAAAGTTTGCGAAATGGGTCAATAAGCGTCACCGTGCATAGCCAACATCAAACCGAAAACTAAAGTGTAAACTACAATACGATTGAATTTAAATATTAATCAACACATTTTCAATGTGTATTCAGAACACGACAACGTGTCTGGGAATCTTCTGGACTCGCAAGGGCAAGCAATAAGCTTGTTTTCCACCGTCGTTTTTAAAAAACTCAAGATTTACTAAAAACCGGCCAAGTGCGAGTCGGACTCGCACACCGAGGGTTCCGTTCAAACCTGTAGGTATATAAGTAAAAGTTCACCCATCACGACAATCGAGTCATAGTTATGGTCCAAGTAAAAAAATAACATTGTTTAAAATATTTTTATTATATGATGCAACTAAAAATTTACGGTTTCCGCAAATTCTCGTACTTTCGTTGCTTCGTACCAAATTTCAAGATTCTGATAAATTATAGCAATTACAAGTGTATTACTGGAAGATTTATTCTGAAATTATCATTTTTATGCCAAGATTCTGAGTTCACGGGAATACCCTGTAGCCCCTGTAGGTTTTGATTCTCCTTCGAGTGTCGAAAATTTGCGGAAATTTGCGGCATAAACGGCTGTATCTTTTGATTGGGTTGGCTTAGAAGTTTTATTTTTGCACAGCTCCAAAGGACAGAAGACCTGAGTATTTGACATAAATTCCAGCTTGATACCTCCACGCGTTCCTGAGAAAAAGGGTCTTTACAGACAGACAGACGGACGGACAACAGAGTGATCCTATAAGGGTTTCGTTTTTTCCTTTCGAGGTGCGGAACCCTAAAAATGAAAATAATTATATTAACGTTGGCAACCCTAGATACAAGTGGCCCTCGCAGCGTGCGTCCTACATTGTGAGAGGGAGATTGCATTCTGAGGTAGCTGGTATTTCGCGCAATATTTCGTAAACGAAATGACCTCGGGCCAATTCCAGAGAGTAAGAGCCACGTGAAATAGTGCTCTGGGAATTACTTGGAAATTGTGGATTAATGGATTCCGGTTAAATATGTTTAAAACACTAGTTTTCTCCCGCGTAAACTTCCTCTACCTACTTCATTCCTTCAAGGGATGATTTTTAGGATAAAATATCTTCTTCCTCTTAAGTGCCTCTCCATTACTGAAGGTTGGCAGTCAGCTCTTTAAATTTTTCTTTGTCACGTGCCAATCTGAACAGTTGCTCAACGGTCTTAATCCCTGTCCACTCCCTAATATTACGGAGCCAAGACATCCTGCGTCCTCCAGGTTTGCGTTTTCCGGAAACTTTTCCCATCATTATGGTCTGTAGGAGAGAATACCGATCATGCCGCAGAACATGTCCGAGGTAGGCGACCTCGCGAGGCGACTAGGCGAGGAGGTTTGTTGTGTATAGACTCTCAGGATAGGTACCAAGTTTCATCATCGTCCGTTTTTGCGTGATTGAGTAAGTGTAAACTTTCGCATTTATAATATTATCAATTCAATACAAATAATTTATTTCAGAACATTAATTCCATATAACTACGTGTCATTGCAATAAATAAATAGGTATATTATAATAGGATTGTCCGACTTTTGTCGATTTGGTCGTTTTTCGATCCATATCCATATTAGCCATGATGAAGACGCTTTGTACCCATAATTTAATCTCGAAGTTCCGCATACAATATCAGTAAGTAATAGGGGTAATACTTTGTCAATATAAAAATGTTAGCAGTAGAGATACTGCTAACATTTTTATTATGTCTCTTTAAAAGAGGATTTTAACAAACGTTCTATAGAACGTTTGTTAAAATCCTAGACTAGACGTATACGTCTATAGATGAAGTGTGAAGTCTCAGGTAAAACACTAGTTTATTACACGACTGCTGCCCAAAAAAGGAGTGTAATATTTTTTACAAAACTATTTGCAATATAAAATACAACGCTTTTGACACATACTTAAAAGATAATAATCAACCGTCAATCACTCAGTGTAGTATTAGTAGTAGTGGCAATTGGTGGCATATACATTTTTATAAACTTTTGTGGGGTAGTAAATGTTGTGCACTCATATTCTCCGTTGAGAATGGTGCAACCCGTGTCAAAGCGTCGGTAACAAAGGTAACTAGGTACATAAACTTATCCGTGACCCGTGTAAATAAACCTTTAAGTATATTTGTCACACCTGGCCATAAACTGGCTATTACCGCACGTTATGCGTGCGAATAATCCCACTTCCTGGCCAGGGGGAGACATAAAATTTTGTACTTACCACGGTCGGTAATAAAAAGAGCCTCGGATCGCATATTTATAGCTCTTATATCTTCAGCTCGGGCATCAAATACCTGCGATCAACATGAACGTGAACATAGGTACCGCACCCAGCCAGGAGCAAGCCTGACCCGGACACGCCGGATGTGAGTGAGGATCAAAAACCCTGGCACATCGCTACAGGCATTACGCGGGTATGCTAAACGCCCCAACGATGCGCCAAAAACCTGGTCCTCTCCCATATACCAGGGGGCACAAGATTGTTAGGAGTGACACGCTCTGGGATGGGAAGGGACGACCGACGAGTCGCAATCGATCGATCACAATCGACCGGCTGTGCAGCCTTTAACCAATATCGGAATCGAGGTGGGGGAGGATATTACGTCGGTGGATGAGCGTTGGTGAGATGCTGCACGTTGCTTCGTATGAAGTCTTCTTCTTTTTACAGTCATCGGGATCTCTGCGTGTTCCACTGATTTGCAGTAATCGTCGCTAGATATCTTCATTTCGTATTTTTTTCAGGTAGTGTACTATTAAATAGCTTTTTTTGTTTACCGATAGTTTCCGTGTTAAAGTGGACAGTTTGAGTCATATTAGCGTCATTTTTTGTTTTGCCGCCATACTAATGTACTAGGATCCTAGGTCCGTGGGGCCCAGGAGCTTTAAGCCTCTTCAAAGAGATCTCGAAGAGGCTTAAAGACTCCACCGGTGACCGAAGAGCTGGCAGCTATCTCGCGCAAAGAATTAGTTTAGCTATTCAGCGAGGGAATGCTGCCAGCGTTTTCGGTACAATGCCGCAGGGGCCATTTTTAGATTTAGTTTAGTTATAATTTTTTTATTTTACAGTTAATAGATGTATGTAAGTATTAGTATGTAGGTATTTGTTATTGTATTTTTGTTTCTTAATGTAAAATGTATATGTACTATTACAACATAATCTGAAGATCCTCAAAATGTAACGTTTTCGCCCTCAAACGAGCCATACCTTAATTACAGAGCAGACTCCTCCAACATTAGCGCTGCAGGTCATGGCCCTCGCGGGGGATCCGGGGGATCTGAGGGATTCACTAAGCTTGCCGCTCGATGCAGGCAGACCGGTATATATCGAATCCAAGAGAAGTAGGGCACAGCAAAATGTCATCTTGCTCGATTTTGGAGCAGCCCAACTGGGAAAGTACCTCCGCCTTGCAGCAGACCAATAGGCATATGTTACATTCGAAATTGCAATAATTGCGGTAAACTTGTTTTTTGGTATGTTGTTTGGGTCCACCTAGATATTTATCCAGATTTGCAGCAGTTTAAAATGAACGCGCGCTGAGTTATTCTTTAAAAGCCGAAAAGTGGGGAATTTTCGGCCAAAATATCAATAATGAGGTATCTACGGGGAAATTAATGGGAGATGAAGTTGTAGCAAACTTAATTACCTTCATTCAAGACCATAAACCAAAAAAATATTCTGTAAAAAATTCATTTTTGGTACAGTCAGCTACAAAGAAAAGGTCCCCCCCCCCCTTCATAGAAGTTTTGTATGCAAGTTTTGTATGTAAGCTTTTATTGCCGACTGTACTTCTTTTCAATAGTCAGCAACTACTTCTCAATCTTAATTTGCTACAGCTTCACTGACAAATAACTAAAAACTATACTGATAAAAATGAAAATACGTGGTGTTTGGACAGCGGCTGCACTTCGCACATGTCTTTTAATAGAGAAAAAATCATTAATATTGAAGAAAAAAACTTGAACAGTTTAAAACTAGCCTCAGAAAATTGTATAGCACAAATTGGGAGCGCTGGCGAAGCAAAAAAAGCAAAAAAAAACATTAATATGAGATTCGCAGCGCTTCGTCCTGGATAACACGCACTATATACTAGCTATGGAGATCAGAGATGTGTGCAATGATTTGTGAATGTTAAACATGGTGTGGGAGGGGTGAATTACTGCACGGGTGCACTTTACTGCCGACCCAGTGAGCTACCTGCCTTAGGGCTAGAAACACTCGCACGGATTATAGGATATGTGCTGGTCGGAATTGAGCAGCGCTGGTTTTCACATAATAATGAAGGCAATTCTTACGATAAGTAGATTACACTACTGGAAAAACATTGTCAGTCTAGGACTAAAAGCTATTGAGCGTGGCACATTACTAGAAACTTTGTAGTAATATTTCATAATAACTATAAGTAGTTATAAGTATTTCGTGGTACAAGATCCCTATATCTCAGCGACGAACCAACTTTTTCCAGTAATCAATCACGCGAGGAACCGCGCCAAAGCCGCCAACTTTTCCAATACAAGCTGAAGATTGAGTAATTTTTTATCATATATCGATAGCCGAGAATTAAGGCGCTATAGCCGCCTAAATTTTATCTTGCTCTTTCGCTAGTGTTCTAGCTAGCTCCCGCAAAGGATTTTTTTTTGTTGAAACATATCAAATACTTCAATGAATTTCCAGGTTAACGTATTAAATACTGATATTCACATATGTAGAAAACAGCCGGGCTTGATGTTATTTTAACGACTAATAATTTAGTATTTGAAATGGAATTCTTCTTCTTCTCGTGTCGATGGTTTTTTTTATCTGGTTAAATCGTACGGGACCAGAAACGCTACAGCTAGAGCCCTGTCTGTTGCGTCACGAAGGTCTTGCTCAGAGCAGGGAGTAGGGGCACGCCGGGCAAGACAACATATGCGCCATAGTTAGCGGAGCCGTCCCGCACACACACCGAGTGTCCGACTCGCTTGTGAAGCCCCATTTTATAAGGTTGTCTTTACTGCGGCCGACCTGGGAGCGCAGTCTGTTTAAGGATCTCCAAGTAGGCCACGTCTGTTTATACCCAGCGGGAAGTGCTTCAGCAGGGCGTACAAAGTTATCGGGCGGTGCGCGTGTGTTTTGCCAGTGTTTGAGTCTGTTCCTCGGAGGGGGAACCTTGGCAGCAGTAGTACACACACCTTATAAAACTCTTACGGCTCTTGAGACAAATGAAATGGAATTGAAATGGAATTGTTATCATTCAATGGAAGGTTTATCATCATTTTAGAATTTTAGTTTTTCAGCCTTTTTCCAGTACTGGACTCAAGGAGCCCGGGTTCCGCATAAACACCTAATCACAAGACTGGCTTAGGAAATAGTTTTACGAAAGCGACTACCAAACCAGAGGGAAAACTAGTCTTTGTTGGGATTGGCCCGATTTCCTCGCGATATTTTCCTTCACCGAAAAGCCCTCAAATATCACCTTCATAACAGTGTTCGAAGCATACGCCTTAATACATATACATCATCATCCTCCTAGCGTTATCCCAGTACAGTTGCATCCTGAAGGATGCCTGGGGTCCGCTACCTAATCCCAAGATTTGGCGTAGGCACTAGTTTTTACGAAAGCGACTGCCATCTGACCTTCCAACCCCGAGGGGAAACTAGACCTTATTGGGATTAGGCTTTGTCAAGTGAGTGGGCAACTTGACTGTTAGAAGTTCTCAAGCCGCCCGAAGGCCTCCAACTTGGCTTAACGACTGCTGCCGTAGACAGCAACCGGGATCAACGGCTTAGCGTGCCTTCCAAAGCACGGGAGCGCTCAGTTAGTAACCACTCAAAGCGGTCACCCATCCAAGTCCTGACCGCTGCCCACGTTGCTTAACCTTAGATACCGCAAGGGGTACACAGGCGCCGCTGGGCCACGAGCGCTCTTACGCCTTAATACATATACAATTATACATAAACCTATCGGGTTGTGCCATAGCTCAAAGTAGTGTTTTGTTGCCAAAAGGAGGGCTACAAGCGGAAACAAAGTGCAGTTACTTTGTTTGTAGATACCAGTTTCTGGAAAACTAATTGTTAACTTATAGGTTTCTTTATGCACCTATTCATTATGCACCGTTGGCATCATCTATCCCACTTTGAATTTTAAAAAAAATATTGGATTGAGAGGTGAAGTGAGGAAACCAGTGGTGAATTAAGTTTTGTATAGAAATGTTAATATTTAACGAGCTCCTAGCTTCACTGAATACCGACTGTATTGTACATTGTCCGTGAATTCAGTTAGGGCTTAGCGTTGTTATATAGAGAACAATTGATTTAATGCCTTGTTTGGGACCTTGATATCTATTGTATCCTGCAAAATATGATATTTATTCAAATTAGAAAAGGTTTTTCCAAAGAGTCTGGGCAAACGACTGAGGGTGGGGACCAATGTTCACCGCTCCTGTTAATTACCTGCTTAACTTGTCAATTTACGTAAGTAGATCCTACTATTTTTAATACGGAGATTGACATTTTGAATCCCCCCCCCCCCGGGAATTGGCTGGTACATGAAGTCACAATTGTTGTTCAACGAGCAAATATGTGAACTGGAATTTATTGTTAAGAGCATAAGGTTGCTGTGGTTGGTATATTTGTGAACCTGACTAATGGATTACGCACAATTCCTACTTGTGCACTCAGCATCATAAGTATTTCAACATGGTTCCTCTGCCAGTGTGGCTACTTTTCTTAAACAAAAGCGCACGCTTCCAACAAGTTACAGTGCGATTACTTTGAATTTGACACTGACACAATTAAGCTCTTATTCCATTGCAAATTCTGCTTTAACGCTAATGTTATATAGATTCTATTACAAACATACGATTTTAGACAGTGTGTTGTACCTTGTAGGTACCTAACTACTATTATGGCTCTCCGACCCAAAGTGAGTCTTGGCCTCCGAGTCGATTACTGTGTCTTACCTATGTAATAGAAAATAATTATTAGTGTTAAATTGAAATAGAATATGAAACTCCAGCATATGTCAGTTTCATACTTTAAGTTATTAACCTGTACTGTACGCCCTTTTGACTACAAGGTTTATTTTCTGGCTTCAAAAGGGCTTATAGCTGTTCCTAGTAGCAACGCTTATATGACCTTCTTGTAACAGGAATACTTGCATGATTGTTATATTTCCCGTCCAGTGCAGAGTTATGACGTGGGTTGTGATGATGGCTTGCTTTGGTCGCCCAGGGCAGAAATTAATGAAGGAGAAAGGCCTCCGTTTTGCGACTAACAATTTTATACAAATTCATTCCACCCCAGTCCATTCTAATCTAGTCAGTCTAACCGTCTCATTTTACGCAACTGGTTTTTATCTTTCGTTACAATTGAAGGAAAGGATGAAATAAAGAATGAATGAATGAATGAATATTTTATTTGTCAATAGTGGGTTAAAGTATAAAACATTACAATAATTCTAAGAACCCTCGCACATGACAAGGAACTAAACTAAATCATATTTGTCAGAATAAGTACTCGTTATGGACCTACGACCAAAACTCAAAAATTTGCAAGTAAATAGTCTCTTGGATATGTATGGGTACAAGTGACATAATAATAATTTCGTAAGTGATATCTTTCGTTTCCTTAAGAGCATATTGTGCTCGCAATATTCTCAAAATACGATCAAACGCACATCCCACCGAAAACAACGGTTTAAAAAAATACCTGCGCTAGAGTTTTTAAGCTTAACTTAACAAAGATAGTAACTGTTTAAATACAATACAATGTTAAGTAAATAACAAAAACCGCGTACTCAACGTGCACAGTTAAACTAGTTTTTAACAATCTTAAAAATGGCGCACTTCTAACACCAAAGGGCATAAGAGTGTAGTCCAACGGGCCGCTTGCAGGCATTCTGCAATAGCATCACAGAATAAGCGGCGATTCCCATTATTTTCTCGTCGAAGCGTTTCGCCCAGTTAGCGGTTCCTGAAAGCGGCAACAGTAACGCTCCGAGCGTTATCGATTGCCGTGCAAGCCTTAGGCGGGAGCACACTGGTTTCATGCAGGTTTATTGTCCCGGACTATCCCCGTTATTTCTAAAAGTTAACATACCTCTGTTAACTAAAATGTTGTTTGCCCCTTTCTAACAAACGTAACAGACAAGGACAAACTTTAGCAGCTTGTTATCTTAATTAGGTTTGAAGGAAGTTTTAAATGAACAACCACCCGGTTTGTACGGTTTGTGAGTACGTGATTAAATTAGTATAGGTCGTGCACAACTAGCGGAATACGTTTTGCTAGCTCATAAAAATAATACCAATAAAGGTAGCTAGCTCTAATAACTTTTTATCGAGTCTTATATGACCATGCTAACAAATATATTTATACTAGCTACTGCCCGCGACTTCGTCCGCGTAAACTTCCACTCCTATTTAATCCCTGCAAGGGATGATTTTCAGAATAAAAGTATTCTATATGTTAATCCAAGCTATAAACTCGTTGAACATTAAGTTTCATCATACCTAATCCTTTCAGCCGTTTTTGCGTGATTGAGTTACCAACATCCAAACATCTAAACTTCGCACTTCGCTTCGCATTTATAACATAACAAAGTCTAATTTCCCCTCTGGGCTTGTTTGGGCCATCTGATGGCGCAACGCGATTAGTGTAAGTTGCAACCCCGCGGCTTTTGCTCTCATCCTGAGGAAGAGCTCCCTAGGAGTCCTAAACATATATGTCGCAAGGAGTGACAGTTAAAAAAAAAACATTTATTTCAGACTCATAGAATCCATATTTGTTGTGTATCCATGTTTGTTTGAATATGACGCACGAAAGCTTAAATTCTAACCTGACTATCACTTAATACAAATTTAATATGCCGTTTTTGCACATAAAATTGAATAGACCACCACATTTCTCGTATTATTGTGTGATCTCTTCTTTACATGCCACGTACAATGGTTGATGTTCGAGTAGCCTTGTTCCACGACATACACTAATATACTGCGCTTTCGAAGAAAAACACGTTGTATAACATTGAAGATGGGGGAAAACAGGCATACAGGGGGCCGATTATTGAGTTCCGAAAGCTCGAATACGGTATTTCACTCACAGTCAAATCAGCAACTTTTTATTAAATGTCAAAAACGATTTGTTAGTATGAAGTTTGTAGGGAAATACTGTCTTAGTGACGTCACTAAGACAGTGTGAATTGGTATGTTCAAATCAGCGTCCTTTTTAAATCTTTATGTTTATAAAATCTTTCAATTAGCTAAAATAAATTAATAAATGATGTTTTTCGAGTATTTTCGTTAGATCTTTTATTAGTCAAGTAAAAAATAATTTATTTTTACCTTAGTTTAATACCCTATTTGTAATACTTTCAATCATATATATATCAAAATACGTCAAATTGGGTATTAAGTAGTAGTATTAAACACTTTATTGCACAAATCAAGTACACTACAAAAAAAACTT
Source organism: Cenopis cana (assembly GCA_951800055.1). Classification (NCBI taxonomy): domain Eukaryota; kingdom Metazoa; phylum Arthropoda; class Insecta; order Lepidoptera; family Tortricidae; genus Cenopis; species Cenopis cana. Next base: position 3,190,800 of record OX637483.1, on the reverse strand, counting down.
AATAGTAGACATTGTTACAAAGGCGAACTTATCCCTTAGTGTCAAACATTATGATGTTTAACATTACATAATTTAGAACATCAACCTGTGCTTTTAAAATACTCTAGGCTACGTAAAGTATATAATAGAAACTTATCTACCGTTTTTCGAGAATTTTCCAACAATTTAAATGGGAATTGTTCCGAAGCTTGGTTTTTGTTCGGACAAGCGGCACCGCGGGCGTCGCATTATGCATAAAAACAACCGCTTAGAAGTAGCTCCCGCCGATGGACACAGAATACGGAAGTCCGCAGTAGTTACGTTAAATATGGCAAAAGCAGCTGAAAAATACTTCTCGACCTAGAAACGGGACGCCTTGGATGCCTTAGGGTGGGTTGCACCAAACCGTTGTATGGAAAGTTTGACAAGTTTCTATGGGATGACAGCTGCCGGCGCCATATTTGACGATGACCGGTCTGTGTTCGTATGTTGGTGCAACCGACCCTTAGCATCCACTCGAAAGAAGCACTAATTAGGGACCCGTAAAAATCTAAGGAAGACCATTAGCATACCATAACCTGTGTCCATTAGTGGGATAGTCAACAGGCTCAGTTCTCAAAACTTTTTACCCGTTTATTAAATTTTATTAAGGCGCAGGGGTGCAGTGCAAGCTCTCTCCACTCCATACAAACTTTGTCCAAGTTTTTCTTCTCTTGTGTTTGCACTACACTTATGATTTTTGGTGAGTATGCTTATTTTTCTGTTACCTGGATAAATATTTCTTATTTTTATTTTATTTTTTAATTTTTGACTTTTTTGTTGAGGTACTTCGTATATCCAATATTTACAAGCAAAAAAATATATATATTCGGGAGTGCCAAAACTGACGAATACAACTTGCACAGCGCCTTAAAATAATATAGCAAAAAAATTTTTTCTATACTAGTTTTGCAGTGTACTAAATATGAAACAACTGGGCTTACCCCTAACGATTCTGCTCAGGAAAATAATTTCGAAGACACTCAAAAATACTGTCCAGCCGGCTGGACACCTTTACTGCTGAACAGTGTATTGTACTTTCATCGTATCGGCCAAGAAAAGGGGTTGCAATTATTTTGCGAGCAAGATCAAGCCCCGCTTTATACACATTTATTCAGCGCCCGTATATATGGTCAATATATTTCGAAAAATGTCATAATTCTCCATCAACCTCCTGGCGTTTTCCCGGTGGTGCCCTCCCAAGATATAGCATAGGGACTAGTTTTACGAAAGTGACTGTCATTTGACCTTCCAACCCTGACCCCGAGACCGACTTCTTGGGATTAGTTAGGCTGGCTTCCGAAAAACCACTGTTAAATATCAAATGATATTAAGAACTTTTTTTTCAATCATTTATTCGTGAAACAAAATTAAGTACACAATGCTCCACAAATTCTAATCAGCAACACATGCTTCGTTGGGTGCGTACAAAAACAAATCAAATACCAAACAGACATACCAGAGATGAAATCCGCAACAGGCTTCGTCAAATGAACTTAACACAAAGGACCGCCCCGGATCGTAGATGGCTCAAAAGTCCCCATTATACTGGCGGTGTTGGCGCGCTGAATGGCCAGCGAGATCTGTTGAGCCACGAACGACCCGGAGCGAGGGTCGCAACCTCCCTCCATCAGTCGTCGACCCAAATCCCTCACAAAGTCCCTGGCCTCCGCGCCCCACGGTCCCGCAGTTTTTCAAACGTATTAAATTCAAATTCAGTTTATCCGGAGTAGGTATGGGGCTATGGGGTTCTTCAAGAAAGTATAGATTTTTAAATGCTCCGGCCACACATTCGACGAGTGGTATGGGAAATAGACAGAGACGTAGTCAGTGGCGTAGCTACCGAAGGGCTAGGCGGGGCAGTGCCCCGGGGCCCCCAAGCTCAGGGGGCCCCCAAAACCTGATTAGCAAACCTCTTGAAATAGCGAGAAATAAGTATATATATTGATAAAACCTAAACAGTTTAGGCCCCTAGATAAGAGTGTAATGACTGGAAATAGATAGCCAACTTCACGCATATTGTAATCCCACAAAAGAAAAAGAAAGCGCCACCAAGTGTCAAAGTTAGTAACTATTATCTTGGATACACGTGAAAAAACATACAAAAAGTGCACCCGCCGCCCATGGTATGGCCGGAGCGGGCTATGGCAACGCGAGGAGCAGGGCGAGGAGCATATATGTAGTGTGGCCTTAGTAAAAGGGCTGCCAACAAGCATGCCAGTCCCCTGGAGTTTCAAGCGTTTATAAGAAAAAGAAAAGAATAGAAACATTTATTCGTGACAAACAAAACACTTGCAAACAGGACATTACAAACCGAATTTTGTCACGAAATGGTCACAACTCAGCGGTATGCTGGCAGCGTTAAGCTACGGTAAGCTTATCGCACCTTGTTTGTCACAAAATGTTTAATAATACTCGTTGTACATTTTTTATACAAATATTTCTGAAATCCTAACCCAAGTTTTAATTAAATTAAGTGATTATAATTGAAGATGAATGAAATACTCATTATGACATTTTACCATAGAAATACACTGAATAGCATATAAAATGTTTTTGTATTGAATTTACATACAAAGCGTACCCATTTTTTTTTGCTTTTGTGAATATTTTTAATAGCCTTTTAAATATTTTTAAATAAGTAGAAACGAATACCTCGATGGGAACATCCATAATGAATGTTATCTCCATGTGTTATGGGAATAATTTATCCAATGTTGGTACCAATGTTAATTTAATTTCGGATCCGGGTTGTTTTTGTATCATTATAAATCCTCATTTCATTTGTTATTTTTAATATTCATTTTCGTTGAAAGCAATTAAGAGGCCGTCAAGCTTTGCGCTTTCATCATTTTCACGAAATCTTACTCGATAGATGGCGTTGGCGAGCTATTTACAATAGTCAAGCGTCGATAACCTCACCAGTTACCCCTAGTATATCTTGACACTAGGACACGTAATAACTACACGCAATCGGAGGTCTGAAGCATTGGTTCTCCTACGGTGAGGTCAAAGCGTTGCAGAATATTACTTAATTACCTAAGTAACCTACTGCCTGGCGTAAAAATCTTGATCGTTTTGTTTACTTAAAAAATAATATTACTTTGTATGAAATAATATTAGTTGTTGTACAAGTAAATAAAATGCCCATTTTGATTCGAAAATATGTATAGTTATACATATGGTACGATCATATCCTGTACGTTTTATTTTAAAAAATATGTAGTTTGATTTATTATTATATCTGTGATGAATACATAAAAATATTTAAAAAACAATCCCTATAGTTATTCATTAAAATTCATTTTATAATTTTCATTTTTCATTCATTTGTGACTCAGCATCACGGCGTTCAGCTATGAAGAAAACTATAAGCAATAATTGATTTTTAGTTCGTTAAGACCTTATGCCACTACCATTAACTAAAAAAAAACAATTTCTCAAAAATAAGACGGAACGGAAATGAGACGGATATATAATAAGACGGAATTTGAATTAAGATTTGATAAACATACACCAAAGGTATTGAAACGTCAAAAAGTTCATGCTTTCCCATTCCCGCCGTTCATTTTTTTAACAGAATCGCTAGTGTATTTTTGCACCGAAAAACGGAAATTATTTAAGACACATACAAAAACGTAGCGTTTCCAACAGAAAAATACTTGTTGAATTGGCTGAATACGACCGGGCCTGTACTCTGATATTCGAAATCCGTACTTGGTATTAGTGGCTTCCCTTTCACGCGAGAGTGAAAGGGACGGCATGTGCAAAGTATAGATTTCGGAGTAGACACTCTTTCTTTTATACGCCTGTTTCTACTTTTAATAAAGTTTAGAAGTCGACAAATAAATAGTAATATATGTGTCAGTTTAATTTTTTTCTAGTTTACTTTCAGTTGCTATAGAAATTAAAGTTTGATTTCTAGGAGCTTTTTTGATTTATTTCATTGCATGTTTGAGAGAAGCACTATACATATACCTCGGTGTGAAAAGGGGTTGCCAGCCTCGTAAATATCCGGCCGGCGACCCCTTACTTCTCGGCCTCTGTAGTAATGTACTATTTCTCACACGTGCAATGAACTGTCGTCATTACGTGCGTTTTATAACAGGATTCAAAGTATAACGTTTCAGGCGGAATAACCCGAGAGAACTGTAAAGAAATTTCGTACAAAATTGAGGGCCTAGCCCGGGAAGTATTTCTTTTTTGACCGAGTGAAACGTCTGAAGTGAAGGTCTCTGTTTTTAGGCTATGGGCCAGCTAGCCAAATTTTAGAAAATGGTATAATTTGGGGGTACTAAGTTTCCTTCTTACAGTAGTTAGACAGGCGTATTATGATGTGAAAAAACCATGATTGCCATCTCAAAATAGTAGCTAATAGAAATGGCGGCCAATCCAAGATGGATATAGAACTATGGTTTAAAAAAAAGAACAATGAAATCAGACGAATACTTTTTAAGTTATAATTGATTTTGTAATACTCAATATCCGCCATCTTCGATTGGCGGCCATTTTTGTTAGCTACCATTTTGAGATGGCAATCATGGTTTTTTAACATCGTAATAAACCTATCTAACTCCTGTAAAAAGGAAACTTAGTACCCCCAAATTATACCGATTTCTTGGGTGGCCCATGGACTATTTAGCTTCCAGATAAATGCTTTCGTATGTCCGGATTTCCGGTCGTCCGCATCTACAGGTCGCATTTTTAAACCGATTCTCGTGAAATTTGGTGAACAGGTTCGAAAATAAAAAGAATTTTATTTGTCGAGTCAGTTTTTGTGTTTTTCTGCGGCCGAATTTTGTACGTGCGACTACGAATTTTTGAGCATCTACGTACTTTATCAGATGCTTATTGTAGCATTCTGAGAGACAATATTTCGCAGAACTACATCGTATACCTAGGTATAGTTCGGACACAACTCTAAGGCTAAATTCTGTCAAACGAACGCAAGCAAAACTCGACTTAGAGCTCTGACTGTTAGGTAGATTTTTGCTTGCGTTAATTTGACAGCACTTGGCCTTACAGTTTTTTACTTTGACAAATGGCTAGTTGCTAAATGATTACCTTCCAGGTTAAACCACTAGATGCTGATCGCTGACTTTAATCATAATGAAATGCTCATCAAAATAAAGCATTTTTCTAAATAAAAAAAAAGTCACGAGTAGACAAATACATTAAATCTACCAAGTATCAAGGACAGTACTTGAAAATCAATTGACAACTGCGTTATCAGCTATGTGATTCATAAGTTGTCTCGATTTAGTTCACAATTACGTTCCTAGTATACTTTGACTGCGACTTTCATAATAAATACACATAATGGGAGGTCACAATTTGTATTGGTTTGTTTGAGGGGGTTGTGGTAAGCTTTGTGAATAGCCACAAAAAAACGGTATATACGCCCTCCTCCGACGGCCGCTCGGCCGGTACTGAGTCACTATGACCGTGTCAATGAAAATGTCGTGAAAAAGGCATGTTGTAAATCAAATAGAATTAATATATTTCTATCTTAGTTGCTACTTTTTATTATCTCAAGTCATAAAATAGAAGTTATTTTATCATAGTCATATGCTCAAAAACCTTTTTATTAGCTTTAATATTACTAAAAGATGCAATGAAGTTTGAAGTTTTTCTGAAAATTTACCAATTTTAATATTCTGTTTTTATAACATTTTTGTATGAAACTTGTAAAAACCCTTGCACTCATCCCTAAGAGGAGTATCTATTGCACATGTGCATATTTTTTTCAAGCCGGTTTGGCACCAATATATAGCTTAACTAGGTCGTTTTTAAAGCCTCTTCAAGCGCAAATCGAGGAAACAGCTGTTAGGTTAAGCAAGATTATTCGAAACTAAATTAGAAAATTTAGAAAGTAGCACACTTATTCCATTCAGAATGAAATGATCTTTCATAATCTGTAATAAAATGTAGATAAATACTAATAGATTATGAGATACGACCTCATCAATCTTAGCCAAATCGTTAGAATATGTTATACGGAGCCTTAATTCTGTTCTGTAGTCACTATTTATTAAACGCATCTAAGTAGTTACATTGAATTTGCTTGGCTTCGACTTGGTTGTTACACACTAGGTACTATAAATTAAAGTTGATTCTATATATCTTATTACTTACTTTAATACAGAATATTAACAGTCACAGCAAAACTCAGAATCAAATGCTTCATCGTGAGCTCGCTTCACCGTCGGCCTCACCTTTGCCCCCTGTGGCTTGATGCTGTCCAAGAGCAATTTTCCCTTCTATAATATTTCTAATGTAGTTGTCGTGTCGTGGCCGATCATATCCACTCCTAGTTTTAATTCTGCTCATTGAGCTTCTCTTTTCATCTACTCTATTCAGGACAGCTTCGTTGGCTACTCGTTCTCTCCATCTTAGGCTCGCTGAACATTATCCGGCTCTTATTTTGAGCAGTCCGACCGGGGACTCCCACCTTACAAAAGACTGAAGCCATAATCATGGATTCTGCGGAAGACCAGCGCTGGCTGTATGTATCATGCTTAGCGTTGGTCCATTTCGTGACACATACATTGGTTTTCTTAGTTATGTGTACTCTTTTGTGCTGATAACGAATAAATTAAAGTTTGATGCTTGGCACTTGCTCTGTAGGTACATATGTGGCGTTATGTTTCTAGCGTTGAGAAAGTTCGTCGGAGCGCCCGACGATGCGCTGTGTTGCAAAAAAATCAAACATTTATTCTGCAAGTAGGCTTTAAGGGCTAGGGTAGAACGAAGTGAATCGGATCGCAGGGCGAATCGGTTCAACTTAAGTTTTGTGTCAAATTAAAAAGATCGTGGCTAGCCACGGGTACCCAATCAGCGTGCCGCGTTGGGCTCTGATTGGGTACCCGTGGTAACGCCTCGGTCTACCCTATTTCTTCTTTCTCTTTGCGAATGGCGGAACCGAGAGTAACTGTCACTTTCTAATACTTCTCGATAGACAGTGACAGATGCTTTATCTTGTCGTTTATCACGCTATCACGCGACCATCATAGACCCCCTACATATATAGTTGTACCTATCGTACAACAAATCCTCCAACAAAGACACGAGAGTCGCAAGGCTACTGTGTCTTCTTCCCATTAGACCGTATCATTGTATCGTTAGACCGTGTCATATTATTAAAAAAATAAAAACAAAATAAAACCTTGTCCATCTTATTCCACCTCACCTTATACCGCTTTTCCTGCACCTGCATACACCTACAAATGAACCTCACCTATCCTAAACTAGTGTCCAACCGAAGTTTCGGTTTCGACAGGTTTCGGCATAAAAATCATGTTTCGGCCGAATGTTCGGTTTCGGTGAAAAAACTGCCGAACCTTTCGGAAATGCCGAAACTCATATTGTTGACCGACCGAATGAAGCGAGCGAAGGGTCTCCGTTTCAACTTAGGTAAAATTATGACTTTTATCATGTCTTGTTACTCAAATTGTTTTATTTCATACCACTTATAGCCTAACAAGTTTCTATTTGACCCTGAAATTGTGTCGCTAGTTTACTTATGGTAATAATGTGCCGTACATCATGTATAGTCGGTACAGTGAACGTTAATTGGAAGAGATCCCTTATAGGGATAAGTTCGCCTTTGTACACACCAATTTCTTTATTGTTTTTCATCTGTTTATTGTGTACAATAAAGAGTTTTATTACTACTACTATTACAAATTCATCAAAATCTGATTCCAAATATTCAATGACACATTTATCGAAGTTGTCTATATGTTTATTCTATTTTTACGTGGGCCGGGACGTAATGACGGAAGCGTCTCGATATTTTTAGAATTACTTTTTATGGTCGACCTACATGTACCTTAATTATAAGATATAAATACCTATGACGTTATCTAAACCCAAACCAACTTAGAATGCCAATAAAGAACGACCAACTTCAAAACATTGTTTATTGCAATGCTACGCAATCAATCGTCCTTTTTTGATGTAAATATTTTATTGTTTTTCATGTACGTCAAGGGCATAAATATGTATTCATTTTTGGACCTTATTTCAATGGAATAAGGTGAAAAGGCGTATACATATTGCTGCCCTTGACTGTACCTATCATTGGAAAACTTTTTTGGGCATATTTGCGGTAAAATCGTTTATAATTGCGAAATATTTTCTTCTTGTTTACATTGGTGACATTCCATAACTTTCAACGTCTGTTGTCAAAGAGTACTCCTCAAAGGAAATTTAATCAGTGACGGCCCGCTGACGTCCTATTGCATGGTTTTAACTCGCCTGTAAAAGTTTCGGTTTCGGCCGAAACTAGAGCCAAAACCGAACCTTTGGTTTCGGCAAAAAAAAAACGTGATTCGGTCGGACACTATCCTAAACGCTACATGTACCGAGACAAAAGCGCGATAAATAACTCGCCGACGCCACGATACATCTCTGTCCACATTCTTTTGTTTCCTTTCCCCGTTCTCATTCGTTCCATCGCTTCCACACCGCTAAGGAGGGAAATTGGATCCGCGCTTCTGGGCCTCAAGTGTATTTGCGATAAAAGTGATGTAGCGCACGCTTGTAAATTGACAGTTAAAAAGGGACTTTTGCTCTTTTTGTTATGGTTTATATTCGCGTAGTTAAATGGAATGTGATAGTTATAGGTGAAGACAGAGTATAATGAGTAGTGTAACTCTAAACAAATTATGTGTACGTAACATATATCGCACGACTATCTTACGTTTTAGAAACGTGCTTAGTGCGTAGTGCTCCATTAACGGTTCAAAAAAAAATATTGACACAGTTCAAGCTTTCACGTCTGTCAATCCTGTTCTGGTAAATTAGAAAAGCATTGAATTAGAATCCTTTATGCGATAAGACTGGAATAGCGGTAACCAAGTAAGGCTATAATGGCTGTATACACAACACATGCATGACATACAGTCCAGATATCTAATTTGAAGTGTATATAAGTGATGAGGGAAATAAAACATGGAGCCATTGTAGACAAGCGGTAAAAGACTACTCGACTTTCTACCAGTAGGCCTAGCACATGACGGCTGCGAGGGTATGTCGGCTCGAGATAGACAACGCGTCTTTTTTTGATTGGTGCTGTTAGAAAGTGACGGATAGTCTATCTTGAGTTGACATACTCTCGCGGCCGTCATGTGCTAGGCCTACTGGAGGTCACAGCGGGTCGTACCTCGGCTCGTGACTGTATGTAATCGACAAAAGTCTTTATTACAAGAGAATATGAACTTTTGACCTCTTCAATATGCCAAACTACTTTTGATGCTGTCTGAACCACTGCGTTTTTCAAAAACCGTATTTTATGATATTTAACAGTGGCTTTATTAAAACATCATTAAGTCAAGTATAGTAAGTATTAACATTAAAACGAGGCCATCCATAAGGCGGGTGACAGGAGCCAATGGAGGAGTCTGGTCAACAAGAATACGACATGATGTCACGGTCCTCAGCATTAAGGGAACGACTGATGATTCAAACATCGCGAAGAAACCTATCTTATACCAACAGACTCTTAAGGGTTATAAGGTCAGATGGCAGTCGCTTTTATAAAACTAGTTCCTACGCCATCTTGAGATTAAATATCAAAGCGGATCCCGGGATCTAGATAGCAAAGATTCTAAACAGCCAAAAAAACACTACTTCTTTACATTTTACTCTGACGGTTGTTACGTGCAGATGACGTCATGACGGTCGTTAATTACGTCACGTTAAATATCAAAGCGGATCCCGGGGTCTAGATAGCAATGATTCTAAACAGCCAAAACAACACTACTTCTTTGCATTTTACTCTGACCCACGGTTGTTACGTGCAGATGACGTCATGACGGTCGTTAATTACGTCACGTTAAATATCAAAGCGGATCCCGGGGTCTAGATAGCAATGATTCTAAACAGCCAAAACAACACTACTTCTTTGCATTTTACTCTGACCCACGGTTGTTACGTGCAGATGACGTCATGACGGTCGTTAATTACGTCACGTTAAATATCAAAGCGGATCCCGGGGTCTAGATAGCAATGATTCTAAACAGCCAAAACAACACTACTTCTTTGCATTTTACTTTGACCCACGGTTGATACGTGCAGATGACGTCATGACGGTCGTTAATTACGTCACGTCCTGCCATGGATAGGTCTCTTGACGGTAAAATATTCGTTCGCAACGCCCTCTGTTGGGCGCAGGCTTCTTGAGGTCGCCGTGATAAGTGAGATGCAATATGTGTCGACTACAGAATACGTATCGCGCGTGCTGACAAGTGCATACCTGAGGGTCTACTCCGAACGTAGAAATCCGAAATTCTTATCATGCCGTCCCTTCCACTCTCGTGTTACTATAAGAGTGAAAGGGAGAAGTTCGCATTTCGAAGTTTGGTCACAGAATATGGTTGAAGAATTGGCTGTGGTTTGGTCGCCTACATGCCCTGTTCTTAAGGATAGTTATTGCATAGTCGGCAACAGATATATTGGAGCGAATAACGTGCTCAAAAATATCTGAACACAATACTTGTCAACGAGTTCGAACTAATGGGTTTTTCAAAAAAACTTGTGAGCGAATTATCATACGATATTTTACAATGTGAAGCTACGGTAGCCCAGTGGTTCAAGCGTGCGGCTGTCAAGCGGCGGTCGTGGGTTCGAATCCCAGCTCGTACCAATGAGTTTTTCGGAACTTATGTACGGAATATCATTTGATATTTACCGTTAGCTTTTCGGTGAAGGAAAACATCGTGAGGAAACCTGCATACATCCGCGAAGAAATTCAAAGTTGTATGTGAAGTCCCCAACCCGCTCTGGGCCAGCGTGGGGACTACTGCCCAATCCCTCTCATCTATGAGAGGAGGCCTGTGCCCAGCAGTGGGACGTAGATAGGCTGATGATGATGATGATGATTTAACATGTGAGCGAATTATCATATTATGATATAATTTAACAGTGGCTTGTCGATGAAGGAAAACATCTTGACGAAACCGATCTAGTTGAATTTGGATTAGGTATCAAAGCGGACCCTTAGCTCCTTAGGCCACAACCCGGAAATCAGTAAAAGGATGCAGAGGTTGGTAGGCTAATCGCTTGATGGGAAGAAAGAGGGTGGTGCTGGTGCTATAACCTAATATCACCACGCGGTGGAAAAATAAATATACATAATATCAAGTCACCATCTTCCTAACGATTCCTCGTCTTTTTTTTATCTAACTGTGGATTTAGAAATAAAGGAAAAATTGAAAAACTTAAGGGTCCTTATAAGGTAAAAAATGCTCATCTATTAAGGCCATTTTCTGTTTATTTAACAAGTTTCTTGAAATTTTATCAATGTTACTATCTAGAACAGGACTATTGCGACGTAATGACATAAATTTTTAATATATTTGTTGCATGTTTCATTCAGAAATTTCGTTTCAAACTTCACTCCAAATCCACAGTTTTCGAGCTAAAAACTGCTTTGTTCCCACTTAAATTCTACTACACACAATAAAATCAATAAAGGGCAATGTTACTATCTAAAACTTTACTAATATCGTCGTATCCTGTAATCGCTTTATTGGTATTATCAATACTTTTGTCACAGTTTGAAATAAAAAAAATTAAAACTTGTAAGGCCTCTTAAGCACCGAGCAGGATTCGAACCTGCAACCTCCCTGCACTCGCGGCCACGCTCTAGCCAACTGAGCTATAGGTGCGATTACTACCCGGCTTGAAATTAGTTGATTTAAGGCGTTGTACCTATAAATGAAGGTAGGATTTACGAATTTCAATCGCACCTATAGCTCAGTTAGCTAGAGCGACTGGTCGCGAGTGCCGGGAGGTCGCAGGTTCGAATCCTGCTCGGTGCTTAAGTTTTTCAATTTTTCCTTTATTTCTAAATTTGTAGTTTGCGTTAGCCGCGTTACTGCTTAATACAAAATTAATCTAACTGTGGCTATATGTCCCGCTCTAACACGCGTGAGTTTATAATTAACCATCCCGCTCTCTACGCAAGCTCTGCGCGCAGTTTTGTAAATAATTAGCTATAGTCATTAAGCCAATCATTCTATCAAAGCAAACCCTGCGAATTTGTCTATAACTATTTACGATCTTTAATTGAGTACAAAAATAAAACGTTAAATATCAGTAATATAGCCGTAGTATTGAAAATACATTCCAAAAAGGGGTAACTTCGCGATTTTTTTCTATCGAGTGAAATTCATCAGGTCATGTAACTGACTGCGATTTTGACTAGACAAGATCCTTATGTAACACATATATTTTTTTTAGATTTTAAGACACTATATTCTATGTCTCAGATGGTTTTTAAAAACTCAAAAGTGGTAATACACGGCCTTAAAGCGATAGGAGTACGCGGTTGGAGGGGTCCTCTCGTCTGTACTACTAGTCCAGTGGTTCTTAACCGGTGGTCCGCGGACCATTGGTGCTCCCTGGAAGCACCCGAAATGGTCCGCGAAGCCAACAAAACAACGGCTCGCGAGAGTTGCGCTATGAGGGAGCCGAGCCGTCGCCGGGCCGGGAAATAGGGATGGTCCATGGTAAAACAAAAAAGCAAATGTTTTGCGCCCCCCTTTAGCTGGATGGGAGGGGAGGGGAGCCCCCCTTAAAAACATTTAAAAATTAGTTTAGACTATTTGTATGGCTTCGGTTCGGGCCAACAAGATGCTTATACTGTGTAAATTTGAAGCCTGTAGCTCCAACCGTTAGGCTGTAAAACCTGTGTGACAGACGACGGATGGACGGACGGACGGACGGACGTCTGGGCGTCACCAATTCAGTTCCGTTCCGTTTTGACCCTTCGGGTACGGAACCCTAAAAAAGTCAAATGTCCCTCATCACTAAAGGGTTATGAACCACTGTAGTCTGTAATAGTTCAGGGTCCGCCTTGACACCTTATCCCGAGATTTAGCGTAGGCACTAGTTCCTTCTGCCATGTGATCTTCCAACCCAGAGGTTCACCGGGAGCTAAATCTAAGTACCAATGACCCATAAACCTGGTTTGCGCACGAACATTATTTACTAAGCTAATGCAAAGCGCTGGATCCAAAGCGAGCTCTTGTCAACCAAGATGTAAACCTGCATGTGTGCGTGACTTGCATATTCATGTTGCATAATGCGCACGCTTCGAGCGCTCAAAATGCGGGCGAGATACGTGCAAAATGTTCTATATTATACTAGGTTACTTACTTTTGTCTCATGAACGCAGGTTAGAGATAGTTGTAAGTAGTGACACAATATGACGACCGCTTTAGTTTAGTTCGTAATGACCCTGCGTACGAAGCTGGAGGTCCCGGGTTCGAATCCTGGCCGGGGCATATATTTGTGTGAAGAGCACGAATATTTGTTCTTGGGTCTTGGATGTTTTCTTTGTATTTAAGTATCTTTTTATCTATATAAGTATGTATATCGTCGCTTAGTACCCACAGTACAAGCTTTGCTTAGTTTGGGACTAGGTTGATTTGTGTAAGATTGTCCACAAATATTATTATTATTATATTATTATAACAACACACACCGTAACCGCTCGGCACCCGGCTGGCGCCGCCCCAGCTCGCGCCGGTCAGTATTCTTTGTTTGACACTTCATACGGCAACGCACACATCCACTCCGCAACGGCATCGCCCCAGCTCGGGCCCACTAACGGCGGATGAACTGAACAGTTCGCCGTCGCTGGGTAAACGCCGCGCTTGCAGCTCGCTGCCAGCGAGTAGACCGCGCGTGGTCACTGGTCACCGCGCTTACGACGCGCGGGCGCTAACCTTTAGTGTAGAACCTGAGTGGACGCTCGAGCGTTGCGTCCAGCGGGGCGTGCATGTCAAACAATTGAAACTCATACTGGTGTCCTGAGTCGCCGCCGGACAAATTGTATGGACGCTCGGCCGCAACGCTGGACGCGACGCCGAACGCTCCGAGCGTCCACTCAGGCCTTACACTTAGGCAATTCGCGTGTTCGTTTCCCAAAACAAAATACGTCGCTTTCCGAGCATGTTTTGAGCAACACGATTACAGTCCCATTCTATTATTATTCTAATATTGCACGTTACATCGTAAACCTTTAATGGCCTTTCTTTTCAAACCCTAAGACATAAAACTCTCGTAGGTATCCGTTTTGTTTTGGCTCCAAGTTCTCAGTTATTAATGCGCGGTGAATCTTCCCCGAGTTTCGAAGTTGTTGTTCATTTAATATGGATCCCCTTTCTTTATGTTAGAGGCCAATAAATTCAGGCGAACTCTAAGAGCCTGGCTTCTTGAACACTGTTTCTATAATGTGAACGATTTTATGAACTACAAAACATTGATTTAACTAGTTGCTTATTATTACATATAAAAATGTCCCACTCAGAATACAAAAGAGTGTTTTGTAATTTGTAAATTTGTAAATATGTATCATGTCGTATAGAAAATGTACTTAGTCGCAATTTAGCACTTTAAGAATATTTGCATGCTATCAAGAAATGGCTGAAGAAGGCTGAACAATTCTATTAATCTAAGACCTGTACCTGTATACTCTTTTTCTGCAAATAAATTATTATCTTATCTTATCTTATCTTATCTTTAGATTGTTGATGATTTTAGCGTGCGTTTTCAAAAACTTTCCACCTCTTAAATCTACGAATTTTTTATTGTCGTTGTGTGTTTAATGCGATATCTCGGCCATTTCTTCTTTCTTTGTTTCCGTAAAACTTTATTTTATGGAATAAAAAGATATTTACTTAATAATTGTTTTTAAGAGTGCTATACTTATAGTTGGGTTTTATAAGTAGGTAACGAGAGACAATAAAATTTCCAACCTTAGGTACATAAGTGTGAGAGGAATCGTGCTACTGGGATTTTTGTCGATGTAAATGTATAATATTTCAACAAAAAATCCTCATATCAACAAAAGGTAGTGTGTGACGGCCCGTCTGCTTACCATCAGGCAGGTTATGCTTGTTTGCCGACGTCCCATAAAAAGAGCTAAGCTCTGGACTTAGCATTCAATTTCACCTACACACAAATCCAATTCTAGTTTATTCCCAGCTAACAGTGGATGTCTCCTGCATTTATTATCCCACAACACACGACTGTCGAGCCGGAAGGCGCGTAAAAAAGGAAATTTCATTTTGCGAAATAAACCGCTGCCACGGTAGAGGGGGAGGGTGAAGGGTGGGGGGAGTGTTGTTTCAACGGGACGAGTAGTGCTTACGCTTTGTTGTTTTATTCTCAGCCGTATATTGGTGTACAGTCAGCAGCAATGGTTGCTACGCGGGCGAGGTGTTCAAATTGATCTACACACGCTCTTATTCCCTTAATAATAAAGATGTGTGAAGATCATTTTGAGCACCTCGCCCGCGTAGCAACCATTGCTGCTGACTGTACCAGTCGATGGGTGATGGTGCTGCGAATTATTTACTGACAGCGCTGGTTAAGATGCCTAGCTGCTAATAGTAACATAGCCCTTCTTTGATTTTATTGTGTGACTAGGATTTAAGCGGAAAAATACCGTTTTTAGCGTGAAAATAGTTGATTTGGAGTGATGTTTGAAACGATATTTCATGACACTAGGTCGCAATTAGTCCAGTTCTAGGTACCTAGTCACATCGAGGAAATGTGTCAGACAATGGCCTAAATAGATGACAGTTTTTTTTTCGAATCCCGGTCAGGGCATTAATTTGTGTGATGAACACGAATATTTGTTCCTGGGTCTTGGATGTTTTATATGTATTTAATTATCTATTTATCTATATAAGTATGTATATCGTCGCTTAGTACCCATAGTACTATCGACGTCAAGGTTAACGGACCATAAGTAGGCTTTATCTCGTTGCAATAAGGCTCACGGATGGTCAATTGACTGTGTCTTCGATAGTACAAGCTTTGCTTAGTTTGTGACTAAGTTGATTTGTATAAGATTGTCCAAAAAAATATTTATATTTATTATATATATATTTTTTTTAAATTGATAAAGACCGTTAACGTTAATCGGTCCGTAATCGTTAATTCCACCCGCCCTAACCCATCACACGGGCCTAAAACTTCTTGATCGAATATCACTCTACTCCAGAACTGACACAAAACAATATCACAACTATTAAAGCAATAACCTCATTGTAAACAGACACGTGTCTTTGTATAAACTCAAACAGAACTCGAGTAAGCCTAGGCGACTTCCTGACTTGGCGGGGCGGGATCGATATGTGACATTTTCTTCTTTGACGTAAACTTACTGACGTTGCAAAGATTCCAACTTTGCGGAATACTGAACACGCAAGTTCAACGCAGTTTCAACTTTGCCTATCGAATGCGGGCGACACCCGTCCGCTGCGCGGTTAGTGGTCTACAGAATTTAACAATGGGGAACTTGCGTTAAGATTACATCGAGAAATTATATCAGTAATCCAATAATAATAAATAGCCATTACAAGTGTATTTACTGGAAGATTTATTCAGAAATAATTATTATTTTGCGATATATTTTAATTCATCATCATCAAACTTAAGAGCTACGCTCTTGTCGGTGGAGAGATCGCCAGTCTTCTCGGTTCTCTGCCAGTCTTTTAGCGTCCTGATACGACGCGGCACCAATTTTCTCCTTCTTTTGATTGAAGTTATTTTAATTAAAAGTTCGTAAATTGAAACGTAATTTCAAACGCGAAGTGACGTCACTCGGTCACTCCATAACTCGTTTCAGTAACTTTAGTTCAAAGTCAAACCATTGAAAATAAATATCTATAAAATGGAAAATTAGGTAGGTATTTATTTTTGATTATTTATTATGTTAAATGAATCTGAAAATATATTATTTCTGTGAAGGAAACAAAAATCGACGTTTAACGTTTTATGCAGTGACGTCACGTTATGCCAGTGAGCGTTTACGCGCGTAAATGTCGGTTTTTAAATTGAATTTTATTTATTATTTGTGCATATTTTAACTTTGTTGTGTTTGGTATCTTAACGTAGTCCTTATGTCTTTAAGATAGACAATGTAATAATGCAAGTTCCCTATTAGGCCGCTGCCTCGCTCGACGCGACCAGCGGCGCGGCGAGCGGCGCGATCCGGCCACGACTTTCGAGCGAGCTTTTGACCTCTTTCCAAGCCACTTTTATGCTAAGCTACTTTTGATGTACGCTGTACGTGTACGTCACTATGTTTTCCTCTAATAATTACCAGCGTTCTTAATAAATAAATAAAAGATAAATAAGTAATAAAATATAACAAGCTGACATTGTGTCTAGTTAGGTACCTACCCATCACAAAACCCAAAACAAACTTTAAATGCGACACCACAAAGATAAATTTCTAGTAGCGCGTGTATTAGATTCTGCAGTACAGCAGGCACGTTCGAGGCTACATTGAATTCGTTTTATGCTCCCGCGGGAGAGATAAGAACAGTAGCAGTATTTTCATAAACACGCCGTCTAGTTGTTTTCTTAAACTTTTAACAACTTAAGGCCGTGTATTACCATTTTTGAGTTTTTAAAAACCATCTGAGACATAGAATATAGTGTCTTAAAATCTATAAAAAATATATGTGTTACATGAGGATCTTGTCTAGTCAAAATCGCAGTCAGTTACATGATCTGATGAATTTCACCCGATAGATAAAAAATCATGAAGTTACCCCTTTTTGGTATGTATTTTCAATACTACGGCTATATTACTGATATTTAACATTTAATTTTTGTACACAATTAAAGATTGTAAATAGTTATAGACAAATTCGCAGGGTTTGCTTTGATAAAATGATTGGCTTAATGACTATAGCTAAATATTCACAAAACTGCGCGCAGAGCTTGCGTAGAGAGCGGGATGGTTAATTGTAAACTCACGCATGTTAGAACGGGACAGTTGCGTTGGGGATACCTCCCCTTAAGCGTTTTCACTGCTGCCAGTTATGTACAGAAAATGTATTCGGTACGAGTTGGATTTAAGCCTATCTGCAATCCCGCCTATAAGGCCACTAAGGCAAGGCGACTTCGATCGATATGTATCATTTTCTTCTTTGACGTAAACTTACTGACGTCGCGAAGATTCCCACTTAACGGAATACTGTCAGTATTTCATTTGCGCAGTAGTAATATTATGCGCAGAAGCGGATCAGTACCTCTGTCTTCGCATCGTCCCGCCTCCGCGCGCATCCCGCGCCAGTCAGGAAGCACTCATTTAAATGTAGGGGCGGGCGCAGTAAAAAGTGGTACTGCCTCGACTGACAGTTGACACTGACATTTGGCTGTTTTCTCATATCGTACCGCCTCCGCACCGACAAATCAGGAAGTCGCCTCTAAACAAAAATTACACTCCTTTTTTTGGGCAGTCGTGTAAGTCGTATTAAGTAAGCGAATCGACATTATAAGCTGAACTCTGGGCACTAGGTACTCGTAACAATGTTTTCATTCACAGAAAGGCTAGTTAAAAATTGTTAATAATTTTGAAAAACCCTGCACCCATACGAATAACGAAAACGAAACGAATAAGAGAATAACGGTTGACACACTCACTTGGAAAGGTCACTATTTGCGACATGTTTCGGACTGCAATTGGACTGGCGTCCTTCATCAGGTTGAGTGAGTGCGGGCGCGTAGTGCCTTTTCCAAGTCGTAAATAGTGACTTTTCCAAGTCAGTCATCATCCACCTAGCGTTATCCCAGTACAGTTGCATCCTGAAGGATTCCTGGGGTCCGCTACCTAATCCCAAGATTTGGCGTAGGCACTAGTTTTTACGAAAGCGACTGCCATCTGACCTTCCAACCCTGAGGGGAAACTAGACCTTAGTGGGATTAGGCTTTGTCAAGTGAGTGGGCAACTTGACTGTTAGAAGTTCTCAAACCGCCCGAAGGCCTCCAACTTGGCTTAACGACTGCTGCCACAGACAGCAACCGGGATCAACGGCTTAGCGTGCCTTCCAAAGCACGGGAGCGCTCAGTTATTAACCACTCAAAGCGGTCACCCATCCAAGCCCTGACCGCTGCCCACGTTGCTTAACCTTAGATACCGCAAGCGGTACCCGGCGCCGCTGGGCCACGAGCGCTTTTCCAAGTGAGTGTCAACCGTTATTCTCTTATTAAGTGTAATTTGGTGTAATTAACTATGTCTCACGTTACCTAGTTTAAATTTGTACTAAACATCTAAACTTTCGCATTTATAATATCAATAGGATTTTAACTTCAATTCAGTAAGTGGTACTTGTGAGAATACTCGTAGATGCTCACAGGTAGTGAAATTAAAATTCGTAAAACGACATCCCTCATTCCTCCTCATTTGCTTCTGGCTTATAATTCGCGCGACCCTCTCGCATTAGGTACAAATAGCGATGGGCGCCTTGTAAAATTTTATATAAATTTCACTTGTTGCAGAAGTTTGCTATAAATTTCTGGTTTTGTTTCTAAGGGTTTACCGATATTTTGCAGACAAAGAATTTTCAAATTTATCGAATTCATGTTTCGCAGAATTTTCTTTTCATAGAAAACCACACAGGATCACAAAGGATCGCAGTTCTAATCTAACCTAACCTACTTTTCTGTTACACTCTTCTGGTTCTACACAATGTACTTCTAGTAGCAGCTGTGCCTGAAAAGTTGATGATTACTGAAAAAAAAAGTTTCTTTATCTACACACATATCATAAATCCTCTAATATGCGTTCGGAAACCGTAGAAAATGACTCTCATTTCAACATTCAATGAATTTATGGCAATTTTCTTATCTGTGGCTAAGGCTACAGCAGTAATACGTATAATTTTTAATTTTAATCTCATATATGATGTTAAAATATTAAACGTCAAACAAAACTGTCAACATTTAAATGTCAAAGTAGACGTCCCTATTCTAGTATCACTGAAAATTCAAATTCAGTTGATGCGAAATGTCAGCTCGATGTTTTTTTAGTATATATCGCACGAAATTTGAGCTAGAACGACATGATCACATCAGAATAGGGACTCTTTACTTTTTAAAATAACATTCAGGTATCGGTTGCCAGTTCTGATTTCGATATTTCCGCAACCGTGCAATAAAGGTTGTATTAACACAATTATTGTATTTATTTACAACGGTTTCTGAACCCATCTTAGAGTAGTTATAATATGTGTGTAGATAAAGTAATGTATGCAACTGTACATAATTAGGCATTAAAACACTCGTGTGACCTTATTATGAAACTCGCCTTCGGCTCGTTTCATAAAACACACTCGTGTTTTAATGCCCCTCATTATGTAACAGTTGCATAAACTACAATTAAAATGAATATCTGCGAAACAATACATCCTAAATATGAAACGTTTCTAAAACGTCAGTTACCATAGTCATTCTTATTAATACTTTTTGTACATAGCTTACTCGTACAACTTGCACGAAACTTTTGAATTTAGACAGCTTATTACTTGTCAATATCTAGGCGACCGAGCTTTGCTCGGCGTTTTCCCGGAATGAGACCTGGTTAGATCAATTGCTCGCCGCCAAAAACCCCCGAAAACCAAATTTCATCAAAATCGTTAGAGCCGTTTCAGAGATCCCCGAAATAAATAAATATACAAGAATTGCTCGTTTAAAGATATAAGATTTAGCCATTCAAAGTAAAATAATGACGTAAATATTTCAGAAACTTTCATGAAATTTAACATTAACATGTGTCATTTATTTCAGTAACATTACAAATGTTTCTACTGAAATGCTTCACAGTTTAGCAAAATTATGGTAATGTATATGGGAAATAAGAAATTTCCCATCACTAGTAACAACCCTTTCAAATTAGTCTAACGTTTAATTAGTTGCTTAAACTTCGCAAAGACCTTTTCTTGCTGCTAATAAATAATTAAAGTAGGGTGTCCTCGCGGTGTGTCGGGAAATTGCGTACTTTTGAGGTCGCTCTCGGACCGTCCGGTCGCGCCACGTTTTGTGGTGACATGGTTACTCACTGTGAAAGGGCGCTCTGAGTTTAAATATTCATTATGATTAATGACACTGGACATTTTTCGTGTAACGTGTAACAATGTTAAAGGATGGGTTGTGTTAACAACAGCTGTGGTGTATGACTAAACATTTGAACCGTATTTTTATTAAAAAATATATATTATTATTTTTACGGAGCGCTCGTGGCCCAGCGGCGCCTGCGTACCGCTTGCGGTATCTAAGGTTAAGCAACGTGAGCAGCGGTCAGGACTTGTTTGGGTGACCGCTTTGAGTGGTTACTAACTGAGCGCTCCCGTGCTTTGGAAGGCACGTTAAGCCGTTGATCCCGATTGCTGTCTATGGCAGCAGTCGTTAAGCCAAGTTGGAGGCCTTCGGGCGGTTTGAGAACTTCTAACAGTCAAGTTGCCCACTCACTTGACAAAGCCTAATCCGAATAAGGTCTAGTTTCCCCTCGGGGTTGGAAGGTCAGATGGCAGTAGCTTTCGTAAAAACTAGTGCCTACGCCAAATCTTGGGATTAGGTAGTGGACCCCTGGCATCCTTCAGGATGCAACTGTACTGGAATAACGCTAGGAGGATGATGATGATGATGATGATGATGATGATGATGATATAATTATTATGTTTGGTTGTCGCGCTCTTACATATGTGGATACTAGTTTTTGCCCGCGACTTCGTCCGCGTGGAACTCATTCATCGCGTTAGAATTTAATTAGCGCTTAAATACCTAATTATCACTCTTCCATACAAAATTCCACCCGTTTAAGGGGTGGTTTCCAGGATAAAAATTATCCTATGTCCTTCCCCGGGACTTAAACTATATCTAGACCAAATAACATAGATCTACGTCTGTTCAGCAGTCTAAGCGTAAAGAGGTAACAGACAGACTGATACACTTTCGCATTTATAATATTAAGTTTGGATTTTTGGTGCGGGAGAGTAAAGATACAGAAAGATAAAGGCTATAAATTAATGTATGTATTAGCACTTTACACAACAAGGGCGAACTTATCCCTATTAGGGATCTCTTCCAGCTAACCGTCCATAAATTAAATATTTGAATCGTCAATTAACTAGGTTGGTTTATAATAACATAATAAACACGCAATTACAACTGTTCAATTGACAATATTTCAGAATTTCCAAAAGTCTCAATTCGAAAACCATTTCGGTAAAAACGTGTGAAGTACACAAAAAACATTTTTTTAGACTTTTTTCTCCGTTAATTTTGGAATAAATCGCAATTACTGTAAACCAAAAGTTGACGTCATCTTCCTCGCTGTATTCAGGGAGACCTTAGACAGAGTACAGACAATCGCTGCTCTGGAGTGGCTCTGGATTCTTGTTGGGAAGATGACGTCATATTTTACTTACGCCCTTTTGGAATGACCTACTTTTCAACGTGTTTTTTTTGTATGAAATAATGAGTTAAATTGAAAAAGAAAATATACGGGTGGCTTAAATTTTTACCTATTTTCTAACTAGTTCATAAAATAAAGTAGTTAAAAATATGAAATGTTGTCAATTACGAATGGCATGGGTATTTTCAGTACTATTGATTCGGATGAAGAAAAAAAATGTCCTTGATTTTCCATACAAATTTTCTGTGTCAGTTTTGTGACGAGCCATATAAACTGTATGAAAAAAGCGTCACAAAACTGACTTTTTTTGGCGGGACACTTTTTTCTTCGCGGAAATGGATAGTACTCGTGATTCTGAGTCAGAATACCCAAAATCACCGAGATCCGAAAAAAAAAGTAGGGGGTACACTTTAAAGTGAAAATGCCCGCATACATAATACACTTACTTAAATATTGAACAACATTAGATCCATTCCTTCCCTTCCCCCTCTTTGCTTTTGGGGATTTCCCCTCAGAAATTATTTTTAATTATTTTCGTAAAACTTTTTTCGTAAAAGTCGTACGTACGCTTCTTAGGCGACTTCCTGATTTGTCGGTGCGGAGGCGGTACGATATGAGAAAACTGTCAGACGTCAGTGTCAACTGTCAGTCAACTCTGTACTACTTTTTACTACAGTACATTTAAATGAGTGCTTCCTGACTGGCGCGGGATGCGCGGAAGCGGGACGATACGAAGGCAGTACTGCTCCGCTTCTGCGCATGATATTACTACTGCGCAAATGTAATACTCACAGTATTCCGTCAAGTGGGAATCTTTGCGTCGTCAGTAAGTTTACGTCAAAGAAGAAAATGTCACATATAGATCCCGCCCCGCCAAGTCAGGAAGTCGCCTAAATGAGTGCTTCCTGACTGGCGCCGGATGCGCGGAAGCGGGACGATACGAAGGCAGTACTGCTCCGCTTCTGCGCATGATATTACTACTGCGCAAATGTAATACTCACAGTATTCCGTCAAGTGGGAATCTTTGCAACGTCAGTTAAGTTTACGTCAAAGAAGAAATGACACATATCGATCCCGCCCCGCTAAGTCAGGAAGTCGCCTTAAGCAGGAAATATAAAGTAACTCTGGAATGACTAAATGAAATAATTTTAAGGAAAGGATGTTTTCAGCAAAATGGAATGCTTTGGTGAACACAACGGAACCGGAAGAGGCAGAAATTCTGCCGTCATTGTTGACATTTGGTGTCACATTAGCATTTCGACGGACGGACAATGGTGTAACTCACCCTGTATACAATGGGCTTTACCCTACTTCCCTACGTATCTTTCCACTGTCAGGAATTTTGGTACACTCTGTATTTTCGATTTACTCCCAAAAAAAGGAATTCGGCCTTTCAATAGTCGTTTTATTTTAATGATCATCGAATGCGCGGAATCCCGTGCTTTGGAAGGCACGTTAAGCCGTTGATCCCGGTTGTTGTCTATGGCAGCAGTCGTTAAGCCAAGTTGGAGGCCTTCGGGCGGCTTGAGAACTTCTAACAGTCAAGCTGCCCACTCACTTGACAAAGCCTAATCCCAATAAGGTCTAGTTTCCCCTTGGGGTTGGAAGGTCAGATGGCAGTCGCTTTCGTAAAAACTAGTGCCTACGCCAAATCTTGGGATTAGGTAGCGGACCCCAGGCATCCTTCAGGATGCAACTGTACTGGGATAACGCTAGGAAGATGATGATGAATGCGCGGAATCGGGGCTTTTTTTGGACCTGACTGTGGCTTTGGCTTTATAGGCTGGGCCCAATAGAGCGATAGGTGTGCGCGGTTGGAGAGTGGCCTGGGGAAAATCCAGGGGAAACCTCCGACACGACCACGCGGGCGGTTTAGGCGGTTTAGGCTTTAACGAGCGATTTCTTTCAGACAACTTTTGTGTGCGGAGGGAAAATGAGCAAACAACCAGAACGAATCCAAATGAATTAAAAATCACAAAAAAATGTGCACATACATTATAATGAACGCACCAAACAATTTACCGCCCCGTATATTATGAGTTTCTACCTAATTCCGCTACTTCGCTTCACGCCTCACTCACACATCCGCAACTCATACTCATACACACACCGCATCACATTTATGACACGTAAAAACGAAATGGCAGTTCACCCAACATTACTCGCATACAAATTACTTACATGCCAACAATTTATTTCAGTCCCCAAACACGTTCTATTGTTTTTACGCATTCAATTGTTTTTATACATTCAATTGTTTTTATGTCCAGTTTAACAAATTCATATTTATTTTTTGTTGTCGTCTTTATTTCTTTTTTAACTTGATTTAAGGCCGTGTATTACCACTTTTGACTTTCTAAAAACCATCTGAGACATAGAATATAGTGTCTTAAGACTGCACCGAGCAAATTTCTGAATAATTGCGATGGTTGGATCACTTGCTGTATTATTATTACTAAAGCTTGAATTCTGTAATTCCTATATATGATATTTAAGGATACACTCTACACGTCATGTGTTTCAGAAACACAATTACTTATAGTTTTCTTCATAAAAATTCAATCCAAAGTTAGCTCTACTAAAGGAAATAAACGCAAACTACAATGTTAATACTTTATGAAAGGTCTTCAATTTTTGAATAGTAACAAAACTACATGTTATCTAGGTCGTATGTGTTTAACATTTGCAAAATGTGGAGATTTTTTTAACAATGCAAAGGAAATTCCGAAAATTTGACCGGCCGCCGTAGTTTTCTTGCCGGCAGATGGGCTCCGGCCCTCAATGGGAGCAGATGAGATCAGTTTGACATCTCATAAAAACACGCTTTTTGACAGCTTGCTCGTATACAAATACAAAATGTATACCACACACAAAGATTGCATTAATTGAAGTAGGGTAAATAAATGTTGACGTGTGGCTATTGAAGATTCTTTTAACATGGAATTTTTAGTATTAGCCATTCGTTATAACATAAAAATGCAATCTTTGGTCCCCAATGTTTACTAATGCAACTAAATTATAATGATTTCCTTTACGAAAAGGTATTTTAAACGTAAAAAGGTTACCGATGTATTTCAGTCCAAAGTAATTTACTTTTTATAAATTGGCCACCCAGAACGGAACGTTATGACATTTATGTCACTCATCATATTTCAAATTAAAATTTGTAAACAAATTGTATTTTTATATTTCAATAATTTAACGAATCTAATGTTATATTTTATGTGTATATGTACGGCGCTTTCACGTCAAACAATGATTACCTAAATATATCGCAGAATCTGCATAAACAAAACATATCCCAGAATCTGTACAAACAGGCACAATTATTATGGTGCTTTGAACAGAAGTTAATAAAATATCAGCGTTATACCAAGAAACAGATCTAGAGTGCTCTCTTGCAGCGGGAGCAGAAGAAAGAATATCGGAGTTTCTTCGCCAGTTTGAGTGATGTGGATTTAAATTGTGTAGTGTCTAAGCCGCCTGGTCATAATATAATTATACCTAGAATGAAAATAATAAACCTATGTTTCATTTATAAATAATAAACCAAGTAGTTGTTGGGGATGTGGTGACAATGACGATGTCTAACAAACAAATATGCAGTAATTACTTATAATATTAAACTGCGCTAGTTTCTATCTAAAGCTTTCATGCGTTGGAAATCCCGTTGCTTTGATTTTGTACAAGTAAGTACTTATGTCGCATCGCAATAATTGTCTCGACGTTATAGTAAACGAATAGCAAATAATAATAATTGCTATTTATTATTGATGAAAATAGACGCAATGTTAACCATTATTGAACCTTATATCGTTGCAATAAGGTTCACGGATGTTCAGTTAAGTGTCATCGACGGCACGATTGCTCACACTAGAAGAATATGTAAACGCATCCTGCTAATTATTCCTTTCAATTATGGACCTTATGTGTATAAAAGTTAATTTGTCAGAGCTGATACAGTAGTGGTCCGGCCAAGTTCCACAATTGCAGACTGTTACAATGACTTTCTTGATGATATTTGTTATATCATTAGGTTTTATAGTGTTTGTCATTCACGATAACGACGATGCGCAGGGAATGTCATACTATTCTATGCGCAATTTTGCGGATTGGGTTACAACGGGAGGTCGTGAATAACAAGAACTACCTATAAGGTTAGGTACTGGTTCCTCAAATACAAAGTTGATTCACAATATTGCTGCAGTTATCCCGTGCCGTATAAATAGTTTCAGTAGTTATTATATATATTGTAATAAAACTACCGCTTCTTCTCTTAAAACTTGCATTAAATCAGTGTCCATTTTAGAGTTAACCAACTGATAAACAGAAAATAATCAATTTATGAAAAGTTTTGCTTAAAATAACCTATTCAAGGTACAACATATACTCGTATCATGAAAATCACCAAGTAAACTCTCAAAATAAGTATCTAAGTCATAAACATAAAACAGTCATAACATGCACGAACCGATTAGGAAAATTCTTTCTCTGTTTTAAGTTGTATAAAAATGAGTCTGTGAGGAAAGGGCAAAACAAAATACATTTTACAAAACAGGGGTTTGACAAGTTTTATTTTATAAACAAGGAACTGAGTATTTTACTACCACAAATTCCAAATTCAAGACATTTTCAGATACAACTAATACTTGAGTTTTGGTTACAGATCAGAACTTGACGATTTTTGTTACACTTCTCTTATGCACCAAGAAACCTTTAAATATTCAAAATCTATATTGTCATAAGTTGACATAAACATGGGTCAATGACCCGACCCAGCAAAATGAGGTAGTGTGCGTGAATAATGCATGTGTGGGTTAATTGGGTAAATTATTAAAAAAATTGAAATTTGACAGGCGCTGAGAATTTACCCCGCACGATAGGCCCTTAAAATCTATAAAAAAATATATGTGTTACATAAGGATCTTGTCTAGTCAAAATCGCAGTCAGTTACATGACCTGATGAATTTCACTCGATAGAAAAAAATCGCGAAGTTACCCCTTTTTGGAATGTATTTTCAATACTACGGCTATATTACTGATATTTAACGTTTTATTTTTGTACTCAATTAAAGATCGTAAATAGTCATAGACAAATTCGCAGGGTTTGCTTTGATAGAATGATTGGCTTAATGACTACAGCGAAATATTTACAAAACTGCGCGCAGAGCTTGCGTAGAGAGCGGGATGGTTAATTATAAACTCACGCGTGTTAGAGCGGGACATTTGCGTTGGGGATACCTCCCCTTAAAGTGGTGATCGGTGGATTTCTGTATTCTATATATACGCAATACAGTGACAAAATACGCGAACATTGTTTTAATGAAAGGGCGTACAGATATTTTTTCGCTTTGGGAACGGGTTTTGTTTTAACTGTACACTATCCAAGTTCCTAAGATATTCCACGATTTCCACTGAACACCATTGTTTAGTTTTAACTACGTGGGTCATAAAGACTTCAAAAAACAAAAGTCGTCCCTTCTGTGGTCAATAGTTAACGCCTTATGTGCATGTAAGTTATGCTTTTATCACGTGGATTAATAGAAACGGAGATGCTGTTGATGCTGGTTACTAGTCCAATCTAAAATTAAGCTTTGTAGCCCTTAACTTTTTATATGTCCACAGGAAAGACGCGAACCTAAATCTCTTTATGACCCACTTACTTCCACTACATGACTAACGCCTATTGACCCAAGCATGCGGCTGTCAAACGGTAGTCGTGGGTTCAAATCCCGGGTCATATCAAACTTATGTGCAGAATATCATTTGATATCTATCGTTAGCTTTTCTTGTTCTTTCTCCTCGTTTTTCTGTACTACTCGTTCACTCTCATCTACGAGACTTATCTCGCCTGTTCCCAGTAGTGCGACGTATATAGGATGATGATAAATTGCTTCCATTCGTCTCATATTCTTTTTTCTCCGTATCTTAGTAACGCTACTTATTTAATAATACAATTTTAGGGCATAAATTATACCTCATCATCATCATCATCATTCTCAGCCTGTAATCGCCCACTGCTGAGCATAGGCCTCTCTTCGAGTACGCCACTCGTCCCGGTCTTGAGCCAGTCTTATCCAAGAGTGACCCGCGATCTTCCTAATGTTATCGACCCATCTAGCCGGTGGACGGCCGACGCTCCTTTTGCCATGATTTGGCCACCAGTCTGACACTTTCTTGGTCCACCTGCCATCACTCTGCCTAGCAATGTGTCCTGCCCAACTTCACTTGACATCTAATGACATCTCCGACGTCACGCACTTTCGTGCGGCGTCGGATCTCGTCATTCCTCACTCGGTCGTGCAATCTAATGCCGAGCATGGTACGCTCCATTGCTCTCTGTGCTACACGTATTTTATGCACAGCCTCATTCGTAAGCGTCCATGTCTCGGCACCGTACGTCATGGCGGGCAGGACACATTGGTTAAAGAGGCGAGTCTTCAGGCATTGTGGAACGTCGGTGGATTTAAGGAAGTCGTTCAGTTTATTGAACGCGGCCCACCCGAGCTGGACTCTCCTGGAGATCTCCTTAGCTTGACTTACCTCGTCAAAGGATAGAACATGTCCAAGATACACGTATTGGTCGACCAACTCCAGTTCCTCGTTTCCAACCGTTATGATTGGATTCGAGCCACCGGAGAAGTTCGCCATAACTTTAGTCTTGGACATATTCATCCTGAGACCTACCTGCAAATACCTGCCTGTAAATTATACCTAAAACATATTTATATTCCACAAAACCAGTGCCCAGTAGTGGCGATATACCAACATAGGCATCATCATCAGAGGATTATGAAGTTTCTACAAAATCGAAAATCTGTTTACCAATTCTTACCTAATCCTATCAAAAGTATGAATAACAACAAAACCAACCGACCCTATTTACTACGTATTAAGTCCTACAGCCGATTAAATAAGACTGTCAAAGTAAAGTAGGCCTTTGTTACTCCTAAAAGATTCAATTTTGGTTCACAATTTGAAGAATCGTTTCCAATGTTTGGAAGACTTAAATAATAATTGCCGTCGGAGAGACGCTTTTAATGTTTAATTGCATTTAAAACCGCCACTTAGACTGAAGTTAAGTCTGAGAAGCCATAAATCCTAGAGATTTTGCCGTTTAATATATATTACGGGAATTTACTCTGTGCGGTTTTAGGTCCATTAGGTACATACGTTGACAAAAGATGGAGTTAAAAAGTAAGCTTCGCTCTTCTACATCATCATCATCATCATTATTTGTTCACTCTTGTCGGTGCAGTTCTCTCCATTCCGTTCTACTTAACGCCAGTTCTTTGACTTCTCTATACGACACGACGTCTATCTTTTTCTTTATTTGGTCCATGTAATTAATCCTCGGCCTTCCTCTTCCTCTTCTTCCCTCAATTTTACCCTCCATTATCCTTCGTATTAGATCGTCGTGTCGTATCAGATGACCTATCATTTTCCCTCTTCGAGTTTCTATTGTACGTAGCAAATGTCTCTTTTCCTTTACTCTTTCCAATACTTCCTCATTGGTGACCTTTTCCGTCCAGCTTATTCCCTCCATCCTTCTCCAGCACCACATCTCGAACGCCTCAAGCCTTTCTCTATCCCGTTGCGTCATGGTCCTCTTCTACATACCTACTCGTATTTTACTATCGCTTGGCAATTCGTTCGTGACACTCCCGTGGTCCACGCGGGTAGCGGGGAACGTTATGGGGCAATTACACTTCGTCGTTCGCCGCATGCACCGCGAAGGTGTAAAGAACACGTCAGTCGGCCGCATTCGGCGATCGACAGCTGCCTAGTCGCCGTAGTGGGCGGACAGACTAGTGTAAAGATGACGTTCGTTCACCTAAGTAGTTCAAAATCAATTCGGCGACCGCATTAGGTGAACGACGAAGTGTAATTGCCGATTTACTTGTCAATGACGTTTTTCTCACCGCTACACACGAAATGACTTATAATATGGATATGACTTCCGATATCCTTACACAATATTCTGCATTAACCTAATTTGATAGGTATACCGTGATAATTGGGTAAGAATATGGTGACAACCGTGATCTCGATTAATAGCATTATTACGGATATCAACATTACCAACTTATTTTGATTAAGTAATTTAAAATATTTTCTAAGTAATTAAGTAACCAAAATTGAAAAAATATGTCTTACTTAAGGTTTGTATCATAAAATAAATATAAATAACAATATTTACTTACAATCTATTTATTAAAGCAATTTACAATATATACGATTTAAATCACAGAATAAATTAATCTAACCTTTCGTTTATCACATGTTAAAGGCGTCGCCTTTTGATTAGAAACAGCCGAAAATGTTCGGATCATATTATTTAGATGTTCCTGAAAATGTTCAATTAATAGCATTTTCAACCATTTAACGAAAGAAAGAAAACATTTATAGTCAACATAGTCTGATCTACATAAGTATCTCAAATCTTCAACCCTCACTCCTCTCATCTTCGTACTCCTTAAGGAACTTGACGTGGAAGCTGGCAATCTGTTCCATTATGTAGCTGAACTCCTCGCGGGGATGGAGGATGGTTGTGCGGAAGTGCAGCGTGCCTTCAGCCTGCCCGAATCCTGAGCCTGGGACCACGCAGATACCTGATGATATCATTTTAAGTGAATATTAGACAGAAGTGATCAGAAGGCTGGTCAATATTTCGCTCAGCGAATTAGCATTGCCATCCAGCGTGGCAATGCAGCCAGCCTTCTGGGCACACTGACCATTGACGGCTATCTGAATCAAATTTATTATTTGTAGTTTTAATTTTATATTATGTAATTATTTAGTTTAAGTTTGTTACCTATTGTTCCTAATTTATGTTTCTTTATTTAAATAAATTATCTAATAGCAGAAAAAAAAGAATATTTATAAATTTACATTAAGGCGACTTCCTGATTTGTCGGTGCGGAGGCAGTACGTACAGTATGAGAAAAGTGTCAAATGTCAGTGTCAGCTGTCAGTCAACGCGATACCATTTTTTACTACGCCCCTACATTTAAATGAGTGCTTCCTGACTGGCGCGGGATGCGCGGTAGCGGGACGATGCGAAGGCGGTACTGGGCTGCAACCGCGAACGGCATTCGAAATTTTCCCTCTCTGTCGCACTTATCTGCAAACTAGCAAGTGCGACAGAGAGGGAAAATTTCGAAAGCCGTTCGCGGTAGCAGCCCTGCTTCGCTTCTGTGCATGATATTACTACTGCGCAAACGTAATACTGACAGTATTATATCAAGTGGGAATCTGTGCGACGTCAGTAAGTTTACGTCAAAGAAGAAAATGTCACATATCGATCCCGCCCCGCCAATTCAGTAAGGCGACTTCCTGATTTGTCGGTGCGGAGGCAGTAAGATATGAGAAAAGTGTCAAATGTCAGTGTCAGCTGTCAGTCGACGCGGTACCATTTTTTACTACGCCCCTACATTTAAATGAGTGCTTCCTGACTGGCGCGGGATGCGCGGTAGCGGGACGTAGCGAAGGCGGTACTGCTCCGCTTCTGCGCATGATATTACTACTGCGCAAACGTAATACTGACAGTATTATGTCAAGCGAGAATCTTTGCGACGTCAGTAAGTTTACGTCAAAGAAGAAAATGTCACATATCGATCCCGCCCCGCCAAGTCAGGAAGTCGCCTAAGTCGCCTTACTCGTGACATAACGCATTCAAATAATTAATACGTGTAGCTAGTCTGTAAGTATTAATTTGGAACAAATAAATAAATAAAATAAAATAAAAATTCTGACCAGTGTCCTCGAGTAGTCGCATGCAGTAGAAGTCGTCAGGCGTCACTCCCTGCGCTCGCGCAGCAATGTGCGCCCGCGCCGGGACAGCAAACCGCGGGAACGCGAACATTGAGGCCTGGAATTTAATGAACACACTGTAGACTTGCAGGGGTAATTTTACGCCTTCTTTAATGCCAAATTTCATAATTTATTTTTCACTACCGAAAGTACCCTATTTTATTTCTCCCCCTGGGCAGGGCTTTCGGTAATTGCCACTTTATGGCTAGGTATGACATAAATTATACACTCACCGTCAGACAATTTGGCCCAATAATAATTAAATAATGCCAAATACAAGATTTGAAAAAGTTTAAATTTCAAATTATGACTAAAGCGTTGATACCAATAAAGTGATCCTTTTAGGATACGATGATTTTATTAAAATTTTAGATAAGTAGTACAAGAGCCCTTTTTAGGGTTCCGTACTCGAAGGGTCCAAACGGAAGAATCTTAAGGCGCTACAACGAAATATATCGCGTTCTTTGAAACGCTGTTCTGCCCAGACAAGGAAACAATAGGGACTGATTTTCAGATATATGATTCTTGACTATATACTTGTGTTTCTGACAATAGCCAAAACATGATTGCTTAAAATTTTCTCAACAGAAAAAACAATCCAAAGTTGAATCTATATTTTCCTTTTTTACTCAGCCTACTAAAACGCATTATTAAAAGACACGATTAAGTCAATATGATGGCATTTTACCTCATCTAAACTCTGTCAAGAGGAAATTGAATGCACACAGTCAGATATTTATCGAGATTTGTCTAAAAAAGCCATTCCCGAAGAGTGTAGCATCCTGTTTTGTCGTGAGCGAAAAACATAAGCGCGTCTCTTTCACGGGGGGCGTGGTCGAGCGAATCGATATATCCCCTTAATACCTCGACCTCTTGATCGCTAAATGAAAGCTGACATGAATGTAATGAAACGTTGCGAGCACGCTCATTAGTTCGCGTCGCTTGTAAACCGCTCGTAAATCGCCAGTGTGATAAGGCCCTAAATTATACTGTATTTTACTTTAGATAATTAATCTACTCACGTCAATAGGATTGCAGGAGAACGTAGGTATGGAGTTAAGCTTCTGATACGCAGTTGCAGTGCGTTCGCGCAGCGTTCGGCGAACGGCTGCAAGCTCTCGCGTAAACTGTTCGTAGGACGGTTCGCCGGGAACTGGTGGTTTCATCTGGCAACAATAAAGAGGGTTACAATCACCTGTGTGCTGAAAGATCTCCTCTCCACCAGATCAGCGTAGTCACAGACAAAACCAACAGTTTAAAACCAGATACTACCTTCTTCTTTATCCCGATACCCTCTGCTGAGGTGCAGGGCTCGAATCAACTCTCTCCATTTGTTTCAGTCTTGGACAATTTAGGTTACTCCATTTCATTCCCAGAGAAGAAGAAAGGTTGGAAGATCAGATGGCAGTCGCTTCCATAAAAACTAGTGCCTATGCCAAATCTTGAGATTAGGTAGCGGACCCCAGGCATGCAACTGTATTGGGATTGGGAGATGGGATAACGCTAGGAGGATGATGATATCTGGATTCTCTGGGCCCAAAATTCGATGAGAAATATTGTGAATATGAAGCTACTTACGATACAATCAAGCGCACACTGCCCCAGTAAATTAGGGCACTGCGCCACAGCGCGAGAACTCTCGAACGCACGCCGCGCGGTCTCCGAGAGTCTCGGTATCTCGACGAGACCGGCGCGCGCGCCGCACTCGGCCGCCCAGCCCTTCGATGCTGTGATGAAACTCGCCAGTTCCATCGAAGAGTACGGGGCGCCCATTTCGTGCATTACCTATAAGATTGTTAGAATTCATTGTATGAAAGTAATTAATTTAATGTATGTGTAATTGAAATACTTGCTAACATACATACATTCATATACCTGCGCGGTAATCACGTAACGTTTTCGACCGTTCGTACGATAGATTTAAATGTCAAATCCCATACTAAAACTGACATTAAATACGTACCAACATATCGTTACGTGATTACCCCGCTGGTTAAAAAAGTTGGTTGTTATTTGTTTCGCAGACAGAAGTATCATAGATGTAATTGTTTCGCAGGATTTAAATTTCATAGACAACGTTTTTTTACAAAATGGTCGCAGTTCTTACCTAACCTATTTTTCTGGTAGATATTGGGTTCTACAAAATGGCATTTTAGCTGTAGCTAAAAACTTATCGGTTTCTGAAAAAAAGATATTATGAAACGAAAATTCTGCGAAACAATGGAAAATAAAACGGAAAGAGTCGGATAAGAAGGCGTACTTTGGGGTTTACTGACCTTTTTGAAGGACAGAAAGGGCTTAGAGACGATGTTTTCTTGATAGACCTCATCAGCCAATAGAAAGAGACGCCGTCTATGCGCGAATTTGATGACCTCTTCCATATTTTCTCGTGATAATACCTGAAAAACGATTTAACTGAAAGATAATGTCTTGATAAACTCAAGCAAGAAATATTTACAACTGCCCTTTGCTCACGACTTCGTCTTCTCAAAACTTTCACTCCGTATTTCATCTTCTTGACGGGATGATTTTCGGAATAAAGTAGGTATTCTATTTTTCAGACTATAAGACTTTTTGTACTTATCATCTGTTCGCTATTGCGTGATTGAGTAACAGACATCCAATCCATACTAATATTAAAAATGCGATAGTGTGTCTGTGTCTGTCTGTCTGTCTGTTACCTCTTCACGCTTTAACCGCTGAACCGGTTTACATAAAAAATCGGTATGGAGATAGATTGAGTCCGGGGGAAGGACATAGGATACTTTTCATCCCGGAAATCATCCCTTAAGGGGATGGAAGTTTGTATGAAGAGTGATGAGTAGGCAAGCGCCTGATATAAAGTCAATAGCAATTACTTGAATTCTATCGCGATAAACGAGTTCCACGCGGACGAAGTCGCGGCGGGCAAAAGCTAGTAATCTCATAAAGTATTACCTGACCAGTCGGGTTCCCAGGATTAATGACCACAAGAGCCCTGACGGCAGTACTGGTACTGGCATCAGCCCAGCTCCGTTCAAGCTCCTCGCTCATCAGCGCCCAGCCGTGGGCTTCATCGAGGTAGTAGTGAGCTTGCTGGATACCCAGCTCTGCGAGTGTACCGGAAAACACTGGGTACTGAGGGATCGGGATCATTACCGCTGGAAATAAATAACGAAGCTGTTGGTAAGCGGAACGCAAGTCTGATTGAGAAAGTCTTGTCCACTTGGAAGCACAGCACAAACGCTCAGATGAAAACGCCCACGAGGAGGCTCGCTTCTGCCCGAAAGATTTTTTTAAATCTCTCATGGAAGGCGTTCCTTGCAGAACCTCATTGCAAAATCAGTCTTTTTTAACCTCTGTGGCTTTACAGGCCAGGCCCATTATAACGATAGGAGTTCGAGGTGGAGGAGAGTGGCCCGGGAATAAAGTATGATTCACAGTAGACCGTTCCGTGTCCGGGCCGGCCCGTTTTCTAATAAAGGACACGCGACGGCCGCAGGGCCGTCTTTCCCACTGGGCACTCTGGGCACGTGTCCAGGGCCCCGCGATCGATACCCCCGTGGGGGCCCTCCTAGTTGAGATCAAGGTGCTGTATCAAGGCCATAGGGGCCCCATTATCCCAATGTGCCCAGGGCCTCGAATTGGTTAAAGATG
This sequence comes from Cenopis cana, assembly GCA_951800055.1. Lineage (NCBI taxonomy): Eukaryota > Metazoa > Arthropoda > Insecta > Lepidoptera > Tortricidae > Cenopis > Cenopis cana. The sequence goes on along the minus strand of OX637483.1, from coordinate 3,155,108 downwards.
GCCCTGAACGGCCGTTGATTTCTTGTACTAGAAAACGGACCGGCCATGGAACGGTCTAGCATGAATCATCCTTAACCCAGGGAAAACCTCCGACACGATCCGGGCGGTTTAAGCACTGGAATACTATAAGCAAAATCAGTGTATAGAATTGTATTAAGCAGTTGAAACACATAATCACAAAAGCATCCGCTAGGACATATGTTAATAAAATGATTATTACCTGATGGCTTCCCATTCACTTCTCCAGCGAACAACGACAGCACGGCCTTTATAAGATCACTGGCACCAGTTCCTAGATACACTTGTTCAGGGTATGCCGGCACGTCATCCCGAGCTGATAGGTACTTGGCTGCTCGTCGGCGGACAAGTAACAGCCCTTGGGAAGGAGAGTATGCGCCGACAGAGGCATTCCTAGAAAACCATTTTGTATCATAACACCAAATCGATTTTGTTAAATGTAGATACCAAAGTGAAAGTCAGGCTGCCAATTTTTAAACCTGGAATCGGCTGAGCGGCTAGTAGGCTAGTATTATAAAATCCTGTCAACGTTCTGAGATGATGGACCTACCAACAGGTGAAGTTTTAGCGCCATACAAAAAATATCGTAGTCATAGTCTAGTTAGTCTAGTATTAATGTTTTTGCGGCGCTGAAACGTCAGTCGACATACTAATACAAATGTACGAAACACGTGTTATATTGTCCATAATGTTCTTAATTGCGTTATCGCTTAAGTCTAAATTAGCGCTGCGTGATCGCATCCCTTTGTGTTTTTTCATGATTTTCGCGTTTTTTCGGGCAAATGCGTTTATAATCGCGTTTCTTGCACGCACGTGTCTCACTCGCACATTGTCACTTAAACGAGAAGACGAGAAAACAAACAGTACTTATTCTCAGAAATACACATAGAAAGCGTTCAAGTATTCCATTTGTTTATATTTTTTATAGAATACGTACTTATTTATTTTTCTTGACCATCTGATGTACCTACCTGTACCTATTATTGATCTTAACTTCTTCCCAAAGTCCCAGTAAAGGTACTGATAATGACACGACACCGCTTCGAAAAATTTGCAAATATTTCCAACTATGTTTGTAAACTCACGTGCAATCGGCGAGGATGTCCCGAGCTCTGTCCTTCACGTCATCAGGGATGTCAGGACTGGACAGCAACTGGGGACATGCTGCTAGCGCCTGAACCTGCAATCATCATTATCATCAGCCCACCTCCTCCACAGCAGGTCTATGATGGTCGCTTCTCTTGATAGCGTGATAGACGGTAAATCATGTGTCATTTTCTATCGAGGGATATCAGAAAGTGACAGATGTTTTATCTTGTCTATCACGCTATCACACCACCATCATAAATCCCCTGGACATAGGCCACTCCCATGGCACGTCACTGAGCTCGACCTTGAGTTCTTTGTTCCCAACCGCTGCCAGGCACTTTGTGGCTGGAGGGCGTCCTTCCTACACTACGTTTGCCAAGCCGTGTTCTCCACTCCAGAATGAAATGCAATACAAGTAAGCAAACTCTCAAGAACACAACCCTTAACCAAACTCTTAGGGTCGACACTTGAGGTAGCTGAGGGTGCACGGAGCGGATCATACTACTCGTAAACTGCGCCCGCCGCGAGCCAAAACCACGTCAGCCAAGCCGCCACTAGCTGACGTAGCCTGTCAGCAGGGCGTTCATTCTCATACCCTCTGACCATTTCTCGAAGCTCATCATCCTAGCGTGTTCCCGGTTGAATGTTGTTGCTACAGCCTCGGTCTCTTGATCGCTGCGAATAGCGTCACCATACAGTCTGCGTCGATTTTAACGCAGACTTGCATGGTGATGCTAACTGCAGTGATGTGCGGAATCAAGGGACCGAGACTTGAAGAAGTCCGGCGTACGTTTAGACATTTATTCCTATGATCTGATGTAAGTATAAGTACCTACACAAAATATAAACCACAAAACGAAGGTTGTTAGAATACCGAGTAGATAAGAGACTTACTTGGCGGATGAAGGTGAAAGGAGCTTGGCCCAAGGCGTGGCAGTCTCCAATGTTAGCGCGCACTACTCGGTCGAAGGGTTTCTTTATGCCCTGTAAACACAAAATTCCCTAGTTTAATCATATTTAACGCAATGAATAAGTAGATATTTGAGCTGTAGGCCTTGCGAGTGAGATTTTTTATGTTCTCATGTCAACACCCATGGCTCCGCTATTAATTCATACGATTCAAAAGTCATTCTCAATTATGTCTGCGGTCAATCTAAACTCCGTTAATTTTTACGATGGATTCCATAGTTTGATGGAGTTTAGATGCAGACATAAATCTGTGTGTGATAACGGAACATTTTTGACCGTGCGTAAAGTAGATCTTCATCTTCCATAAGGCGGGGTGGGCATTTCTCAGACAGTTTCAACCGCTGTGACTTCGATAATCGTATTATTACGATATCCTTAAGTTTCTTTGGTCCATTTTTTGAAAGATGATTATCAGAAGAGCCTTCCCCAACTGCTACAATACAGCCATATATGGTCTCCCGCTCTGCAGTGATTTTCTGCAGTATTGAAACGCTCTGAGAAATGCCCAGTAGTACTTACAAATGACCGTTGTTCGAAAAGCTACGTGAATACCCAGCTGTTCACCAAAATTCACAAAAATCGGTTGAAAAATGCAGCCTGTCTAAGAGAACAGCGGGTAATCTACCCGACGAAAGAATTTATTCTCAATTTAAAGCAATGATGAGTGTCAGACCGATCCCCAGGTCGAAAAGGCCCTGTACATACTGAAAATAAAACAAAAAACTGTCGCGACCTGCGCCTACGGCTATAATTCAGAGCAACGTGGGGTGAAGGGGGGACTGCACAAACATCGCAATAAATCTACCTTATAGCCAACAACTAACATAACTTACGCACTAGCGTGAGCCACAGCCGAGCGGGAAGGCTGCATCACGGTTATTTTTTCAGTGAAAAACTTATCTGTATGAAAATATTAGCTTATGTAGTAAGTAAAATATTAGCAGTTAATACTATGCGGTCTGAAATTTGACTAATATTAAAATAGAAGGTGCTGCTGGCAATATCATTTACTGAGACAACGCGTGTTTTTTTTAAACTCACCAAAACTGACTCTACAATAAACATCTATATAATTATCGAACCTGCTCACAAACTTTCATGAGGATCGGGCCAATTTTTTTTAGGTGATTCCATTACCATAGGTAACATAGATCATTAAGGTCGAGACTACTTCTAGAGAAGATGAATACGTAGGCAACAAAAATAATTTCAATAATATTATAAAATTATTATAATAATAATATTATTATGTTTATACAAATAAACTGTTTGATTGATTGATTGATTATAACTAACTAATTGTTCATAAATGCTTTTGTAACTATCAAAAACATGCATCCATTTCAATCAATGTGTACATCAAATGTTCAATTGACAAATTTTCCAAGAACTGTACACAAATATGTTTAAGATTTCAGGGTCAGAGATAGGTAGTCATTTTTTTTTTTCTTTTTTTTCATGAGCTATCTGTTTATCGACTTTGTTGCCATACTCGATAAGTGAGAAATCTCTATTAGCGAGAATAAATTATGCTCTGCTATCCCACTTATCTGGGTTTTACTATATTTGTCCGTAGGTGTATCATGAAATAATATGCATGAAAGTCATATTTGCACTATAAGATAACCACAAATAAAAGTAAGAATCCACAGAAATCAGAACACTAATAAAAATACTTCAAGGCTTGCACATTGCCACGTACTTGATTATTCATTTTGATAGCAAGTATATCCTATCAAAATGAATATAGGTAATTAAGGCCGGGTATTACCACTTTTGAGTTTCTAAAAACCATCTGAGGCATAGAATATAGTGTCTTAAAATCTAAAAAAATATACATGTGTTACATAAGGATCTTGTCTAGTCAAATTCGCAGTCAGTTACATGACCTGATGAATTTCACTCGATAGAAAAAAATCGCGAAGTTACCCCTTTTTGGAATGTATTTGCAATACTACGACTATATTACTTATATTTAACATTTAATTTTGTACTCAATTAAAGATCCTAAATAGTTATAGACAAATTCGCAGGGTTCGCTTTGATAAAATGATTGGCTTAATGACTATAGCTAAATATTTACGAAACTGCGCGCAGGCGTCAGCGTAACGGGACATTTGCGTTGGGGATACCTCCCCTTAAGTTACAGGTTTTTTGGAAGAATGCTCATTGAGCCAATTTAAATATAGTACTTTTATCTCACGAGCGCGGGTGAGCCATGGTTGTGTGTTGAGCTATACATTGCACGAGTGTATGCGTCGGCGTAGGGGCAATGAATTCGGGTTGTCTATGTGTCACAACTACAACCATGCCCAACCCGCACTCGTGAGGTAAGTACTATAGCAATTGGCTCAATGAGCATTCTTCCAAAAATACTGTAGCTTACCTATTTATTTCACTCAATAGGCAGAAAACGAATAATATTCATGCTAATTCCCACGCTTACAAAACTTCAATGTTATATGTTCAATGTTGTATATTTGGACAATTTGATAAAGGAAGTTTTTTTAGGGTTCCGTACCTCGAAAGGAAAAAACGGAAGCCTTATAGGATCACTTTGTTGTCCGTCCGTCCATCTGTCTGTCTGTCAAGACCCTTTTTCTCAGGAGCGCGTGGAGGTATCAAGCTGGAATTTATATCAAATACTCAGGTCTACTATCCGTTAGAGCTGTGAAAATAATCAAACTTCTAAGCCAACGCAATCAAAAGATACAGCCGTTTATGCCGCAAATTTTCGAAATTCGCGAGGGAATCAAAACCTACACGGTACTTCTCGTGAACTCAGAATCTTGAAATTTGGTACGAAGCAAAGTCTTATAGCATAGATAAAGGAAAAATTGCGAAAACCGTAAATTTTTAGTTACATCATATACTAAAAATATCTTTAATATATTTTTTTTTACTTGAACCATAACTATGACTCGATTGTCGTGATGGGTGAACTTTTACTTATATACCTACAGGTTTGTACGGATCCTCGGTGTGCGAGTCCGACTCGCTCTTGGCCGGTTTTTTCATTTGAAATGAGGCAGCCGCTACACTCGCAGTTTCGCTGTCAAAAATATGTTTTTATTGCCTCCACAGCGTCAGAATGGCCGCAAGTTCTCTCGTATCTGCCCCATCGCGCGAGATAATGCTACTTTCGTACCTTAAACACAAAAGAACCTATCTCACTATGAATCTCTTATAGAGATACGACCTTTTAAAATAGTATAGCAGTCATACCCGCCCAAATGAAGAATGTAGTATGAATTCGTGAAACTTGGATGTTTTAGTGAATTTTACTTCAGTGGGTTAATGTTAGGTTAGGATTACGTAGAAGGTTTTCAAGGGCACATTGTGAAGTGTCATCTAAGTGAAGGCTCTTATATGAAGAGCACTTGTATTGTATTTACGGCAATGGAGGATTTAAGGACTGAGGATTTAAGGCAATGGTTCTTAACCGGTGGTCCGCGGACCACTGGTGGTCCCTGGAAGCACCAAAAGTGGTCCGCGAAGCCATCGGAAAAATATTGAATGAGTGATAACGAATCAAAAAAACAACGGCTCGCGAGAGTTGCGCTATGAGGGAGCCGAGCCGTCACCGGGCCGGGAAGTAGGAGGTGGTCCAGGACAAGACAAAACTAATCATTCAATTATAAGAAAACTACTATTTTCTTCCCTGACAAACTTTCACCACCCTTTTCACCCCTTAGAATGGCGAATTATGAAAAACGCTGAAAGTAGTTTTCTTATAATTGAATGATAAGTCTACAAACAAAGTTTCAAGTTTCTAGCTCAGAAAAAAAATGTTACTTGTACAAACTTTCATCCCCTTTTTCACCCCTTTAAAGGGCAAATTTTGATAAACGCTGAAATTACTTTTCTTCCGTTTAAATGCTTAGTCTATTAGCGAATTTCCAAGTTTCTATCTTAAGAATTTTTTTCCTCCATACACACTTTCCACCTCTATAAAATTAAAGATGGCCGACGGAGGAGCTGGTTCCTATCAAAAACATAAACCTATGGGCATAACTAGACCCTGGTAAAAATTTGGTGCTTTTGTCCAGCGTGTCCACATTTACGATCATTTGTTCTAGCAATGTCAATATTTTATTTTATTAGCTACGACCAATTTGGTTTCTTTTAAAAAAATCGTTAAGGGAGTAAAAGCATTCAGTTCAGTTCAGTAGTAGCCAGTCCGATAGATTGTGCTTGAGCTCCATAAGACGCAACATACTAAAACAATACGTTATTAAACATCATAAACAAGTTAAAATGATGTTAAGGGGAGGTATCCCCAACGCAAATGTCCCGCTCTAACACGCGTGAGTTTACAATTAACCATCCCGCTCTCTACGCAAGCTCTGCGCGCAGTTTTGTAAATATTTAGCTATAGTCATTAAGCCAATCATTTTATCAAAGCAAACCCTGCGAATATGTCTATTTACGATCTTTAATTGAGTACAAAAATTAAATGTTAAATATCAGTAATATAGCCGTAGTATTGAAAATACATTCCAAAAAGGGGTAACTTCGCGATTTTTTTCTATCGAGTGAAATCCATCAGGTCATGTAACTGACGGCGATTTTGACTAGACAAGATCCTTATGTAACACATATATATTTTATTTTATTTTAAGACACTATATTCTATGTCTCAGATGGTTTTTAAAAACTCAAAAGTGGTAATACACGGCCTTAATTTACCTTATCAAAACTCTCATAAGGGGAAATATGAATCATATATCACAAAGTTAGATTAGATCTTAAATAGACGGGCATTTTCACTTTAAAGTGTACCCCCTACTTTTTTCGGATCTCGGTGATTTTGGGTATTCTGACTCAGAATCACGAGTACTATCCATTTCCGCGAAGAAAAAAAGTGTCCCACCAAAAAAAGTCAGTTTTGTGACGCTTTTTTCATACAGTTTATGACTCGTCACAAAACTGACACAGAAAATTTGTATGGAAAATCAAGGACATTTTTTTTCTTCATCTTAATCAATAGTACTCGTGATTCTGAGTCAGAATACCCAAACTCACAGAGATCCGAAAAAAAAGTAGGGGGTACACTTTAAAGTGAAAATGCCCAGAAATACCTAAGCTTGTTTCTTACACAATACACATATATAGTCCCTATTCGTCCCGGTACCGCCGCATACCGGGTAGGTAGAGTCAGTCCGACCCAGATTTCAGGCAAAGTTTCTTGCTGGACTCTTCTCAGCTAGGCTAGGTTTAGTGAACCGGCGACAAAACTCCCAGTAGTTCGATTCCGCACCTCAAATTCGGTTGAAGCCGCTTAAGGCGCAAGGTAGGGCAAGGACTTCCCCATACAAACTTTGTGCAGGTTTTATTCGTCGGTTTTGGCACTAACAAATATAATATTTTTTTTGGTTGTAAAAAAAAAAAGATTAAAAAATTAAAAAAAAAAATGAATAAAAAAAAATTAAATCACGAAATAGCTATGAGAAAAATAAGCATACTGACCAAAAATCATAACTTTAATGCAAACACAAACGAAGTAAATCCTGCACAAAGTTTGTATGGAGAGAGCTTGCCCTACCCCTCCTCTTAACCAGTCTCTCTGGAGCGCAAACTCTTAGAGTACCTATTCCAGCGTTTAAACTGCCCGCGTGGTCTTGTCGTAGGTTTGCCCTGGATTTTTCCCCAGTCCACCCTTCAACCGCGCACTTCTATGACTTTATTGGGCTCGGTCTATAAACCTACAGTCAGATTTAAAAAAAAACATTGCTTCTTACGGCCGTGGGTTACAGAATAGAGGCATCCCCTTATATATAGGACGATGAAAAAATCCAACACCTTATGCATACAAACGTTTTTCCAATACGTTTATTTTATAATTCACGTACCTTTAGCTTTGGAGGAAATGCGCTTTAATCTAAAAAGGGGTCGCACCGAATCGAAACGATAGTAGGGTCAGGTAGGGTAAATACGCCCGATTTAGGAAATAACATTTTAATAAAAACCGAGACCCCACTTCACGAATTGAAGATGAGAGTAAATGGTTGATTCACATCATTTCTCAAATTGCTAACGTGTGTTTTGAACCTTTGTAAAACTCCGTCTCTTCTTCCATTATATACTTTCATCGTTATAAAAGAGGAGTTATGTCGTCTCTTATGTAATGGGATAAATCTTATATCTTTAAACGAGCAATTCTTGTATATTTATTTATTTATTTTTTATTTATTTCGGGGATCTCGGAAACGGCTCTAACGATTTTGATGAAATTTGGTATGTGGGGGTTCTCGGGGACGAGCAATCGATCTAGCTAGGTCTCATGTACGGGAAAACGCCGAGCAAAGCTCGGTCACCCAGATAATAGGTATAACAGCGGGATAATCACGTAACGATATGTACTACCGTTGGTACGTATTTAATGTCAGTTTTAGTATGGGATTTGACATTTAAATCGATCGTACGGTCGAAAACGTTACGTGATTACCGCGCAGATATAAATGGGATAGGTAGGCGTTATTTCATGTTCACAATTCTGTAAAACTTGAGTTCACTACAAATAGTTTCGTGTGTAGCTTATTAAACTTAGTAATTTAGAGGAGAATTTTGTTACAGGAAGAATTAAGGAATCATTAATAGGTTAGGTTAGGTTATGCATCATCGTTGATTGGTAATCACAGGCAAAAGTGAAAAATCACGTATCAGTAATCATTATAATACATCATCATCCTCCTAGCGTTGTCCCAGTACAGTTGCATCCTGAAGGATGCCTGGGGTCCGCTACCTAATCCCAAGATTTGGCGTAGGCACTAGTTTTTACGGAAGCGACTGCCATCTGACCTTCCAATCATTATAGGTAATACAATCCCGTATAACTCAGGGTACATCACACAAATTACTGCCCACCAGGATTCGGTGTTCGAATCGAAAGATTCGTAGGCAGGGTCACCTGTAGCTCTAGTATAAGTTTTTTCGAAACATTAACTAATTCGAACGCGTTTGCGTTTTGTCTCAAAATGTATGAAGACGCTCTCACCGAGTTTGAAATACGCGCGTTCATCGATTAGCAACAAATGTTATACTCGCTGTTTTAGTTTCCACTAGTGACCACCAGAGGCGCTGTTCACGTTTTCATACCACTTTCATACATTTTGAGACAAAACGCAAACGCGTTCGAATTAGTTAATGTTTCGAAAAAACTTATACTAGAGCTACTGGAGAACCTGTACCCTTACCATGAGTTTGCAATGTTTACATTACCTTAACTCGCTAGCGACTGCGTAAACGATTTAGTATGGCGATTCTTAGTTCTATTGCGTAACTATGCGTTTTGACTTGTAAAATGTATTTATACTTTTATCAATAAAATTATCTGAATCTGAATATGAAACCGCCAGAGGCGCTGTACTTTTGTCCATACTGAATCGTTTACGCAGTCGCTAGCGAGTACGGTAACGCAAACATTGCACACTCATGGTAAGGGTACTGTCTGTGGCTTTATAGACAGCCCAATAAAGCGATAGGAGTGCGCGATTAGAGAGTGACCTAGGGGAAACCCAGGGGAAACCTCCGGCACGACCACGCGGGCGGCTTAAACAAAATAAATAAATAAATAAATAAATATTTGTGGACAATATTACACAAATCAACCTAGTCCCAAACTAAGCAAAGCTTGTACTATGGGTACTAAGCGACGATATACATACTTATATAGATAAATAAATACTTAAATACATAGAAAACATCCAAGACCCAAGAACAAATATTCGTGCTCATCACACAAATAAATGCCCTGGCCGGGATTCGAACCCGGGACCTCCAGCTTCGACAGCAGTGGTGTACAAGGTACACCACTTGGCTATAGTGGTGTCAATTTAGAGGTGAAAAGTTAATTGAATCTATTTTACTGCTAACTTTTTAAGTCGACCGCTTTAGCTTAGTTGGTAGTGACCCTGCCTACGAAGCTGGAGGTCCCGGGTTCGAATCCCGGCCGGGGCATTTATTTGTGTGATGAGCACGAATATTTGTTCTCGGGTCTTGGATGTTTTCTATGTATTTAAGTATCTATTTATCTATATAAGTATGTATATCGTCGCTTAGTACCCATAGTACAAGCTTTGCTTAGTTTGGGACTAGGTTGATTTGTGTAAGATTGTCCACTAATAAAAAAAAAGTGTTTTATGCAGGTATATATTATATACTGCCGTGGCATGCCCTATGATATTATAATTATAGCCTTTATTAGAAAAAAGTTAGGTTATTTCTAAGTTATTATAATACAACTACCTCTGTGATTAAGTACTAGCAATTTAGAACTTATCGTCAAGTGGATACTCAACGATCAAGATTAAATAATTAATTAGATAAGATAGGGTTCATCTATCTAATACTCAACAACTCCATCTTAAAATAGCACTTGATTAGGTACTTATTTTTCCTACGTACATCCATACTAATATTATACACGACAGTATGTCTGCATGACGGTGGCAAACATGTGTCCTGCCTGACGGTAGGAAAACACCGCAATCTATGGACGCTAGCCGACCCTTTATTGATCAGAGGATTCGATGTGCTGACATGACAGACATACCGGTAGGTATGTCTATACAAACGACAGCGAGGGTTAACGCCGCAGAGGTTTTAGTGGGTATTCCCTTCTTCTGTGGAAGGGCGAGTCCCACATACTCCCCACCATGGGTATTCCCGGGCCCGGGGGAAAGCGTACATGCATTTCCCCAGCATCAAAAAAAAGTATGACTACAAAAACTTTGACTTCAATCATCCTTCTTGCGTTTTCCCGGCGGCCTAAGAAGACCGGGGCACTTTGACATCTGGTCCCAAAGCGTTAGGAAATATTTTCGCGAAAGCGACTAATCTGACCGTCCAATCCATAAATAACTAATTAACTACACCATGAATTTAGATCGGTATCACGATGTTTTCCTTCATCGGAAAGCCACTGTTAAATATGAAATGATATTTCGTACATAAGTATTTTTGGAAAACTCAATGGTAAGTACGAACTGGCGCGGGGTCCAAAACCGCGACCTCCAAATTGATTGAAAGGCGCGTGCCTTCACACACGGCTACCTACGCGGCTCTCTGTATACATATTAGTGGGCATTTTCACAACCATATATACCCCCTACTTTTATTTCGGATCTCGGTGATTTGGGGTATTCTGACTCAGAATCACGAGTACTATCCATTTCCGCGAAGAAAAAAAGAGTCCCACCAAAAAAAGTCAGTTTAGTGACGCTTTTTTCATACAGTTTATATGGCTCGTCACAAAACTGACACAGAAAATTTGTATGGAAAATCAAGGACATTTTTTTTTCTTCATCGGAATCAATAGTACTCGTGATTCTGAGTCAAAATACCCAAAATCACCGAGATCCGAAAAAAAAGTAGGGGTACACTTTAAAGCGAAAATGCCCTACAGTATACAATATGGAGCTCTTCAAGAAAAGAGTGTATACATTTTTAAAGGGTCGGCAATGCGCATGTGACATCTAAAATTTGTATCAACAAAAAAATGCGCATGTGACACCCCTGGCGTTGCAAGCGTGCATAGGCTGCAGTGACCGCTTACCATCAGGCGAGCCGCACGCTTGTTTGCCACCGACGTTGTAAAAAAAAAAACTAAATCTAATACCTTGTACCCACTGAGATTGGGAGAAGATCGAGCCGTCAAGAAAGCATACTTGGGGCGACCAAGTGGGCGCCGCCCGGTTGGCCGACCCAGGTATCGCTGGGAAGACAGTGTGCAGGTGGATCTGCGGCAGCTTCAGGTCGAAGACTGGCAGGAGGCTGCGCAGGATCGGGAAAGGTGGCGTGCTCTCGTTTCGGAGGCCAAGATCCTCTTTGGGTCGCTGCGCCGCTAAAGTAAGTAGTAATACCTTGTATGTACCTACCTTAGCGAGCTCCCCTTCAATTTCTGCGGCCCGTGCCACAATAGGTCCCCGCACCGCATACCGTATGTTCAGCAGGTTCTTATTAACATTCTCCACACAAGATTCCAGCTCCATCTTGCCACTAGCACCGACACTCGCCGAATGCAATCCCACATATCCGCACCCAAGATATATTACTATCGCCGGCCGATCGTCAACTGTTTCTTGCAATCCGCAGCTCGCGCGATTCTACGCCTATTCTCAATGGGAAAGAGGTGGTTTTTGCTTGACGATTTGAGGATAGGAGATCGGTGATTCCCGGTCGTTTTCCTCGTTACTCCGGAACCGTATCTACAGGTCACTACTTCGAACTTATATCATCAAATCTGCAATGACATTGTCAATGTCTACTACTGATACCTACACTACAGTATTTGTACACGACTGCCCAAAAAAAGGAGTGTAATGTTTTCAGGTTTCATGTATGTATGTATGTGATTTTTTTTTGTTCCCCTAGAACTTCTCAACGCCTTAACCGATTTAGATGTGTGAGGTATCGTTGGAATCCTTACGTCATCCCGGGTAACATAGGATATAATCGATGACATTGCAATAAAAACAATATGGCGGACTGTAGACTCCATTTGAGTGTTCCGTAAAAAAAACTATACCTACTGGCAAGTGGGGTATCAAAATGAATAATTTGAAGAGACGATTCCAAAAATATATATAATGTATGTGTTTCATACAAGTAAAACCAAAATAGTAGGTCCAACGACTGCAAACAAAATAGTCCTTGAGTTCTTTATCAGGAAACTTGTTTTTATCTTTTTAATGCAGTCGTGTTTTTAATTTTTATAATTATTATTTTATCATCTCACGACACGAGCGCGGGTGAGCTATGGCTGTGTGTTGAGCTATTCATACACATTGCCTATGTGTGTGTGCGTCAGCGTAGCAGCTATGAGTTCACATTTTCTAATATTATATGTTCGTATGTGTTACAACTACGTCGTACAATCCGCGCTCGTGAGATAATAGGCGTTTAAATATTGTTGAGATCTACTAGAAAAACCCCTGATGGGCCAATTTTTTTGGCGTTGTAGTTTTTTTTTTTTCTCAGAATTGCATGAAAATTGGTAGGTTGGAAGAGCTCCTGATTCTGTACAAGTAAAAAAATTTTGACAACATGGCCTCGAAAAAATTTTTTTTCCCATACATTTTTGCCACTGAGTTACGAAAATCCCATACGTTTTGTCACTCAATGGAAAAAAATTGTGGGACAGTGTAGGAAATCGTGCACATATTGTTCAGAATCAGGAGCTCTTCCAACCTACCAATTTTCATGCAATTCTAAGAAATAAAAAAAACTACAAAAAAAAATCGATCAAAAAAAAAAAAATTGGCCCTGATGACGCACTCTATCCGTCTGTGTGTCAATCTCTATATATCTCTGGAACTACTTAATGCTATCGATTTCAAATTTGGAATAGATATCTAATAAATAAAGTTAATTCCACATTGAGAGTTGCACACTCTGATACTTTTTTTTTTTGCAATACCTCAAATAGGGTAGGGTAGAAGGGGGGACAGTGGATCACGGGGAACAGTGAATAAGACGGTCTAACTCCATAGTATTACACACACACTCAAACGCTGTCGCGTGTTTGTGTATTGGTCTCGACGCCCCCCACGCCGCACCAGTCGCTCGGGAGCTCAGGCACAGGGAGGGCGCGTTACGGCTACCCGTCGAATAATCCACTACGTAATATTTATTTTACCTACTTTTTGAAAGTGTTTGTAGGCTAATATATACGTGTAATTGGATGTGTTTTTGAAGCGTCCTACTATTTGGTGATTATAAATTGTGCTGATTGGTGTTTTGAGTGTATTAATAAGATCCTTTTTTTTTGGTGTATTATTCTAACTTCAACGGGTTTTGGGGTACAGTGGATCATCACATTTTGGGGAACAGTGGATATTGATCCAGTGTTCCCCTTCACTATTTACTGCCCAGAAACTAAAATAAAAATCTTAGGTATCATCATGCCGAGGACACATGTTCATGACAGACATGCCTATGGCAGCCCCTTACTGTTTCCTATGCAGTCGGGGGATTTCCAAATATTTTATTTCATTATATTCCAATTAGCTATATCCGTCGGGGGCAGTTTCAAAAATTTTAATTTTGTTTTTATTTTATTCTAGAGCCGTCTAAGTATACATAAACTCTCGAACGTGCCAGTTGTAGAATCAGCTTCCTACCTAAGCTTCCTGCTTTTTGCTTGAGGTTTTCAGGAGCTACAGAAATAAGTGCCAAGTGGCCACTTTGTATCCCCGAGTGTCTTACAATCGAACCTGAGGTCCGAAGTTCCGATGGTGAGGGGCAAGGTAGGAGACACGAGGCCACAAGGCGTTCCACGTAGGGCCAAAGGCCCGGGGCCCGGAGCTTCGCCTTCGAGCGTCCTCGCTATGCGAGTCCAAGAGCCGAAGGTCCGAAGGGTGAGCCTAAGATGACTTACTAGCCCCGAGTGTTTTACAAGCGAACTTGAGGGTCGAAAGTCCGAATGTGAGAGGCTACGTACACAAGGGCAGAAGCCGTTCCGAGTACAGCTGAAGGCCCGTATCTGATCCTCGGAGTGCATTCGCTATGCGAATTCCAAAGGTCCGAAAGGTGAGCCCAAATCGACAGCTCTTTCTAGCCCAGAATATCCTACAAGCAAACTTGAGGACCGAAATCCCGAGGATGAGGACTATGAGGAGTGAGGCGTAAAGTTTAAATATTGAGATCTCTTTGAAACTGATTGCTGATATGATATTTAGTGTGTAGGAAGAAGTGAGAACCCATGTTAAAGCTAACAATAATTGATGTTGAATTTAAAGTTAAATTTTAATTTTATTGCTGACATGGAAGTACTGTCTTTGTGTTTTGCTTTTTGAAATTATATTACATTAATAAAACAAGAAGTTTGTTGACATACGACTGTATTTTTGGTAACTTATTACAAGAGATCCACTGTTCCCCCTACGATCCATAGTTCCCCATGCCCTGGTTCAAGGTTCCCCGAGCATGGGGTACAGTGGACCAATTCCCATTTTCTTTAAAAGTAACTATGTGGCCGAAAGTATCACGTATATGCCTCTTATAGTGTATGTTATTTATACCTTAATAACCCCTTATGCATATGAGTAAAAGAAAACGGACATAAAGTGTGTATCTTCTGAGCTATGTGCCTCAAAACAAAAAGTGATCCACTGTCCCCCCCCTCTCCCCTACCTTTAATAGGGGCTCGGTGAATCCCTGAAGTTTTCCTTAAGATAGGTACTAAGAAACTGTATCGACGGGTCAATCCTGGGTCACCAATAATTTACTATTTCGCACGATAACTATACCTAATTTTGTAGATTAACCCTTTGAATGCCAATGCGATAATGTGTCGTCGTGTCCTGTACGCCAAGCACTGTTTTTTTGATGTAATGTCTAAATCAATAAAAACAAATTGAAACAGTTCGTAAATGATTATATTCATGATCAAAGTACACCTTCACTCCGACCTTTTAAGGTGGTTCGCTTTCCATACAAAACGTCTTTTGACATTCGCAGGCTAGCGGAGTGATATTGTAAGAAACTAATGTAACAAACATTTCTTAGATTGGCTTTCCATTTGCGCGAAATTCCCGCTTTCCTAGAATAGACTTGTATAAATAAACTAGAATAATTTGAGAAATTAGTTTGTCACGTGAGTATCACCACGGCGTGGTGGGCACGACGACACACAACCACTTTATAGGTTCTTGGCGGTCAAAGGGTTAAAAATAGTATAAGTATTTATAGATATAATTATGTTTATAGGGGTCTGTTATTTCGAATGTAAGAAATGTTGGTACAAAAAGTTCGGATGGGCCTAAGTAGGTATCATTACTTTTGAAATCATTCATCTTATGTACGAAAAAAATCGGTAAATCCCAACCGTTTTCCTGGTCGATGATACTTAGATATCGCACAGGTTCATCCCCGTTCAAATGGTAATAATACCTGCCTACGCTAGAAAATATCGTAGGTATGCTAGGTAATCAAGGTGAACATTGAACAATCATTACCTACGGTGAATAATCATTGGGTGATGTAAAAATATAAAAAAACTAGCCAAGTGCGAGTCGAACTCACGCAAGAGAGATACCGTACCATGAAATGAACCGTAAATGAAATGAAATATAATAATGTGATATGTATATAACCGGCTGAAAAAGCCTTTTCATTTGATACCGCATACGAGATAGGTTTAAGGACAATTCTTGTTACTTCCCCATACAAAAAAGATGCCGTCATAATCTCGGCTATGCCACTTGGGAGGTCTAGGGACTAGTGAGCGTTATAGCTGTAACAGACGATCGAACCTGGTGCGCTCCGCACCGCGACCTTGGTCCGCTCCGTACCATATTCGATAGTGTGTATAGCGGTCCGCCGGACAAAATAATAATATTGTCCGGTACGGAGCGGACCAAGGTCGCGGTGCGGAGCGCACCAGGTTCGATCGTCTGTTACAGCTATTATCCTGAAAGGTATCCGAACATATCCCAAAAGGTCCCAATTAGTAATTATCAATGTCCGGGTCAAAACTTAATTTCCCCGTACTAAATAGGAAGTCTGGCTACACAGACCACTCTGGCTACGTTAACTCCACCTAGCAAATGAACTGTCAAACAAATATAATTTGGCAACACTGTGCATTATACGTCATATTTCTATGGAAATGTCACGGAAATGTGACGTGTGAGGTAGTGTTGCCAAACCAAATATTTGTTTGACAGTTCATTTGCTTGGTAGAGTTAAAATAGCCACACTTTTTTTCTATGTAATGTATATAAGTAAGTTACTTTATGTATGTAATTAATTACCGGCGCATGTTTGGGTTCGTTGCATTCCTTATGAAGTAAATTAGTCCTCAGCCTGACCCTTTTACTTTTACCAATGGACACCCAAGAAGACGGATGTGTTTTTACTAACTCATAGTAATTTTTAGGGTTCCGTATCCGTACCCAAAGAGTAAAACGGGAGCCTATTACTAAAGCGGGTATTACACTGTCCTGAATCAGGCGTCCTAACTAGTGGAGGGGAGTTGAAGCATCTCGCTCTAACGTATAGGTCCGAACCCTTCTAAGTGTCCTGAATTCAGGACAGTGCAATACCCGCTTAAGACTCCGCTGTCCGTCCGTCTGTCAACAGGCTGTATATCATGAAACGTGATAGTTAGTTGAAATTTTCACAGATGATGCATTTCTGTTGCCGCTATAACAACAAATATTAAAACACAGAATAAAATAAATATTTAAGGGGGGTTTTCCCATACAACAAACGTATTTTTTTTTGTGTTTTCTCCCGAGTCCGACTCGCATCTTTGACTGCATTAATCCGGAATAAATTAAAGACCTTAAACCTTAAAGGCTTTATAATAGAGGTTTGCCGTGACCCATATAAGGGTGTTCTCTGATACAATTAAGGTCCACAGGCAGTGAACGTGTATATACGTAGTTGAGGTATAAAAATGAATGGGAGTTTAATAATCAAAACACACACACACATATAACATTTGCCATCTTTTATTAAATTACAACATTGCAACAATTCGCTTACCTACTTGTTTATCGGTCAGGAATGTCTAATTCCGATTATTGCTATTCAAATTAAAAACTACGCTAAAACGCAAATTTCATAGACGAATTTTTCACTTTTTTATTTATTCTTTAAAATTAAGATCGATTATATCGATATTGACCAGAAACAGAACTAGACATAGTTTCATCATCATCAACCGAAAGACGTCCACTGCTGGGGGCCGATTTTTGAGTTTCGAACGCTCGACTTTTCACTCGACATCTGTCAAAACCTCATAGTGTTTTGACAGATCTCGAGTGAAAAGTCGAGCGTTCGACACTCAAAAATCGGCCCCCTGGACATAGGCCTCCCCCAGAGAGCGCCACAACTATCGGCAACGGACCCCCGCGACCAACCAATAGATTAAGTGCTGACGCAGCTGAGCAACGGCTCTCAGTAGCCAGATTAGCATATTTATAGTCCAGAGACAAGCCTTAACACAACTATACCAATTCCAAATGTTATAAAATCACTTATTATTTTTGCTGTCAGCTCTTGATCTATAAGAGGCTCAAGGCCACTCAAAGAGCAATGGAGAGGGCTATGCTCGGAGTTTCTATGCGTGATCGAATCAGAAATGATGAAATCCGCAAAAGAACCAAAGTAAACGACATAGTCTCATAGTCGTCTGTAGTGTCTTTACTGTTGGCCTGCTGCCGGCCACATTGCCCAGAGAACCGTGCCCTTACCATGAGTTTGCAATGTTTGCATTACCGTACTCGCTAGCGACTTCGTAAACGATTTAGTATGGCGATTCTTAGTTCTATTGCGTAACCGCCAGAGGCGCTGTACTTTTGTCCATACTATGGCCAGTGGGGCCAGCGAGTGGCGACTACGTACCAGACGACGCAGCGTTGGAAGTCCCTTCACGAGATGGTCTGATGACTTATAGTTTATTAGGGAAACAATATAAAGAAATAATTTAGAATTATTAATATAATTATTGTCTTAGACGTGTTCGAATGGCACACAGACTAGACATAACAGAAACTTAAGAATGTTAATAAGTAAAATGAACGTCTAATTATTTTCTAATCTAATTATCATGAACAGTTTTCATTAACTATAATCTACAATTTTAACAAGTGCTGTGATCAAACTTTACAACTCGCGCGAATTAACTGTGCACCTCGCTCTGTGAAAGAAACAGTAATAACAACAGGGGATTGACTGTATCTCGACAATTAAAACGAGCCACGCGCAACGGTAACAAAGATGCTATCGCTACTGAGCGCTTACGGCGAATGCGGGGCGCCGCGCGGGGAAGCGGGAGAGGGGTCGCATTCCAGCGGAGTGCACAGTTGATTCGCGCGAGTTATAATATAGAAAACAAAACAGAATGTATAATAGAATACTGTGTATATTATTAAAAAAAAAACGTTGAGTTTTCACTCAAAAAAGCATCAAAATCAACTAGCAAGTAACATTCAATAAAGTGACAAAACAATCCATTGCTTTAAACTTTTTAAAGCATTCGACATAAGGTCTTATTTTCATTGGTCGATAGTTGCCGCGCGCAATACTTTGCTATCTCGCTTTCTACTTAAATAAAAGAGCAAGACCAAGATACGACCTAGAAAACTATACTAAACAACCAATATAATTATTGAGTGCAGGCATTTTCGAGAAATGAAAATTTGAGTATTATTTTTGATTAGTTGTTTACCAATTGACTAAAATATAATTATAATTAGTCAACTGTAGTTTGAAACATTAGGTCGATCCTTGAATTAACTGGTCACATGTACTTTTATTAAAGTCTAGTAGGACTGGTAAAATTGTGGTAATGTATAACTATAAAAAAAAGCATTTCTCGAAAAATAACGTATTTTCGGCCGATTTCGGCCACAACCATAATGATTAAAATGATCTTTATCATCTCACAATTCTAATATACAATTTACAAATTATAACTAGTCTCAAAGATTGGACTTATCGGCATTTATATAATTACATTGATATTCTGTTGTAAGAGCATCCATCTCTTTCTAGATAATCGGCTACCTAAAAGGTATGAAAGTGATAAATGCTGTTAGCTTCGCCCCATGCCATGCTATTAAAACGACGTACAATTCATTATTTATATCAATTGAAATCATGTACAGTCAACCAATTTGATTTCTGGGCCACTTCGTACCTTGTCACAGTGAAAATGAATATGAAAGCCGCTAAAATCTCACATTGATGTCACTGTGACAAGGTACGAAGTGGCCCAGAAATCAAATTGGTTGACCGTACTTTGCATTATAAATAAACTGGCTATTAACTTGAATAAAAGTATACAAATCAATACAAAAATATTGTTGTGATGTGTCTACATACTACATATTTTTATTGTATAGGCATTGAGTTAAATGAATCTGTTTCCTCAAAAAATAAATGCCTCATTGTCAATTAACCAGGAAACAATTTGCTAGAAAATTGGTGACAAGCAAAGGTTTAAAGTATTTTTCTAATATCATAGAAACTGGTTTATAATAACTATTATTAATACCTATGGTACGTTTATACAAAATTGTATAAATATTCGTTCGAATGACATGCGTGACGTGTGCCCGAGGTCCTACTGCGAACGGAAAACGTAGTATCTCCCTGTCACTCTAATGGGTAAGTGCCGTAAGTGCGATAGAGGCAGATAGTCAAGAACGCAAACTAGACGTTCGATGTCGACTTGCGGAATAAGCCCAAACTAAGAGTGTAGACACTGTAGACGAAAAAAATATTCGGAATAAATGATTCAATAGGGTATTAAACTAAGGTAAAAATAAATTATTTTTTACTTGACTAATAAAAGATCTAACGAAAATACTCGAAAAACATCAATTATTAATTTATTTTAGCTAATTGAAAGATTTTATAAGCATAAAGATTTAAAAAGGACGCTGATTTGAACAAACCTACTCACACTGTCTTAGTGACGTCACTAAGACAGTATTTCCCTACAAACTTCATATTAACAAATCGTTTTTGACATTTAATAAAAAGTTGCTGATTTGACTATGGGTTTAATACCGTATTGAAGTACTTCACTTCGTGTCAATCTTTCATTCACTAGTTCAGTTCTTCAGTCAGGCTAGTTCATGAATCATATCGTTTATGTATGTACTCATTCGCTCCGTGAGTGACATAGACGCCATGATTGAATGAATGATTGATATCATTACCCAATCTATATCGTGGTGCTGTTGAGCTCAAGCGGCTGACACGCTTTGCTAGAGAAAGATAGTCTTATTGCGATTCCTATAAGAGGAACTAGAAAAGAGTGGCATGTTTTGTCCCTATCACCGAACGAACATTTTTTCATGGACGGGTTATAGGCAAAGGCAAACTTCCATAAGCAATACATTGGACAGGCAAACCGGCCAAATTGCGTAGTGCAAATTTTGTATGAATATGAGCAAGTATGAGAAAGACATAGCCCCGGTCGCTCGTTGGCGCATCTAACTACAGAGTATATATTGTATCTTTGGTTGAGGTACAGATGTGCAGCTTGCGGAAAGTTTCCAAAAAGTTGAAAAAGTTCTAGGAAATTTCTTGAGAATTTCATAAAAATAATATCTGGGCGACCGAGCCTTGCTCGGCGTTTCCCCGGGCATGAGACCTAGCTAGATCGATTGCTCGTCCCCGAAAACCCCCACATACCAAATTTCATCAAAATCGTTAGAGCCGTTTCCGAGATCCCCGAAATAAATATATATATAAATAAATAAATAAATATACAAGAATTGCTCGTTTAAAGATATAAGATATAAGAAATTTCCATTTTACATTTCGGAAAGTTTCAATCCCCATCCAAAAAGTGAGAAATTTCAGAAACTTGCCAATGTGGAAAAATTCGCAATTTTGGAAAGTTTCCAACGGCACATCAGTAGGTTGAGCTACTGAACTAGTGAATTAAGAGGAGGGGTAGGGCAAGCTCTCTCCATACAAACTTTGTGCAGGATTTACTTCGTTTGTGTTTGCATTAAAGTTATGATTTTTGGTCAGTATGCTTATTTTTCTGATAGCTGCTTTCGTGATGTAAATTTTTTTTATTAACTTTTTTTTTTTTTGTTTATTTTTGATATATTTGAAAATGTTCACATCACGATCTTCGCATATCTAATATTTACAACCAAAAATATATTATAATTGTTAGTGCCAAAACCGACGAATAAAACGTGCACAAAGTTTGTATGGGGAAGGCCTTGCCCTACCCTGCGCCTTAAATGATATACTTCACAGTGAAGGAATGAAGTATATAAATCTTGTCTTTCTAGTGGCGCATTTTGCGCCCGATTGCTAGAGAGGCAGATCGGAAGTATCAGGCCCTCTAGCTTCAAGCAAACTTGAGCTGTATTACTAGTGCGTTTAGGCGTGTTCTCTTGTGAACTTTTCGTGGAAGTTCTTGAAGATGTCGAGCATTTCCTTTAACAAGGCAGGCTGAGGCGGGATGGTAATGGCGATATTTCGTTTTCGGTTCGCTGCAGGCTCTCTAGCTTCAAGCAAACTTGAGCTGTATTACTAGTGCGTTTAGGCGTGTTCTGTTGTGAACTTTTCGTGGAAGTTCTTGAAGATGTCGAGCATCTCCTTCAACAGCGCGGATTGAGACAAGATTGTGGTGGTGATATTTCGTTTTCGGTTCGCAGGAGGCTCTCTAGCTTCAAGCAAACTTGAGCTATTTTACTAGTGCGTTTAGGCGTGTTCTCTTGTGAACTTTTCGTGGAAGTTCTTGAAGATGTCGAGCATTTCCTTCAACAGCGCGGGTTGCGGCAGAATGGTGGTGCGGAAGTGGTGCGTGCCGGGCCGCTGACCAAAACCCGAGCCGGGCACGATGCAGATGCCTGATAATAAAAAATAAATAAATATTCGTGGACAATCTTACACAAATCAACCTAGTCCCAAACTAAGCAAAGCTTGTACTATGGGTACTAAGCGACGATACATATACAGTAGAATCCGCTTATAACGACTCCGCTTATAACATTTGACCGCTTTTAACGACTGCTAAATCACCGACTACAGCCCCTCTAGCACAACATGAATTCCGTATCTACTCGCGCGCGAGATAAGCTACCTGTCACTTTTTGACAGCATTAATCAGACAGTGACAGGTAGCCTATCTCGCGCGCGAGTAGAGACGAGATGCATGTTATGCTAGCCCCACAGGATTCATACAAAACATTTTCAAAGAAAATCAGTCCAGTTTGTATGACGTCCTGTTAGTGCGACATAATATCGCCGGTCCCTTGACAGTCGCTGTTTCCGGATTCTACTGTACTTATATAGATAAATAGATATTTACATACATAGAAAACATCCAAGTCCCAGGAACAAATATTCGTGCTCATCACACAAACACACACAGGTTAACTGGAAGAGATCCCTTAAAGGGATAAGTTCGCCTTTGTACATACTATTTCCTTTTGTATTTTTCATAATTGTTTTATGTACAATAAAGAGTTTTACTACTACTACTACTACAAATAAATGCCCTGACCGGGATTCGAACCCGGGACCTCCAGCTTCGTAGGCAGGGTCACTACACTCACTGCCAACTTAGCTAAAGCGGTCGTCCAAAACAATACAATCATTATAATGTTGTTACTGATGTTTTGTATGTCCAGCAGTGGACGACTACAGGCTGAGGATGATGATGATAATGAAAAGAGGAGGCTCCAAGGGGCTGTTCGTTTGCAAAAATTGCGGACCGCGAAATGTGTTGTGATTTGTCTACCTGAGACCTTCCACTTTATAAAAAGCCATGTTGGCATGCGCGCGCATGGTTCTTTGTTGATGTCATAAATTTTTTGCATGAAAAAGAAATAGAAATTTTCATCAGAAACCCATCGAATGGGATATCAAAGGGAAGGGCTCCATGAGGTGATTCTAAAAATATATCTTTTTTTTGTTATTCAAGATAGGTTTGCGTTTGACCACAAATCACCTGATGGTAAGCGATATTGCGGTCTAGGATGGAACGCGCTTACCTAGCAAATACCGATTCACTCTCGCCTTGAAGACCGAAAGGTTGTACTTCACAGGGAACAAGGAATCCGGCAAGGAGTTCCGCAGCTTGGCTGTTCTCACGATAAAAGTGGAAGCGAAACGCTTCGTGCGAGTTTTAGGAACTGCCGCCGTAAAACGGTGTCGCCTCGCCGCAGCCCTGCTCGTCCGATGGTAGAAAGGGGCGGGAGGAATTAAGAGGAGGGGTAGGGCTAGCTCTCTCCATACAAACTTTGTGCAGGATTTTCTTCGTTTGTGTTTGCATTAAAGTTATGATTTTTGGTCAGTATGCTTATTTTTCTTTTAGCTATTTCGTGATGTAATTTTTTTTAAATTGATATTATTAATTAAATAATAGTACACTACTTAACAAGGGCGGTAAAACAAAGAATGTCTCAGATCGCAGGTATTTGGCGCCCGAGCCGAAGGCAAGGGCGATAAATATGCGATCTGAGGCTTTCTTTATTACCGCCCGTGTTAAGTACAAAATTTTATGTCACCCTCTGGCCAGGAAGTGGGTTTTTTCGCGCGCGGAGCGTGCGATAATGGCCACTTTATGGCCAGGTGTGACATAAAATTCATTTTCAAAACATACCAAGTTTGGGCTTTTCCTGACAGCATAAGGCTGAATGAAATTTTCTTAAATATTTGCTGAATGACTCGTTATATCCTCAAATTTTAAGAAATGAAACGGGAAATAATATTATGCCTTACTAATTTTTTTTTCTTTCCTGTGTAAAGAGAAAGATTTCTTCTGCAAATTATAGAAAAAAAAATAAAAATAGGAGGCATTCATATTTGCGGAAATCCTTTCATAGCGTTAAGGTAGAACTATAGCCGTGTTCCGAATCACGCTTACAACGCTCGCAGCGCTTACAGTGCTGACGGCCGGTCCGAATCAAATAGCGCGCTCAAGGCCGCGTGAGTGGTGTTTTGTTTCGGACCGGTAGTCGCTTGAGCGCGCTCACGATCGGACCGATTCACGCTCATAGCCCGTGTTTACTGTCATTTTCATATATCAAACGTCAACGTGACGTTTGGGCTCAAGGTGCTTACGCCTGGGAGTGTGAGCACCGTCCATGACGTCACGACATCTCATGTAAACGCTATGAGCGTGATTCTGTCCGATCGTAAACGCGTTTTTGGGCATTTTCACTTTAAAGTACACCCCTACTTTTTTTTTCGGATCTCGGTGATTTTGGGTATGCTGACTCAGAATCACGAGTACTATCCATTTCCGCGAAGAAAAAAAGTGTCCCGCCAAAAAAAGCCAGTTTCGTGACGCTTTTTTCATACAGTTTATATGGCTCGTCACAAAACTGACACAGAAAATTTGTATGGAAAATCAAGGACATTTTTTTTCTTCATCCGAATCAATAGTACTCGTCGTGATTCTGAGTCAGAATACCCAAAATCAACGAGATCCGAAAAAAAAAGTAGGGGGTGTACTTTAAAGTGAAAATGCCCTTTTATCGCTGTAAGCGTGATTCGGAACATGCCTAACATACTGTGTATGTAAACTGACCGGTCTGTTCGAGCAGCTTGAAGCAGTAGTAGACGTCGGGCGCCTGGCCGGCCTTCTTCGCCGCCTCGATGGCTTGCGGCGGCAGCTCGATGCTGGGAAACGCGTACATGGCACCCTGGATACAATACACAATAGTACATTACTTAACAGGGGCGGTAAAACAAAGAATGTCTCAGACCGCAGGCATTTGACGCCCGAGCCGAAGCGAAGGCAAGGGCGATAAATATGCGATCTGAGACTTTCTTTGTTTTACCGCCCGTGTTAAGTACAAAATTTTATGTCACCCCCTGGCCAGGAAGTGGGTTTTTTCGCGCGCGGAGCGTGCGATAATGGCCGCTTTATGGCCAGGTGTGACATAAACAATTTTTTTTTCTTGTTTTTAAATCTGCAATCAGTTATATTATAGTGGAGCGCTCGTGGCCCAGCGGCGCCTGCGTACCGCTTGCGGTATCTGAGGTTAAGCAACGTGGGCAGCGGTCAGGACTTGGATGGGTGACCGCTATGAGTGGTTACTAACTGAGCGCTTCCGTGCTTTGGAAGGCACGTTAAGCCGTTGATCCCACACGGCAACAGCAACCGTGCTGTCTATGGCAGCAGTTGTTAAGCCAAGTTGGAGGCCTTCGGGCGGCTTGAGAAATTCTAACAGTCAAGTTGCCCACTCACTTGACAAAGCCTAATCCCAATAAGGTCTAGTTTCCCCTCGGGGTTGGAAGGTCAGATGGCAATCGCTTTCGTAAAAACTAGTGCCTACGTCAAATCTTAGGATTAGGTAGCGGACCCCAGGCATCCTTCAGGATGCAACTGTACTTGGATAACCCTAGGAGGATGATGATGTTGCGAATGATATTTCCAAACACTTTCAAATTTCTGTACTAACTGTCAGGGATCGGACACCGGTATTTGCTCCATACAAAATACCGGTATTTATATTGTTCTTTTTCGTTCTTTGGTTTATAATTAAATTTTTAATGGGACACTCTTATAATACGAAGTTGTTACGTAAATACATGAATCAGTCCTACGTAAACACCATACAATAATAGGGATGTCGACTCAAAATTTTTTATTACTTCAATAGAAAGAAGACATAAAACTATGCCAAATAGTGAAAATCCTATTCAAATATCTCAAAAAATAACGAAGCTACAACGGTTAGAATGTTCGTAGTTAGAGAGAGAAAGTGCTACCTAACCGTGACGTCACGTTTAAGTAGCGCCATAGTAAATGACGATCGTTCAATACAAAGGTGCGTTTTGCGGAAAAGGGACAGAACATACCCACTCTTAAAACTTTGAAGACTTATAATTACGTAATTATTTATTTGTTTGAATTACTTTTTTCGCCATTTGATTGAGAATTTGAGCCTTTATGTAGAAAATTTGGATTTATTGATTTTCTTTTATAGTGTCGTCATCCCTATTCAAAATATTGGACTATTTCTGGGATTTTCATAAATACCGGTTTCGATCCCTGCTAACTGTACCTGAACAACGTTGCACTTGAATCCCTGCATACTGTTGAAGGTGTCTGCGATCATCTTGGCCCGTTTGTCGAGGGACTCCAACACTGCAGTCTTCTCCTTCAGCCACAGGGGATAGGACGGTTCGCCTTCGCTGGGCGGTTTAGCCTGGGTATAGGAATTTTCGATTTCTCATTGTTCAATAGGGAAGATGAAATTATAATATTTATGTCACACCTGGCCATAAAGTGGCAATTACCGCACGCTATGCGCGCGGGAAATCCCACTTCCTGGCCAGGGCGTGACATAAAATTTTGTATTTAACACGGGCGGTAATAAAGAAAGCCTCAGATCGCATATTTATCGCCCTTGCCTTCGGCTCGGGCGTAAAATACCTGCGATCTGAGACATTCTTTGTTTTATCGCCCTTGGTAAGTAATGTACTATTATGTCACACCTGGCCATAAAGTGGCAGTTACCGCACGCTTTGCGCGCGGGAAATCCCACTTCCTGGCCAGGGCGTGACATAAAATTTTGTACTTAACACGGGCGGTAATAAAGAAAGCCTCAGATCGCATATTTATCGCCCTTGCCTTCGGCTCGGGCGTCAAATACCTGCGATCTGAGACATTCTTTGTTTTACCGCCCTTGTTAAGTAATGTACTATTACCATTGTTTTGTGACCGAAATGGTGAAAAAACATAAAATAATAGCTACTGAAACGTTTTTATTTTATTATATACTAATTTCAATAGTAGTTTATGTCACACCTGACCATAAAGCGGCAATTACCGCACGCTCCGCGCGCGGGAAATCCCACTTCCTGGCCAGGGGGTGACATAAAATTTTGTACTCAACACGGGCGGTAATAAAGAAAGCCTCAGATCGCATATTTATCGCCCTTGCCTTCGGCTCGGGCGTCAAATACCTGCGATCTGAGACATTCTTTGTTTTACCGCCCTTGTTAAGT
Organism: Cenopis cana; assembly: GCA_951800055.1. NCBI lineage: Eukaryota > Metazoa > Arthropoda > Insecta > Lepidoptera > Tortricidae > Cenopis > Cenopis cana. The sequence continues at coordinate 3,127,580 of OX637483.1, read as the reverse complement.
AATGTACTATTATGCAACTGGTACATAATGAGGGGCATTAAAACACGAGTGTGTTTTATGAAACGAGCCGAAGGCGAGTTTCATAATAAGGTCACACGAGTGTTTTAATGCCTAATTATGTACAGTTGCATACATTACTTTATCTACACACATATTATAACTACTCTAAGATGGGTTCAGAAACCGTAGTAAATAAATACAATAATTGTGTTAATACAACCTTTTTTGCACGGTTGCGGAAATATCGAAATCAGAACTGGCAACCGATACCTGAATGTTATTTTAATAAGTAAAGAGTCCTTATTCTGATGTGATCATGTCGTTCTAGCTCAAATTTCGTGCGATATATACTAAAAAAACATCGAGCTGACATTTCGCATCGGCTTAATTTGAATTTTCAGTGATACTAGAATAGGGACATGTCAACTTTGACATTTAAATTTTGACAGTTTTGTTTGACGTAATATTTTAACATCATATATGAGATTAAAATGAAATATTTTATTACTGCTGTAGCCTTAGCCACAGATAAGAAAATTGCCATAAATTCATTGAATGTTGAAATGAGAGTCATTTTCTACGGTTTCCGAACGCATATTAGAGGATTTATGATATGTGTGTAGATAAACAATCATTTCGATTTGAATTAACGTGAAACGGAAAGTGTTTTAAAACGGCAATCAGCGCCTGGTGACGTCACACCTGTTATCATTGACAACCAAAGAGAATATATTCGGTTCTATGATGAGCTGCTCAGGAGCAACCCTGATTTGGACATTTTTACTGATAAGATGGGGAACCTACTCAGCGCCGCCTATAAGGCATTTTAGACTTATAATTAATAGGAACACCCTTTATTTCCTAATTTTTGTTAAAGAAAATTGTAAAAAAGTAATTAATGTAATTTAACCTTAAAAATATTTGCCTTCAAAAATAGTTTTGAGTTAGTATTTTATTCACTTCACGCATGTTTTAATTCATAAGTGGTTGCTATGTACAGTCAGCCCATGAAAATGTCGAGCATACTTAGAACCTTGTCACATCGAAATCTAAGAAATATTTAGACTGAAACGTCATAAAATTTGAAACCTCTTTAATTTGACAAAGTACTAAAGTGCTCAACATTTTCGTTGGCCCACTGTACTTTGCAAATACTCTCTCATGTTGTGCATAGTTGTAATTGACAACATTTCATATTTTTAACTACTTTATTTTATGAACTAGTTAGAAAATAGGTAAAAATTTAAGCCACCCGTATTTTTTCTTTTTCAATTTAACTCATTATTTCATACAAAAAAAACACGTTGAAAAGTAGGTCATTCCAAAAGGGCGTAAGTAAAATATGACGTCATCTTCCCAACAAGAATCCAGAGCCACTCCAGAGCAGCGATTGTCTGTACTCTTTACTAAGGTCTCCCTGAATACAGCGAGGAAGATGACGTCAACTTTCGGTTTACAGTAATTTAAGATTTTTTCCAAAATTAACGGAGAAAAAAATCTAAAAAAATGTTTTTTGTGTACTTCACACGTTTTTACCGAAATGGTTTTCGAATTAAGACTTTTGGAAATTATGAAATATTGTCAATTGAGCTATCGACTACTGTAATGCCACATTACAGGATGTTTAAACGTATGACGACCGCTTTAGCTTAGTTGGTAGTGACCCTGCCTACGAAGCTGGAGGTCCCGGGTTCGAATCCCGGCCGGGGCATTTATTTGTGTGATGAGCACGAATATTTGTTCTTGGGTCTTGGATGTTTTCTATGTATTTAAGTATCTATTTATCTATATAAGTATGTATTTCGTCGCTTAGTACCCATAGTACAAGCTTTGCTTAGTTTGGGACTAGGTTGATTTGTGTAAGATTGTCCACAAATATTTATTTATTTATTATTTATATTTATGCTTAAGTTTGTAGTTTGTAACTGTGCCTTATTCAAATAAAATAAATAATAAAAATAAATAAATATGTAATCTGTATGGCTAGCACATGATGGCAACGTCAGTTTGTCGGCTTATCTCGAGCTATCCGTCACTTTCTAACAGCACCTATCAAAAAAAGACGGATAGCTCGAGATAGGCCGACAAACTGACGTTGCTATCATGTGCTAGCCATACAGATTATATATATTCTCTTTGGTTGTCAATGTCATAACACGAGTGACGTCACAGGAACTGTAGATCCGTTTAGGCACGAAAGTTTAATTTGTCAGTTTGTAACAGCAATTTAAGTCTATAAATCATAGTATTTTAATTTTTTAATACACTCGTGGTCTATTCTAAGGTCTGGTCCACCATTCGGCGGAGTTGTTTGACAAGTCAAAATGCACAAATGTTGCCACAGTACGGCCAGTGCTGTTCATATCGATATTATTTAAGGCCTCACTAGACGTACGGATCTTACGGACCTATTTATCGGGTACCCCTTGGTGCTTGTCGAGATCATCGAAAATCGAAATTAGTAGTGTTTCTCTCAATCTAAAATGCTCTCAATTTGACACATGAAAATGAATTGTAAATTTTATGTTTTTTTTTTCATATTTCTCATATTTATTTTACTTTTGTCCGCTTAATGAGCCAGTAGTTGCCGAAAAGTAGAAACTTTTACATCTATTAAATTAGGTAGTAAAGTAGTAGGACTTAAATCTTGATCGAAAAAACTTCTTATCGAATAGTATATCGATTTTAATATTCCGAACAATGCTGGCACATTTTTGTTCGTGAATAAGAGGGTATAGTTAGTTACTTTATACTCATCGACATATTTTTATCGATATATACCGTCACTATTTTTTTTTTCTACTCCTGGCAACATCTCATCTGCCAGTTTACTCCGCCGAATTATGGACTTGACCTTACATGCAATTCTTTCAAATGAAAGCAATAATGAAAATATTGCATATTGTCTATACAAATAGCGTGCTGAAAGTGGTATAGTTAGTACACAACTCTAAGGCCAAATTCTTTCAAATGGACGCAAGCCAAAAAGGCGCTCATGGCCCAGCGGCGCCTGCATACCGCTTGCGGTATCTAAGGTTAAGCAACGTGGGCCGCGGTCAGGACTTGGATGGGTGACCGCTTTGAGTGGTTACTAACTGAGCGCTCCAGTGCTTTGGAAGGCACGTTAAGCCGTTGATCCCGGTTGCTGTCTATGGCAGCAGTCGTTAAGCCAAGTTGGAGGCCTTCGGGCGGCGTGAGAACTTCTAACAGTCAAGTTGCCCACTCACTTGACAAAGCCTAATCCCAATAAGGTCTAGTTTCCCCTCGGGGTTGGAAGGTCAGATGGCAGTCGCTTTCGTAAAAACTAGTACCTACGCCAAATCTTGGGATTAGGTAGCGGACCCCAGGCATCCTTCAGGATGCAACTGTACTGGGATAACGCTAGGAGGATGATGATGGACGCAAGCAAAAAAACGACTAAAGCGCTCTGACTGTAAGGTAGATTATTGCGTTCATTTGACAGCATTTGGGCTTACAGTTTTCAACGTACTATACCATCGCCAACACAGTTAACTGACCACTCGTGCACTTTATGTGCAATGTAATACGGGTCACGAACGGTCAAATAGGAAAACTCGAAAAGGCTCTCGAGTGGCGATCACGGACCAGAAGGCGCAGCGTGGGTAGACCCCCCGCAAGGTGGACTGATGACCTGGTAAAGGTCGCGGGAGTCCGCTGGATGCGGGTGGCGCAGGACCGGTCATTGTGGCACTCTTTGGGGGAGGCCTATGGTATTAAGAGAAGGTCCAGAAGTGGACGTCTTTCAGCTGATATGATGATGAAAAATAGTACATTACTTACCAAGGGCGATAAAACAAAGAATGTCTCAGATCGCAGGTATTTTACGCCCGAGCCGAAGGCAAGGGCGATAAATATGCGATCTGAGGCTTTCTTTATTATCGCCCGTGGTAAGTACAAAATTTTATGTCACCCCCTGGCCAGGAAGTGGGATTTTTCGCGCGCGGAGCGTGCGATAATGGCCACTTTATGGCCAGGTGTGACATAATAGTACATTACTTAACAAGGGCGGTAAAACAAAGAATGTCTCAGATCGCAGGTATTTGACGCCCGAGCCGAAGGCAAGGGCGATAAATATGCGATCTGAGGCTTTCTTTATTACCGCCCGTGTTAAGTACAAAATTTTATGTCACCCCCTGGCCAGGAAGTGGGTTTTTTCGCGCGCGGAGCGTGCGATAATGGCCGCTTTATGGCCAGGTGTGACATAAAATACATTAATTGTAGATAATACTTACGACTAAATCCACCGCCGTCTGTCCCAATACGGTAGGACACAGCATTGCCGATATACACTACAAAAAAAAAACATCATTGAAACTCAAAAACAAACAAACAAAATCGCTGATTTTACTATCCGTAGGGATTTGAGTGCGTTAAGTATAGTTATTTCATATCTCCCTTAAGGCGCAGGGTAGGGCAAGGCCTTCCCCATACAAAACTTTGTGCACGTTTTATTCGTCGGTTTTGGCACTAACAAATATAATATTTTTTTTGGTTGTAAATATTAGATATGCGAAGATCGTGATGTGAAAATGTTCAAATATTTCAAAAAAATTCAAAATTTAAAAATTACAAACTTATTTAATAATAAAAAATTTACATCACGAAATAGCTATCAGAAAAATAAGCATACTGACCAAAAATCATAACTTTAATGCAAACACAAACGAAGTAAATCCTGCACAAAGTTTGTATGGAGAGAGCTTGCCCTACCCCTCCTCTTAACCAATATTGAAAAAATTGAACACTCATTGCATCACCTGGATGGCTTCATGGCTTTTTACTTCGCGTTCGGATGAAACTGACTTATGCACTTTTGCTTTTCGGTATTTTGTAAAGTAACAAACAACGGTGTCCCCTTCTTTTACAGAAAAATGTTTCGTAGAATGAATTGTTTCGCAGAATTTTCGTTTCACATAAACTTTTTTTTTCAGAAACCGGTAACTTTTTAAGTACAGTTAAAATGCAATTTTGTAGAACCCAATTAGATCTACCAGAAAAGTAGGTTAGGTTAGGTTAGAACTGCTACCCTTTTGTAAAAAAATGTTTTCTATGAACTGAAAATTCTGCGAAACAATACGTCTATGAAACTTCTGTCTGCGAAACAAAGTACAACCAACAAAAAAGGCCGATTTTTACGTGCTCACGGACGGTATGTCTGTCTGTCGTAGCCGTTATTGTGATAAATTCATTGAGTCAATGATCAAGCGTAAGCGTATATATATATATATATGTTTTTTTTTGTCGAAACATTCTTTGAATTTTTCTTAAGGCGATATATCGATTGAAAGAGACACCCTTTGTTTTTCGCTCACGACAAAACGGGATGCAACCCTCTCCGAGAATGGCTTTTTAGACAAATCTCGTTAAATATCTGACTGTGTGCAGGTTTATTAAATTTCCTCTTGTCAGTACCTAGATGAGGTCAAATACTATCATATTAACTTAATCGTGTCTTTTAATTATGCGTTGTTTTAGTAGGCTGAGGAAAAGAAGGAAAATATAGACTCGACTTTGGATTTATTTTCTATCGAGAAAATTTTAAGCAATCATGTTTCGCTATTGTCAGTACCACAATCGTATAGTCAAGAATCATATATCTGAAAATCAGCCCCTACTGTTTGCTAGTCTGGGCAGGACAGCGTTTCAAAGTCTCCAAATTTTTCAGTGTAGCGCCTTAAAAATGGCGGAGCGATGGGGTTTGAACACGTCTACTTTATCTCACGAGCGCGGATGAGCCAAGCCAAGGTTGTGTGTTGAGCTATACATGCACATTGTCTATGTGTGCGTCAGCGTAGGAGCTATGAGTTCGCGTTGTCTATGTGTTCGTATGTGTCACAACTACAACAATGGCCAACCCGCGCTCTTGAGATACTGTACTATAATGAATATTTATTTTCCGTTCCGTAATATATATTGGCTATTACATCACGAGTCAGTTACAGTTACAGCTCGCAGAGGCACTAGATATAGGGTAAGTTGCACCAACATACGAACACAGGCCGGTCATCGTCAAATATGGCGCCGGCAGCTGTCATCCCATAGAAACTTGTCAAACTTTCCATACAATCAGATTTGACGAACACCGCTTACGATTAGACGGTTTGGTGGAACCCAGCCATAAGCCGTGTTCCGAATCACGCCAACAACGATCACAGCGTTTACAGTGCTGACGGCCGGTCCGAATCAGTAAGCGCGCTCAAGGCCGCGTGAGTGGTGTTTTGATTCGGACCGGGCATGTTGTGTTTACTGTCATGTTCATATATCAAACATCAACTTGTCGTTTGGTTTAAGGTGCTGACGCCTGGGAGTGTGAGCATCGTAAGCGCCAATATGGCGCCGTCCATGACGTCATCAATGACGTCACGACATCTCATGTAAACGCTATGAGCGTGATTCGGTCCGATCGTAAACGCGTTTATAGCGCTGTAAGCGCGATTCGGAACGCGGCTATAGGGTCAATTGCACCAACATACGAACACAGGTCGATCTTCAAATATGGCGCCGGCAGCTGTCATCCCATAGAAACTTGTCAAACTTTCCATACAATCAGATTTGACGAACACCGCTTACGATTACAGACGGTTTGGTGCAACCCAGCCATAGTCTCTAGTGTAAAGACTGAAATGTTACCTTGTATAAGTTTGCTTGAACGTCTTTATCGAAGTTGACTAGCTCCATCCAGCCGCCGCGGAGACCGCACTCGCCCATGTACCCTGCAAACGATACGCCCATGAAACAAGTATAAGATGGAACTGGTGATACACACATACAAAGGTGTGTGAAGGAGATGTAAGCATAGACAATAACACACGTGGGAGCGAGAAAAAATTACATATCTTCTGCCCCTCATCGCGTATAAGGAACCGATTATTTGTCACCGGCCTTTGTCACCGAAATGTCATCGATGAACCAGTGGCCAGAGTATAAAAAAATATGTTACCCATAATGTTGGGTAAACTAAACCGGCTCGAATGTTAAAAATAACAGATTAAAAATTTAATTGTGACGTGATTAGAATACTATTGTGAATTTCATTATTATAATGGCTGAATAACTAAGACGTTTTAATCTAATCGTGATTTTGTTAACTTTAATGTAGGTATTAAATTAGTACACATTTATATCGTAATTGGGAGGACATCGGATGTTTTGTGTTTGCCCGCTAATATTTACTAAGAGTTTATTTTGAAGATTCTCAATAATTAAAAACCTACTTGTCAGTAAAAATGGGGAGATTATTCTTTTTGTGGTAACCCCAGAAAAAACTGTCACAATATCTCCGTCCTTGTGTGTGATTCGTTAACCCTCCTTCTATATATCCTCTTTCTACGGATATGCCATATTTTTATTGGAAGCAAACAAAAAGTCCTAGCAGGAGTGGTTTACTACCGTGACGTCATCGCGCCGCGCAAAGTACATGCGGCCGCCGGCTCACACGTCGTGTGACTATTCAGTGGTTGCGGCGCAGCGTTACGGATCGCACGCGCACGCGCTCTTTACCGCTGTACGATCATAAAATAAATCGTTTCGCTTTGTATACCCTGGTTACATGTATAGAGTGCCTGTAAAAGTGATGTGAAATGACGAAAAAATATTAAAGTAGGGGTTAATATTTTTTCGTCATTTCACATCACTTTTACGTAGCGGTTCATACGAATAGAACACATCTCCCTGCTAAATGTTTTAATTGTATTTGTAGTGCTTATAGTCTCCGATCACATCGGCTGTCACATACAGACGAAAAGACGGACGGACGGTTCCGTTTTCACCACTTTGGCTACGGAACCTTAAAAGTACTATTCGTAATTGTATTGTAAACAACACTACTAATAATAATAAAGTACATATATTAAAATAGGTTCTCGCTGGTGGTAACCCTAGCGCTGTGGGCGGGGCCTCGAAAGAGCGCGTTGCGTGCGATAGAAAGAGATGGCCACGTTTAGGCACGTTTGGCATGCCTAAACGGGGGATTTGTTAACAGAGAAACTTCTGTACTTGTACTATTACTTATTCAGTGGTCCTAGGGAGATTTTTGGCGCCAAAAATATTACCTCTGACCGCATACCCCACCAATTTAAATCAAAACTTTTTCATCTCCACCTTTTCATTTTATCAGATCAGATTATATCAGTAAAATACCATTAATAACGCGACGACGCGATTAGACGACCGCTTTAGCTTAGTTGGTAGTGACCCTGCCTACGAAGCTGGAGGTCCCGGGTTCGATTCCCGGCCGGGGCATTATTTGTGTGATGAGCACGAATATTTGTTCTTGGGTCTTGGATGTCTTCTATGTATTCAAGTATTTATTTATCTATATAAGTATGTATATCGTCGCTTAGTACCCATAGTACAAGCTTTGCTTAGTTTGGGACTAGGTTGATTTGTGTAAGATTGTCCACAAATATTTATTTTTTATTTATAATAACATGAACCAACCTTTGCTAATAGACATGAATGACGCCAACTCCAGTTCATCTGTGTACGGGGCACCCAATTCGCGCAGTACCTGCAACATCATAGCGAATAACATTAGCCCTCAATCCAGCGGGCCTGGCACAAATTCCACTGCGACGCGACGCGACTAGAGAAAAACCGGCCAAGCGCGTGTCGGATCACGCACAACGAAGGGTTCCGTACCCGACACCCAGCAGTCCACTTTTAAAAACTTAAGACCTTGAATCAAAAAAGGTCGTATCTTCATGCGGAAGCCACGGCACTTACGTCCTTTGTTTGGGCAAGACAGTTTTTCAGTGAAAACTCAAAAACCCTTAATCCCATCTTGTTCAAACCAAAATTCATTAAAAGTATTTATTATTGCACACCACTTCAATTTTATTCAGAATTTTAATCTTCATAGTTTGGAATTAGAGGGGGGGGTACACATTTTGTACAACTTTGGAAGCTAATATCTCACCAACGATCGACTTAAATGGAAAACTTTCTTAGTAACCTCGATATTATTTATTCATCCCCCGGTTACATGTATGGGGTGCCCCGCTAAAAATTTTTTCCCGTTCTGGCTACGGAACCCTAAAAAGCTACCCTCCAGACGCGGCGTAAGATGCGAGGTCCGAGGGGCCTCGCGCATCAAATACTCAACGCCTAAGATGCAACGTAAAAACTATTCGTAATAAAACGATAATTGGATATTTCACACATGCCCTTAAATTGCCAACTTATCAATGCACACATTTTTATGTTATATTTTGTCCATGTTTTATTGAAAAACTTTCCTTCACCAAAAAGTCTCCGTCATAAATTTCATTTTTGTACGGTCTTTTATTGTCGACTGTACTTCTTTTCCAAAGTAATCAACTACTCGTAAACAAGGAAGATATATACTAACGTAACAAGAAGCGACACCGAAGCATGTGTGCTGTAAACCGGTCTCGCGGCTATGTGTGCGTGTCCGGACGCGAGCGGGGGCGCGCGAGGGTGGCGCGGTGTGTGGAAATCACTCCTCGGACGGGCAAAGTATAGAATAGTAGCGTTCCAAGGTCACCGACAATCGGTTCACACCGATAGACCCGCGTCGCGCCTTTGTCGTAGAGACGATTCTAATGAGGTTTATCTTGTGTAGTTTCGGAGTTGCTATGGCCACCTTCTGTCTCCATCATCAGATCAGTTCGAAGGTAGGTACCATAATTAAATAAAAGTAAGTTAAATAAAAGCTTGTAAAATAGTTACATACATTGTAAGTTAAATAAAAGCTTGTAAAATAGTTACATACATTGTAAGAAAAAAATTACTTACATTGTAAGTTAAATAAAAGCTTGTAAAAATAGTTACATACATTGTAAGTTAAATAAAAGCTTGTCAAAATAGTTACATACATTGTAAGAAAAAAATTACTTACATTGTAAGTTAAATAAAAGCTTGTAAAAAAAGTTACATACATTGTAAGTCAAATAAAAGCTTGTAAAAATAGTTACATACATTGTAAGAAAAAAATTACTTACATTGTAAGTCAAATAAAAGCTTGTAAAAATAGTTACATACATAGTAAGTGAAATAAAGGCTTGTAAAAAAAGTGTAGCCGCACCTTTTTGAATGAGAAGAACTTGCTCCCCTCAGCGTAAACGTTGTCTTGGTACACCTCGTCGGCGAAGAGCACCAAGTTGTGTTTGTGGGCGAACTTGATGATCGTCTCAATGTTGGAGCGAGTCAGGACCTGTAATTAGCATAGTATTTTTTTCTAGTCACCATTGGGTTTATCCAGAAATCACGCGAGGTTTTTCGGGCCTCCGCCACAAAACCTCACGTGTAATTTTTTGAACTTGTTCATTAAGTATTTAAATTTTAAAGAAAATTACATTGTATTAGCGTAATGGGCACCTTTGCGCCGGGAATGGCACGGGGAGGATTATTTGACTGACAATAATAGTATAATACGCTATTTGACTAAATTTTTTTTATAATGCCAATCGAACCAGTTTTTAGAGACGATCAAATGTCTATATGGGACCAACAACAATTAGAGCACAATAAAGGGTTAAAAGCAGGGACAAACCTAGCTCGACGCTAGCGGCCCTCAAAAAGACTCCTACAAATTGGCCCTGGCAAATGACGTCACTTGCACAGCATTCGACCAACCGTTGTATGGGAAAATTCGTATTTTGCTGTATTTAGTCGTAAAATAATGCGTTTAGGTACATAGTTGCCATACAATTTATTTTTTATTTTTACATAAGCATTCTATTGATACTTTTTATTTGAATTTTGGACGGTAAAAAAAATCATAATTTTCTGAGTTTTTGATGATTCATATCTTTTTATGAATAAAAAATGAATAAAAATGAATAAAATGAACTTTATTCTGTAAGTAGGCCGCAATGGCACTTTTACAAGTCAAACCCTACTAGCTATGATTTCGCGAAAATTTTATAATTTACGATTTATTGTGATATTTTGATGGCTAACTATCCAAAAAGTGACACTGTGTTATAAATTTTAACATGTGTCAAATACCGTATTATTTGTTAAATGCTTTGACTTTTATGGTATTATTATTATGTTGACATGTAATTTAATTGTAAGTACTTTGAATGCTTCGTATTAATCATCGTTTATTCATTCATTATCAGCGTGTATCCACCCACTGTAGCCCACAAGCTACGGTAGCCCAGTGGTTCAAGCATGCGGCTGTCAAGCGGCGGTCGTGGGTTCGAATCCCAGCTCGTACCAATGAGTTTTTCGGAACTTACGTACGGAATATCATTTGATATTTACCGTTAGCTTTTCGGTGAAGGAAAACATCGTGAGGAAACCTGCATACATCCGCGAAGAAATTCAAAGTTGTATGTGAAGTCCCCAACCCGCTCTGGGCCAGCGTGGGGACTACTGCCCAATCCCCCTCATCTATGAGAGGAGGCCTGTGCCTAGCAGTGGGACGTATATAGGCTGATGATGATCCACCCACTGTTGAGTAAAAGCCTCTTTATGTTCACGCCAGTGTGCCCTGTTTTGTGCTAGTCTCATCCACGATTTCCCCGCCGAGTGCCAAATGTCATCGCACCATCCCGCTGGTGGTCTCCCCACGGAACTATGACCAATCTTGGCCACCACTCCGTGACCGCCTTTGACCATCTGTCGGCGTCTCGTCTTGCCAAGTGTCCATCTCCACGTTGGGCTATCGTTAAATTAATTTATTTATTTAGCAACGGCTCTCACTTAAATATTAGTGGACAATCTTACACAAATCAACCTAGTCCCAAACTATGCAAAGCTTGTACTATGGGTACTAAGCGACAATATACAATACTTATACTTATATATAGATAAATAGATACTTAAATACATAGAAAACATCCAAGACCCAAGAACAAATATTCGTGCCGATCACACAAATAAATGCCCCGGCCGGGATTCGAACCCGGGACCTTCGGCTTCGTAGGCAGGGCCACTACCAACTAAGCTAAAGCGGTCGTCAAACTGCCTTCTTCAATAGGCACGACACATATGATATCAGTTTCCCTTTTCCATTGACCTGCCCTGTAGGGTTCCCTGGGTTGATGACAACGATAGCCCGCACGTTGCACTCGCCCCGCGAGTCCTTCAGGGACCTCTCTAGCTCCGCGTCGTCCAGCGCCCACGCGTTGTCCTCGTCCAGGTAGTACCCCACCTGGGTCAGCCCGTACTCCGCCAGGGAAGCGGAGTATAGAGGGTACTGGGGGATGGGGATTAGGACACCTGCAATCAGAGGAATAAAAGTAAATAAATCATTGCAACTGAAGGAAAATGGAATATAACTAATTTTCATCACGCGTGCGTATAAAGCAGTTATAGCCGATTTACCTCCCGCGGGAGTTATGCAATTTTATAACTCCCGTGGGAGTTATGAGTTTGTGTGTGATCTGATTGGTTTAAAAAAATCTAGATGGCCGCGCGCCGCTAGAATATTGCTCCGTGATTGGTTGCGCGTTGCGCTCCTCTCGCAGTGATACTGGAGGTGAAGTTGTCAAGTTCGTCAATTTTTGATTGGTGTGGTTGTATGAAACATGGATTTTTCTGCCTTTTGTAGTTATTTATTTCCTCGCAAATGTGATGAAAAACATTGTGTGTATCACGGGAGGTAAGGGTTATTACAAACTCAAGTCAATAAAAGCCTTCGGCGTCGGGCTTCTATGACTTTCGTTATTAATAGCCTGCTTGCCTCCCTAAATGCACAATTTACTATAAATTAATGTTATTTTATATTAAGAAACATATACGATACGAGTATTATATTCTGTTGCCACAGACAGAGACTAAGAATTATATAGACTGCCAATGCCTATACATTGTGGCGTAATTTTAAAATAATGGGTCTGCTGTAGCTAGTTTCACTATGGAGAGATCACTTTACCATTTAATTCGTATGTCACTAAGCCCTCTGCTTAACTCATAGCGCCATCTATGAACACAACGAAGAAGCTCCCAACAGATGGCGCTATGTGTTAAGCAGAGGTCTTAGTGGCATACGAATTAAATGGTAAAGTGATCTCTCCATAGTGAAACTAGCTACAACAGGCCCATTATTTTAAAATTACGCCACAATGTATAGGCATTGGCAGTCTATATAATTCCTAGTCTCTGCCACAGATATAGGTAATAAATTTTAAGGAATAAATGTGCGTACTATTTTGCAATAGCATGTCTTTTTTTTAAATATATGAGCAATAAATAAAATAAAAAAATTGTATTTAGGAATCAGTGATATCATTAGTAGGCAGGGGTTGAAATAACAACGTGATAAATGTTACGTGTGGAGTAATATATTTGTATACCTAATATGAATACCTACAACAGTTGATCACAAGTTTTGACAGACTACTCAAACTAAAAATGAAACTGTAGTACCCTGGAATGGAGAGCATTTAGTTTCTACCCGGTAAACAAACAATACTTTGCCCCCTGGTTTAGTTGCTATGCTAGCCAAAAGCAATCCCATTTTAGTTAAAAACAGTTACTGTTACCTCTGCAGTTTCCATAATACGAATACGTATACTTAAAATTATTTGAACTGTCCTAGTTGTATCAAATAAGGCCGTTCAAAAAGCGACTTTACTGTCCAAGCGTGAAGATTTAAAGTCCAATGACAAGTTTTATAAAATGTCGGACATTTTAAATAATTTCTACTATAATATAAATTATATTAGCGCTAGCAGAAACTCATTTAGTTCAATTCTAACTTTAACCAAACATCAAGTATAGGTAGTGTGTGTGAGACGCGCAGCCGTCGCGACGGGCTCTCATGACTAAGGACCACTTACTGGATCGAAACATGTCGCGCGATATTCGACTTTAAAGACGTAATTTTGAGATGTGTAATTGTGAGTTTAACATATTTTCATATGTCTAAGGCTCACGGATTTTTTTTCTATTTAAAGTAACAAGTATTTTAAGTAAGTTTGATATACACATTATACAGTATACAGTAAAGATCTTAGCATATGTCACTTTAAACAGTGTACAACACTCCACTATGAAGTATTAAACCATTCATATGCATTGAAGGTCACATAGTAATTGCCTAGCTAACCGACTCATTTGTTGGAATACCAATGAGATGAACATAGCATAGCATTTCGTCGGTTTAGTACACTATTAAAACAAAACAACACTACATAACGAATTTACGTAAATGGGCTGGTCCCACTTGGACCAGGCTGACCCATAATCGTAAAGCGTGGAAAGCTCTAGGGGAGGCCTTTGCTAAATCGCAAGACAATCTCATCACCGCACAATAATCTTTATTATTCGACACCGGTGATGAGATTCAGAATCAGAATCAGAAATTTTATTTGTTAAACATAGGTACAATAAAGATGGCATGTGTAACAAGTTTGTTTTTGGAGAGGAGACCCCGACCTCGTTCGTATTGTATGTAAAACCTATGTTTACACCAAGGTAAAGCCGGAGCCCCACTGCTGCGCACGCTACGCACGCACACGCTATACACGTCACCCACGTGGGTCCATTGGTCTAGCTGCGTGTGTCAACATTTCCACAGCAACCAATGCACGCAATGCACGCACACGCTAAACGTGTCTCCCACCTCCCACGTGGATAGATTGGTCAGCTGCGTGGTCCAACATTCCCCATTGCAGTGCACGCGGCCCGACCTGGGTCGGACTGACTCTATCCGGTATGCGGCGGTACCGGGACGAATAGGGACTATATGTGTCTGTGTTGTCGCGATCACGCGTTGGACATCCCCGCCGGCGGGAACGTCTAAGTGTACGCGTCGTGTCTGAGTTGGACGCCATAAGCGCAGCGTTCCATCTTTCGATGGACACTGTGATTACGTCGTCCGGGTGCGTGAGTGTGTGCCCCCTAATCAGTGTTCGCCAAGTTACTACAGAGGGGGAGGGATGGGAACATAGTATACTACCCTTTGCTACAAGCACGGCGCACGATTCTCGTAGCCCCCGCACCCCCACTAATAGATACGGCATTCGTTCGTAGCGTGGACAGCGTGGGTCGCAGTGGGGCTTGGCCTGCCACGCGCGCTATCGTGTGCGTGGGGGGCACTTCGGCACAGGTCACGCGTGTCTCAGTGACGTCATTTCGTGCGTAGCGTGTCCGTGCGCCGCTGTGGAAGTATCTACCTACATTTTAATACGAAGCGTTTTTGTACCCACGTGTGTAGCTCGACCGTGCGCAGCAGTGGGGTTCCGGCTTTATGTTAAAACCTAGCAGGGAGGGAAAAGGACTGAAAGATGAAGGTGGACAGACTAACCTGACGGCTTCCCGTTTAAATCCTTGCATAGCAGCTGCAGAACGTTCTTGATACCGTTCGAAGCGCCTCCCGTTAGGACGATATCGTCCCATTTGGACGGGTGTCCGTCGCGACACTCAATGTATTCCGCTACGTGACGACGGATGAGTTCGATGCCGTGGGACGCGGTGTAGGAGCCGACTGATTGCCCGCTGTTGGCGATTGATCAATAGTATCATAATCGTCATCATCATTCAACCAATAATATATCCTCCTAGGACCCCCGGTACCAAATTTTGTACTTAATAAAGTTCACCGTTCAGTCCTCAACATCCAAGCAACTGTGTAATAATAAATGCCGGTAGTACATATTTTTGTACATAATATTTAGCTATGGCGCTTTTGAATTTGAATCTTCACGGGTTTATTTTGACAGATCATAGAGTAAGAGTGTTCTTTCTTAGACCATTTAATTCCTTATACATAGTACATACATGTAAAAATAGTATAACATATAAATATTTTAAAATTTTAAAGTTATCAAAAAAAGTGTGTTCAGGACTGACAGCAAATAATAATTATGTACATAAATTTGTACAAAGGGCGCCTAGCACTTTGACATTTAAAAAAAGCTGGGTCTTATGAGGTTAAACATGGGACATATGTTTATAGGTACCATAAATTCCGGTAGCAAAACACTAAAAACACTAACCAGTAGATCTAATATGCCGGCATTAGGATCTCGTCTCATGGACAAAAGGGATTTTTTTGGTTAATTATAACCAATAGCGTGTGGATCCACCGTGAAGCTATTTATACATCTCAGCTATGGCAAGCAGCAATTTTAGGATATATTTTCATATAAAGACTAGAAGTTAAGTGAACTGTGGTGTTCTTTGAGTAATAAAGCATCTCTTAACTGAAAGTGATAGACAAAGGGTCAAAATTAATAAATACCCGACGATGTTAAAATTTATAACAATAAAAAAAAATGGTTTAAAAACAATGTTACAAAGAGACGAGCAGGTCCTACTTTGTCGTTTTTTTATCACATGATAAATGTTATACCGCACATACCTACACACTTAACTTTGAAAGCAAGGAATGGAACCAAGAAGATCAGAGCTGTCTATTAAGGTCCGACCGAGATCGCGGTCTCGGTCTCGGTCTCGGCTATTCTCGGCCAAAATTCGAACCGAGAACTCGGTCTCGGTCTCGGCCGAAAATTTAATTTATTCTCGGTCTCGGTCTCGGTCTCGGCCGAGACAAAAAAGGTGTTCTCGGTCGGACCTTACTGTCTATGACGTTATTGCGAGTATGATTAGTTTAAAAAACTATGACATTGCAATCTGTTTGACAATTTACTGTGTTTCGGTCTCACATGAACAGATTATTCTACTCTTATATCTAATATAATCTTGAACGTTTCAATTGCAATTTGAAGAAGCAACAGAAAATATTATACATACCCACAAGCGCCGAGTATATCTCTGGCCCGCTGTTTCACGTCGCTCGGAAAGTCGTATGTATCGATGAGGTCTGGACACGACACGCAAGCCAGCACCTGTCAAATAATCTCATTTTAAACAATATGCAGGTAACATACGAATTATTACCCTAGATGCTGGCCAAAAGCAAACCCAATAACAAAAAAAAATTATTGGGACTGCTGAATGAGAGCTACCGCGTATGGATTCGCCGCTAGAGGCGCCAGTGTGACGTCAGTCCTCCGAAATGTCAAATTTCATAGTTTGTGGGTGGGTTACGCGGGATTATTTCTAATTAGATTAATATGGTTGACTATTCTGCAATATCTGAGATTGATAATGCCAAATATGAGTTACGGGTCAACGAATTTCAGTGGTTTGCGATAATTTTATCGTTTGTAAACTTATATTTTATCCTACCTTTTTCCGAACAAAACGGAACTGCGATACAATATGGGATGTTCGATAAAAATATATACGGTGCGGTTTTAATGTATGAAATACGATTTCAACGTAAATTTGGTTTTTACGCCGATAGTAACCAATAACAAACTTTGACAGCTGGACTGAGAGCGCAGTGGCGCCAACTGGTGAGCGCAAAAATGGTAGCCGTCATTGGCCGGGCTGACGGAGATAATGATGTAACGACTGCTTCATTGCGCATGTCATGGGATGGTACACGCGCAAACGAAGCGAACAATACGGTATTAAACCCCTAGTCAAATCAGCAACTTTTTATTAAATGTCAAAAACGATTTGTTAATATGAAGTTTGTAGGGAAATACTGTCTTAGTGACGTCACTAAGACAGTGTGAGTAGGTTTGTTCAAATCAGCGTCCTTTTTAAATCTTTATGCGTATAAAATCTTTCCATTCGCTAAAATAAATTGATAATTGATGTTTTTCGAGTATTTTCGTTAGATCTTTTATTAGTCAAGTAAAAAATAATTTATTTTTACCTTAGTTTAATACCCTATACCTAGACAGCGTCTGAGTACAGTCAGTTCCAAGAGGTTAAAATGGTCTATACCTAAAGCTGAAGCCTAAAGCTTAAGAGGCCTTCCAAGTTTTAAATTTTTTTGATTTCAAATTTTGACAAAAGTATTGCTAATACCATTAAAGTGATTATTGGATAATATGATTTTATTAAAGTTTTAGATAGCAACATTGTCTTTTTTAGATTTTCTTGTGTGTAGTAGAATTTAAGCGGAAAAAAGTAGATTTTAGCTCGAAAATTGTCGATTTGGAGTGATGTTTGAAACAAAACATTTTAATGAAAAATGCAATAAATAGATTTAAAATTTATTTCATTAGGTCGCAATAGTCCTGTTCTAGATAGTAACATTGATAAAATATCAATAAACTTGTCTATTTAACAGAAAATGGGCTAAATAGGTGAGCATTTTTTACCTTATAAGGACCCTTAAGCCACACAGAGAGCGGGCGGGCGGTAGCGGCGCGGGAGCGGGCGGTAGCGGCGCGGGAGCGGGCGGTAGCGGCGCGGGAGCGGCGCGGGAGCGGCGCGGGAGCGGCGCGGGAGCGGGCGGTAGCGGCGCGGGAGGCGCGCGGGAGCGGGCGGGAGCCCCGCGTGAGCTACCGCCCGCTCCCGCGCCGCTACCGCCCGCCCGCTCTCTGTGTGGCTTAAGCATGTCTACGCTAATAGGCGTGAAATACAATGCATGCACAACTTCGCACATCTTTGATAATATTCCGTTCATGGATGAGATGAGACGGCCGGCCGGCTAACCGCAAGTACCGCAACCGGGCATAATCGGCCTGTTAAGCTGGGTGTGCGTGCCGCAACCGCAGCCGGTCAATTACACGCGCCTTGACATCCTACTCCAGTTATACAATTACAGTGATCGGTTTGGAACTGCTGTACTTATACAGGGTTATTAAGGACTAAGCCTCAGTTTAAGAGGATTGTGTAGCAAAATTTTTTCATACCAAAAGCGACAACGTTTTCCACCCCCTACGGGCCCGGACACATGTCCACGGGGCACGGCACCGGGCACCGTCTATGGCCTTTGTTCATTGTACGTTGCCGCGTACGGCGCGGCGCCGTACCGTGGACATGTGTCCGGGCTCTAAGTCTGTAAGTCATGTCAAAAACTGAATTACCTAAATTGGATCCAACGAATAGATAGTGGTTTTAAAAAAGCTAACACGCTCTGACTCCCGATGTTATATTCAATTTCCATACGTATGGCAGCAAAATGATCCATTTTCTTTTCTTGTTAAAGTAAGGCGAATCCAAACGGTCCATCGGTCCAGACATCCCCGTCTCGCTCTGTCGCGTGCAGTTGCAGTACACCATGCAGTGCCGTTCGAATTTCCCATATAGAGCTACCAAAACCTAACTTACCCACCATTTACAAAGCCACATGTAAGGTGTATCGTCCCCGCGGTCTACTAAAAAATGTTAGTCAAGAAGATCTAAAAATGCTGTTACTTAAAATTCGGTGTGGCTTCCAAAATTGACAACATTTCATATTTTTAACTACTTTATTTTATGAACTAGTTAGAAAATAGGTAAAAATTTAAGCCACCCGTATTTTTTCTTTTGCAATTTAACTCATTATTTCATACAAAAAAAACACGTTGAAAAGTAGGTCATTCCAAAAAGGCGTAAGAAAAATATGACGTCATCTTCCCAACAAGAAACCAGAACCACTCCAGAGCAGCGATTGTCTGTACTCTGTACTAAGGTCTCCCTGAATACAGCGAGGAAGATGACGTCAACTTTCGGTTTACAGTAATTTGCGATTATTTCCAAAATTAACGGAGAAAAAAACCTAAAAAAATGTTTTTTGTGTACTTCACACGTTTTTACCGAAATGGTTTTCGAATTAAGACTTTTGGAAATTATGAAATATTGTTAATTCGGGACATTTTGACCACTTTCGGGCAAATAATCAAGATACATTAACCTACACGATTTTTTCTTCCGTTTCTTATGCGTACGCTAAAGAATCTTAATCTACACACTCCATAAAGTTGAATTGTTTGCATGTATCGCGGTAATAAAACGTAATGTGATTGCGAGTTAACTTTATACAAAAATATATTATTTTATAATCAAACCAGAGCCATAAACTTCATAACTTAAGACTCGCGGATATTTCCTACGAGAGCACGTTTTGTTCTTTATCATGTAACCTTTGTCACCATTTGTCAATCGACCTTAGTACACAACTAGTTTAATCCGATACAAGTCGTAATTCAAACTCGACACAATATCGTATATATTGAACGTCTCGGTACAGTCAAGTGTAAAAATATGTATTGAATTGAATGAATCCTCTCACAAATATGTCGCGAAACCTTAATTCACCGACATTATAGCTATTATCTCTTTCATTAGATCCATCTTATATTAGAATGAAAGAGATACAATACAATACAATGACGTCATTCAAGGCCATATTTTGTAGCTTCAAACGTTCAAACGAATGTTCGGCACGCAACCTCCAGGATGTATCTAAAAAACTTCTTAGTTCTTGGTATGGACCAACATGCGAAATTTAAATGAAGGTTCATATATTTTTATGACAAAATCTAAGAATCTAACATTCAAATTATAAATTATAATTAAATGATGACATTTTTTTTTTCAGATTTATTCAGTATCAAAATATATATTTTGAGGTAAATCCGCGCATTAATAACAATTTTTGGAATCAGAGATGTGCAATCAATTAAATAAATAAAATAATAAATATTTGTGGAGAATCTTACACAAATCTGCATAGTCCCAAACTAAGCAAAGCTTGTACTATGGGCACTAGCCTACTAGGCGACAATAATAGATACCTAAATACATAGAAAACATCCAAGACTCGGGAACAAATATTCGTGCTCATCACAAATAAATGCCCAGATCGGTATTCGAACCCGGAACCCCCAGCTTCGCAGGCAGGGTCACTACCAACTAGGCTAAAGCAGACGTCAAATTCCAATGAATATTATCATATTAAATATTGAATTATATGAATGACACTGACCTGTCTTATAAAGGTGATGGGTTTCTGGCCCATCGCGTGCGCATCTCCGATGTTCGCCTTGATCACCCTCTTGAACGGTTTCTGAGCGCCCTGGAAAAAAAAATACGGTCTTTTAAGCTTTTAAGGCGCCTGTATACCACTCCCTATACAAACTTTGTGTAAGTTTTCCTTCGCATGTGTTTGCATTACACTTATTTTTGGTCAGTATGCTTATTTTTCTGTTAGCTAGAACAGGATTCACTGTGTTGACAGCAGAAGGGACAAATTTAGGTCCCTCGCTCTCAACACAGTGCATCCTCGGTAGCTCTGGCAACCTTGCTAACCTCCAGGAACACAAATACTCTGTAAATAAATTTACTCTGTGTATAATACCGTCTGTACTGTACATATTCATCTCTTTATTTAAAGAAAAATGTACCTAAGCAGCGTGTAGGCAGTAAATCGCGACGGGGATCATTATTGCCATGACTACTGGCTTTTTATAGACATGTACTTCAAAGTCAGAAGATAAAAGTATACCTATAAACGCCCTTGTACATGCAATGTAAGTACTCTGTAAAAAAGTTCAAATTCCTTTGACTCCGGACTTTTGAAACGAATCCTACATTGGAACAAGATCCGTTATAATCCTTTCATGTGACCCCTTGCCAGTCCCCCTTTCGGTGTCGACTGTGTCCGCCCCTTAATGTGTTATTTGTGAAGGTCAATCATTATATTCAAGGTCAATACGATTGAGTTTTATTTGGTTGGCACTTATACTCGATGAGATATATAATTGTGTTCCAAAAACTAACGTCAACGGGCTCACATCCGACTTGATTATTCCATAATCGTTAATAGTACATTACATTACCAAGGGCGATAAAACAAAGAATGTCTCAGATCGAAGGTATTTTACGCACGAGCCGAAGGCAAGGGCGATAAATATGCGATGTGAGGCTTTCTTTATTATCGCCCGTGGAAAGTACAAAATTTTATGTCACCCCCTGGCCAGGAAGTGGGTTTATTCGCGCGCGGAGCGTGCGATAATGGCCACTTTATGGCTAGGTGTGACATAAAGTACATTATTTATTATGAATGAAAGTTACCCTTATACATATTACCGGTTACATTGTAGGTACGTATTTTTATTATGTATATTTTTGTGGAACAATGTCTAAATTAAGAAATATTCATTCTGACATCGGTCAGTTTTTGGAACACAATTATCTCATCGAGTGTAGTTATAGGTTAGGTATCCAATTGATGTTGTTATTGAAACAAACGATATATTGCCAATCTACTAACAGCAATCATGTTGCGCTAAAAACCAGGTCAACGTTATGCACGCTCTCTGTTACCTTGACAGTTGTGTATTAACATGTATACATAATAATAATGTCCTCATACTTGTATTTTCGTGGCGGAGAAAAGGGAAGGCCTTTGCCCAGCTGTTGAACAAAATAGGCTAACAATAAAATAAAATAAACTGGGCCTGACTGGGTTGAGTCTAGAAAGACTATAATCACACCAGGAGGCCAATTCTCGGGCCGCTCGAGATGATGTCTATTCGAGATGATCTCGATTCACGCAATGTCTATCGAAAAATCTCACCAAAATGTCGAACACAGCTAAATTTCTTATTCTGGAGAACAATCGAGATTATGTCGAACCATAATCTCGATGTCTATTGCAATACGCGTTCCGTTTTTTTCGATTGTGTTAGTTTACAATCGAGTGTAAATCAATAAATCATTTTATAAGGTTTTCCCACTTAATTAAATATCTCTTATATCAAAAACAAAAGCGTTATTCATTTACAATAATCTAATAAATAAATATGGTGATTTAACACATCAAATATATTTAAGTATATTTGCTCTTTTATATTCTTACGTGAAATGGAACGCATAATAACTTTGACTACTTTCTTTCAATAGGTATATTAAAACTTTTATTAACAACAGTAAAAATATAAAATTGCTTAACAATTAGAACATATCATAAAATACTATAGGTATATTTGTAAGCTGTCAATTCAATACAATATTTTCCGCCAGCTTAATTCGGTAATTTAATTTAGAGCAAGGCTCTTCGAAAGCCTGAAATTTTTTATAAGCGCGGTGTCCCGCGTTTCAAACGCGTTTTTGCGCCACTGTATGCCTCGCCTTGCACCCCGCGCTGCATCTTCGGCCGCTAAAACTTCTGCGACGTCCACAGCGTTGGCGATTAAATTATTTAAATAGATTGACATATTTTTCGTTAATTTTTGCAGCTTTAAACGCACTTAAAGTATTGCAGTTTAGTAAATCAAATTCCACATTTCTATACAATACCTGTATTACATTATCTGAAATAGTCGATCTTGTACAACAAGTATACTTATTCTAATAATATTAATTTACAACATTACAAAAACCATTTTTTACCGATCGATAATTATGCCAACTGCCGATGCCGCGGTAATAGATTAGTTACCCATATCGGCCACCACCGCGGCGCCACTGTCTATATAATTGTGGCGGTATCGCCATCGCCACAATTATAAATGATTAAGGCTGGTTTTCCACTAGAGCTATGCTAAGCAGCTATGCTGCGAGGATGCGCTACGAGCTATGCGACCGTTTCCACTTAAGCTACGCTATGTAGCTGTGCGAGGAAGATGCGCTATGAAGATGTGCTATGCTACGTAGCTGTGCGAGGTAATGCCGGTTACACGCAATGGCTATGATGCCCGTACGTACGGAGCTACGGAGCGCAAGCGTCATGCTTCGGATTCGGACTCATCCAGCGACATGTTTCGGACACACACGTGACATGTTTCGGACTGACACATGACATATTTCGGATTCACACCCGACATGTTTCGGACTCATCCAGCGACATGTTTCGGACAATTCGGACACACACGCGACATGTTTCGGACTGACACGTGACATGTTTCGGATCCACACCCGACTTGTTTTGGACTCATCCAGCGACATGTTTCGGACACACACGCGACATGTTTTGGAATTCACACGCGACATGTTTCGGAATTCACACGCGACATGTTTCGGACTCGCACGCGACAAGATTCGGACTCATCTAGTAACATATCAAATTGCAATATCTATGGTTGAGTCCCTCAATTTGTTCGTATATTGGGTTAATACCTAGAATTCTAACTAGCCCTATTTAACGTGACGCTAACAATATTTCCCGCCATTGACAGATCAAATGTCAAAAAAATAGTGATGAAACCATCTCGATCGCTACTGACCACTCGATGTATCTCGAACGCTGGGAGTAGACATATCTCGAGTGTGAGATTTCGAGAATACGCAAAATTGGTTTTCGATCGACATCCGCCATTTTTTTCGAGATATGTCTAATAGACATCATCTCGAGCGGCCCGAGAATTGGCCTCCTGGCCGTAAAATGAATGGACGGTTCGTGAACTGACAAAAAATCCTATAATTTTAAAAGTACTGAGTTACGTAGTACTATTTGATCTGACATTTGGACTAAAGGATCTTTAGAGAGGCCTTAAAGAGTTTGTGCCAAATAACTTTTTTGAGAATAGCCATCGACCATACCGATAGGCTAAAATCAATAGGGTCAAAAAAGGCCAATACTATCGATTAATGGCCATGATTATTTCAAGATATTTGCAAAACAAAATGTTGCAAAACTTGCGAAAGTTCATAATTAAATTTTTTGCCGTCATAAAATCAACAAAGGAGTTTGTTTGTCGAATGACTATCATAATATACTCTATAGATAGATAAGTTCCCTCTACATGAAAGATTTCCATCCATCTGAAGCGGACGTAAAATAACAAACAAGATTATATCATAACAACATTAGTTACACTATGTCCTAAAAACTTTAGTCGTTACTTTATTATTATTATGCAACGGTAAAGCAAACTAAAACACGTACAGTACCTACGACTGCTTAAACTGACACTGATGTGTTGTTAATCCAATTGATATTAAGTCTTAGCACAATATTAATAAAGTATTTATGTGTATGTAATAGGAACACTGTTACAATAGTGTTAAAGTAGAATATCCAATCCATATATCCATTTATTTCAGGCAACAAGGCAATGTCAGTGCTAATGCTAAACTTATAAAGTAATAAGCCTGAAGGTACCAGTGGCGGAGCGTCCATACAACTCGATTCCCACCGGCTTGCTTAATTTTCAGCCAGTCCAGTTCTTTTACTACGGCTCATGAAGAATAGGAAAGGCAAATTATTTCCGGCTTCCCTAAGAATATTATTGACGCGCCGCCACTGGAAGGTACCTACACTTCATTTATGACGGAAAACCATATCAACAACCAAGTAAATGGAAAATGTGACTCGATTTAAGGAAAACACTCAATTTGCAGTAAAATTATGTGTACTTGACATTTCGTGGAAATAATTAACCGCCTTAACGACTCAAGGATAAACGTGTTAAGTGTGGTATTATCACAATACAAACAATGAAGTAATGTTAGGCATTCGCTAAATTCAGTCTGGAAGTCTCTTTTACATTATATTCCTACACATTAAATTCAAGGCAAGTCTAGCAACCATTAATAGTACATTATTGCCGTGGCCGGGAAGGGAGCAATTGCAGGCTGAGTATTTGTTTAAACGGACGAGCTTGCGAGTCCGTTTAATATAATACGAAGCCTGCAATTGCCATTCCGGCCGAGGCTAATATAGTGCTTTTCTCAAAAATGGGGAAAATACGACAAAAATTTAATTAAGATTTGATAAACATAACCTTAAAACGTCACAAACATCATGTTTTCCCGCCGTTTATTTTTTTTAACAAAATCGCAAGTGTATTTTTCCACCGAAAAACGCAAATTATTCGAGACATAAAAAAGCGTCGCGTTTTCAACAGAAAAATACGAGCTGAATTGGCTGAATACGACCTGTGCCTCCTTTTATATGACAGTTTCTACATTTTAAAAAGTTTATAACTCGACAAATAAAGGAATTTATATGTGTGCCACATATATGGCCTGCAATGTTTTTTACTTTTACATTGGATCTGACCTTAAACTATACACTTTACCTTCTAATATGTAGCGACTAAAGTCCAGTTTGCGGGCCATTTTTGAGAAAATGTAATATTGCAGTAAATCGTTCCTAGCGGAAGTCCCACAACACACCTGAACTTTATCAGTATGTATTGAATTGATTTCTAGTTTACTCAATGTATGACTCAGTCGAACGGCTTGCCTGTAGGTCGTTTTTCTACTTATTTATGCATATGGACAGTCAAAGGCATAAATATGTATACACTTTTAGACCTTATTTCAATGGTATAAGGTGAAAAAGTGTATACATATTGGTGCCCTTGACTGGACATTGATTGTTTGCGCGACAAGGAGTTTTATGTCATGGAGTAGACAAAGCACACATTCTTTCAGTTCAACAATTCAATCAAGTCGACTTGACCCATAAACAAGTTAAATCCTTAAATTGCGAAATTAATTAGGTATATGTATAGTCGAATCATGTTAAATGATTACTTTTAGCCCCTTCGACCAGTTTCGAAACCGGTTTTTAAATAAGAATAATAAATTTAGAAATTAGTTTCGATAAAAGAATACTAACGTAACTCAAACTGGTTTCGATAAAAGAATGTTATTTCGTAGTCCAAAGAGACAGTCAGTACAGCCACCTAGGCTGTCACTTGATCTCTAGTCCCGAGATACTAACGCTGTATCATATTAGATACGCTATGCAATCTCCCACAATGAAGTGGTTGTACCTAATCGGGGCCAATCGTAAACACTTATCTCGCGATAGCGATGCAAGCGCACACCGATCTGCACTACGTATGTTTCAACAACAAACGATCCTAAATGCAAGGTTTTGCCAGTCGAATTAGTACCTTAACGGAATAACAGTGTAGCGTAGTTTTTAATGGCAAAGAGTGGATATGCAACAGTTCTGTTAGAAGACTAGATAGGTCTTATCGTTATCGTTTTAATTACATATGACATTGAATACTTTTATAGGCTAGGTGCCAGTTGCACCAAAGTACGAACACAGACCGGTCATCGTCAAATATGGCGCCGGCAGCTGTCATCCCATAGAAACTTGTCAAACTTTCCATACAATCAGATTTGACGAACACCGCTTACGATTACAGACGGTTTAGTGCAGCCCAGCCTCAGTAAAAGTAAATAAAAATCTGTTGTTGTTTGTTTCTAATCGGTGTGTCCCTCAGAATATATGATTTGGTTTGTGTCCGGACCAGTGGCGGCGCGTCAAAAATATTCTTAGACAAGCCGGAAATAATTTGCCTTTCTTATTCTTCATGGGCCGTAGTAAAACAACTGGAGTCGCTGAAAATCAGGCAAGCCGGTGAGAACCGAGTTGTAAGGACGCTCCGCCGCTGGTCCGGACCCACACAGGGTCACTAGTCACTACTGGGGGGTCACAAGCGTGGTCGTGTCGGAGGTTTCGCCTGTATTTTCCCCAGGCCACTCTCCAACCGCGCACTCAGGTTCACAAAAAAGGGGGTCAGACAGAATAGATAGGTGAGTTGACATCAAACAGTAAACGTTATATGACAAATAAATTAATAGTTTAAAAACACTAGAAAAACACGCTTCGTGACCTTTCTCACAAGTGCAAACACGACTATGATACGATATTCCATCATGGAATGCCAGTACCTATCTTCCGGCTTCATCATCAGACGTTGAAACCTAATCGTGGTCCAAGTTCATTACAAGACTTTTGTAACAAATCCAAACATAGCTATGATACGATGTTCCATCATGAAGTTCCAGTTCATATCTTCCGGCTCCATCATCAGATCAGTTCGACAGTACCATATTATTGTATTGTCATCAGAACTACATACAGCTGCCAATTTTCATGACGCTACGACCCTTGGAAGATGGTTAAATTAGTTACCTTAGATTCCATTACATAGTTACATACAGATCGAACTTCCACTTCATATCTTCCGGCTCCATCATCAGATCAGTTCGACAGTACCATATTATTGTATTGTCATCAGAACTACATATAGCTGTCAATTTTCATGACGCTACGACCCTTGGAAGATGGTTAAATTAGTTACCTTAGATTCCATTACGCCATTACATAGTTACATACAGGTAGATATGAGCGCCGATGGGCAATTGGCCGGCGGCGGCGCGCCGATCAAAATTGATCGGCGGCGGCGGCGTCGGCGGCGTGACCTTGTAAAAACCTCAGGTTCAAAACAAAAATACGTTTTTTTCCTTATTTGATGCCGTACACGCCTGTCAACGTCGTTTTTACTGTCAGGATGACAAACACGCCTATTGATATCGATGTTCTAGGTTTAATCCCGTCCTAGTCGATTACACATAGTGGTTTACACATTATGTATTAAGACTAGGTATGCTCTGCTGTATATGTAACATCTAAGTGGCAATGAAAACAGCAAGTCTATTGCTGCCTGCGGGAAACTTCGCGTCAAGGTGGTCCAGTCACATGAAAAAGCTCTAAACTATGATCTTTGTATGTAAACATGACAATTCTGCTCAAACTCTTGGATGCCTCCGAAACGTGGTGTTTCTAACGCAATACACTCGCATATTGTATACTTCAAGGATTTATCACAAATACGGCATTATGCCCATCTTTTGATGAACCTCGAATACATCGAACCGTGTCAGAAACAAGCAAGTTCTTGAATATAAACATTCGTGAGACATGTTAGAATTTTATTTAATGGGTCATTTTCTATACTCGATTTTTTTTGTGTCCGAGCTGAAAATCGTATGGTAGCATGAGATAATACGTACCATTTATTTTTTTTCATAAAGAATACATGTTTCCACGTTAAGGTCCACTCAAATTCACGGACTAATTTATTTTTAAAATACATTAAAAAATACCTAAACGCTCAAATTAAGACTCCGTGCCCTGTCCGGCATCGAGTTTTGAATCAATCAAAAATTCCTATCAAAAACTGTACATTAGAATCACTGATTTCGTGTCAAAAACTTTAACTCGATTATATTTACTATCACTGAGCACAGACACTATTCACTTCACTGTGGTGAATAACTTGTAATTGATGTTTAAAAACCGTCCGAGCGCGAGAGTTAAATTTTGTCGGCAAAATTCAAAGGTCCCTGGCAGCCATCGTTTACATTTGATCAGCTTCGCGTCCTGCTTCACATGTACTCTCAAATGTCAGCTATTATATATAAAAAAACTATATATAGTAAACCGCATTAAGTTCGAGTAAACCACCTAAGTACTTCGGTTTCTGGGTGGGCGACAATTTTTTTGCTTTTGCTTGCAATTTCGGTGGCCCTTAGAAATTCAAATTTTACATAAGTAATCATTAACATATGTATGCATTATAAAGCACTTTGGTGTCTCTATATAAACGATAACTTAAAATATTCTTAACATGAGATTTGAATTTTTTATGATTTTTTTATATAGATTTCCAATTCCCGTGTCCTAATTCCCATAGCTTGTTTACCCAAAACAGCTGATTTTGGGACACGGGAATTGGGAAGGGTGACTTATTTTGTTAATAAACCTCATTTAATAACAATAATTATGGATGAAATGCATAAATAAATATAATTTGTACTAAGTATATCGATTAGAGTTATAGTTTGCGTTTATTTAAAGAAAACAGGCCAACTGCTACAATTACACTTAGCTTCTTAAATATTTGAAAAGAGTGACCCATGATTGGTAAAATTAGGCTAAATAACTTCGATACAACTGAACTTTATAATTCTTGATAAATTAGATGGTAAATAATAATTTTAATACAATTTTTTCTAAGAAAAGTCAATTCCCATGGACAGACAAATTCCCGTGCCCAGGTCAAATTTTCAAATTGTAATAACTTCCGTAATTTTATAAGTATAAGTACCCCGTAAGAAAATTTGTGTTTATTAATTTTTTTATCAAATTATCAGCATAGAATTTTCTATGTATTATTGGTATTTCTAAATTCCATGGGAATTGGACAAAAATGTCCGTTTGGTGAAATTCACTCTAATAAACGACAATTAATATGTTAGTTTCACATCCATTCACTGCAAGATTATGGAGAGTGTCCTGACTGAACATCAGGCTCTTTGGCGTACCTAGAATCAAATGATCTCCTCAGTGTCCGGCAATACTTATCGTCACAATCGGTCCACGGGGATCTTCTAGCGTACACCACACACACCTGGAATAAGGCCATAGAGATAAAATACGAAGAAGCCCTATCGGTTTCTCTCGATTTCACAATGGCCTCAATCCAGGTGTGTTATTGCTTTGACAGGGTCTGGCACAACGGTCTCTGATCAAACTTTCTTCGTATGGTCTGCCCGCTGGTTTGTGCTTGGATTTGATATCGGATTTCCTGAGGTATAGAATCTATTGGAGTGATTATTGATGGCTGCTTGTCTGATCCGATGGCTATTAATGCCGTTGTCCCCCATGGGTAAGTGCTCTCTACGACTCTTTCTGCTGTGCACCCGGTATCTTTGGGCATGCAGACTTCAGTACTGTTGTAGAGAGCTATATATCCACTGCACGAACCAGTATGACCAGACCAGAAGTCGGCCTAATGGGAAGTTATAGTTATGCCTGTGAACCTTTCTCTCTTCGATTAGAGCGATGCCAGTCCAGTCTGGTTAGGTTCAATGCCACAAAACTCAGACGTGTCTAATTTCCGCCAAAAAGAGGCAAAAGAGACCCCTACTTTGCGAAATGTAATCGTGCCGATTACCGGCTTTTCGGCGTAACATTGTTTTTGACTCTCAACTTTGGCAAATATATAAGTAAAGTAAAGTAAGTAAGCAAACTAGAACATCGGCACAAAGTTGCCAGTCTGTCGGATTTTGTTTAGAATCGCTCATTAAGGATCCCTTTTGTGCATTTTTGGTACTGAATTCTAAAATAAATAACGCTATATAACCGTAAAATATCAAATTCCAAACTAGTTTGCCGATCGATGATATAAGTCGGTAAAAGATAAGCTACACAGTATCTGAAACGCGCGCGAGATAGACACCGGCGCGCCGATCGCCATGTGTCGGCGGCGGCGGCGTGGGGTTTTTGGCCGGCGGCGGCGGCGCGGCGGCGCGGCGCTCATATCTACATACAGGTCGACCTAATAAAAGCGTGTTAATAGATATCCGCAAATATCAATCGCCATGGCAGGTAAAATCTGGCAAATTGCCAATGGCCAAACCACCCATAATATTACCATAACTTTCTTGAAGCGGTTAACCTTCGGCAAACTGTTGTGTTAACTCATACCTACTCTGAAAATAGCTACAGCGTACAGTCGCGGTACAAAATTAATGATTGTGCAATGCAGTATACATTATAAGGCAATATCTACAATAAAGTAGGGTACAACAGAATGTTATACATATCGGTCATATTTGGAACGGTTACATATTAAAATACCTAAAATCGATATACCTATTGTCATAATACCTATGTACGAAATACCTATTTTTAAAATACCTATCACTTATTTAACCTACAGTTTAAATGACCGAAGATTTAAATACCTACGTTCAAAAAACCTATTGAACGAAATACCTACTGTTCAAAATCCCTACCGGTTGAAATACCTAAGGGACGATTCGCCTAAGTTTGATATACCTACAGTCAAAATACCTATAATCAAAATACCTACAGTCAAAATACCTACATACAGTACATTATCGCGACAGGTTTTAAAAAATTGAAAAGTAGTTTTATTCAACGTAAGAAACATCAAAATTCAAGAATGTCAGTAGAATAATAATTTTACGGGAAAATGTTCGGTTCTGGCGCTTCGCCGGCTGCTGCCGCGGCACGCTCGCTTCGCTCGCTCGGCTCGCGCGCTGTAGGGTTGCAGTTCTACCTAACCACTCCTCCTCGCTTCGCTCGTCGTCGTACCTACACCGACCTGGTTTAGAGTATAATATGTAGAAGTCGAGAATAGAGGTGGAAATTGTCATGACATTATTTTTTACCCGTTTGTAAGGCAGGTCGGTGTAGGTACGACGACGAGCGAAGCGAGGAGGAGTGGTTAGGTACAACTGCAACCCTACAGCGCGCGAGCCGAGCGAGCGAAGCGAGCGTTCCGCGGTAGCGGCCGGCGAAGCGTCAGAATTGAACTTTTTTTAAATAATTTAACTTGTATATAACCAATATAAAATTTATAACATAAAATTTATTGAAA
Source organism: Cenopis cana (assembly GCA_951800055.1). NCBI lineage: Eukaryota > Metazoa > Arthropoda > Insecta > Lepidoptera > Tortricidae > Cenopis > Cenopis cana. The sequence continues at coordinate 3,095,691 of OX637483.1, read as the reverse complement.
ATTTATACTACAATCAAAAAGCAACGATTAGAGTTAACAATACGATGACTAAGGAGGTAGAAATTGAGAAAGGGGTAAGGCAGGGGTGCATTCTCTCACCCTGTTTATTTAATCTCTATTCAGAAACTATCTTTAGAAAGGCTTTAGAAGACCTTAATCTGGGCATTCGAGTGAATGGTAAGCTGATACAGAATATACGCTATGCCGATGATACCGTACTATTAGCTGAAAACTTAGACGACCTACAGATTATGCTTGATAAATTAAATGATGCACTTTTGGAATTTGGGCTTAAAATCAACTCTAAAAAGACCAAATTTATGATAGTCAGTAAAGGTACCATAATAAGCCCACCCTTACAATTAGGACCTAATATATTGGAAAGGGTTAAGAAATATAGATATCTTGGATGTTGGTTAAATGAAACGTGGGAACCGGAGCAAGAGATAAAAACTAGAATTGAAATAGCCAGAAGCACATTTCAAAACATGAAGAAACTGCTAACCAACAGGAGAATCAAGTTGAATCTGAGATGGCGAATGGTCAAATGTTACATTCTACCTATTCTAATGTACGGTTCCGAAAGCTGGACGTTAAAGCAGAATTTAATTGATAAACTAAGAGCCTTTGAAATGTGGATTTATCGTAGAATGCTCAAAATTAAATGGACTGACAAAATTTCAAATCATAGGGTACTATTAATGATGAAAAAGGATATGGAAGTAGTTAATACGATCAAAAGGAGGAAAGCATCATATTTTGGACATATATTTCGAAATGAAAAATACGAGATATTGAGATTAATAATTGAAGGAAAAATAGAAGGTAAAAGAGGTCGTGGTAGAAGAAGAACATCTTGGACGAAGAATGTAAGAGACTGGTTGGAGGCTGAAAGCACGGAAAAACTAATTCGCATGACTACAAATAGGTCGACATATAGGCAAATGGTCGCCGACCTCCGGGATGGAGATGGCACATAAAGAAGAAGAATATAACCAATAACTAAAAACAAAACGTTCCTAGTAGTAAGTAGGTACCATCATTAGGGTAACCAATATTTTTAATCAAATGTGATAAATAAACATTAACAGTACCTAAACCCTTAGTTAAGCTTTGGTACTGTAGGTATTTCAACTGTATGTATTTCGACAGTAGGTATTTCGACTGTAGGTATTTCGACATGTAGGTATTTTAAAAATAACTAAACTGATAGTAGTGATTTCAAGTTTAGGTTAATCGTTCAATAGGTATTTCGTCCAATAGGTATTATGAAAATAGGTTAAATAACCAATAGGTATTTTAAAAAATAGGTATTTTGTACATAGGTATTTTGACAATAGGTATATCAATTTTAGGTATTTTAATATGTAACCATTTGGAACACCCCAACTGGTTAAAATAGGGTGGAGCGAAATTTACGAATTTCGGGGTACATCGATGTGTGTAGTCAATCAATACCACAATGATTTCAAAAGTATTTCATTTGGTAAAGCAATAAACAATATTCGTATTGTATTGTATTATTATAATTTTATTTTGGTATTATAAAGTATTCCAAAAAATATAAGTTAGTTATAATTCATAACTCTATTATTTCTATTAATTAAGTATTATTTTTAAGAATAAACCCCGAGGATGATTTAAGTTTTGCAAGTTGACTGTACACCGAATGAACGTAACTAGATAAGATATAACCAATAAAAATTATCATTATCAGACAAGTGTGCAGATAAACTTGTTAGATAATATTACAGCGAGCCTTGTGTTGCATGAAAGGTCATTATGTAATGGACCGCCATTGGACCACCTACTCTACATTAGTTATATATAAATACTAATTAGTGTGTACGATACTTTGACATACATAATGGATATTAAATATGTAAACAATAAAACTCTTTGCCTCCATGACAAATCTACCTGTTATCCATTCTTGTTTTATGTAATGGATAACATAGCTACTATAGTGCGCGCCATCCACGAGGACGCGCCCCTCCACAGAGCATCTCATACTAATCTATGCGCAATTGTACGGAACGGGCGGTGGAGGGGCGCGTCGTCGTGGATGGCGCGCACTATAGTAAAAGTGATAACTTATGAAGTTATGATAGAGAGTTTCTACTTTAACATAGTGAGTAATTAGTTAGCTAACATTTGCATATTTTGTAAACTACAGGTCCTATCAAATCAACATACATCCAAAGAATGACTTACCTATAGAAAGTTTGAAGCACATATATGAAAGCAACATGCATGCCAAGTTTCATGCTTTCTGCCAGATGGGGCCGTATTTCGAGCTAACAAGCCGTAATAAGGGTGTTTGTGATTATTTAAAAAGTATCAAGGTAGGTACCCAAGAGAAGAAGGTTAAGGAAGGTATTATGTACCTTTATTCAAAATGCAACCAAAGTTCAGTAAAAACATTATTGAAATTAATACTTCTACTATTAGAATTCTGTGTATGTTTTTCTATGTTTTGCATTTATATTCTTTTGTCAGATGTGAGCGGTAACCTGGAATGGTGTTTAATTTTGGTTTTTCTCTAAAGCTGGTATTAGATTATCCTGAATTTAGCATCCTGAATAGGGGAGGACAGTTGAAGCATCTCTCTCTAACATATATTTACATCCCGCTGTAAAGGTTCTGAATTCAGGTAGGTGTAACACCGGCTTTAGGCTAAGATGAGGTGGCCTATTGTCACAATAGTGATTGCTGGACAGCCAAATTATATTTGTTTCATTGACGGTTTTTACAATTCCATTATAATCTGGTACAGTCAAGTGCAAAAATACGTATCAAATGAATCCTCTCATAAATATCTACCGAAACCTATCCACCGACATAAGGCACACATTTTCGAGGAAGTTATGCACCCATATTTTTGCACTTGACTGTGAATAATGAAGTATTTAGTGTAGTCCCTAAGTGAAACTAATTTCATTAGCACAATAGCTTTGTTGCTTATGTAATTTGCATGGAAGATTGCCAAAACATGTGTCCAATGCATTTCTACCACTTCCTGACTTGCATCCAGGACAATGCTCCCAGTATGTTTGTTTGAAATGTAATGAACTGTTTATTGGACTTTTCATTATACAAACCATTACATTACAAGCTGTGATTATACTCCGATAAAATATGTATTCTAGATTGTAAGATAAACTTGGGTTTATCAAGTTTATCACTGAGAAAAAAAAGAAAGAAGTGAAAGTATGTGTAAATTTAATGTTTGGACAGGAAATAAAGCCCTTACAGGAAGGAAAACTAATATAATATGAAAAAAGCCCTCTGGAAATAAGAGGGTAGTTTGAATGTCAATATTGATACTTTGAAGTTAAAGGAGTTCTGATAGGTGAGAGTGAGTACCAATTTTTTGGCATATCGTTAAGGCTTTTAACATACCTACATTTTAATTTTCTGTTTTGATACTTGTGACACATTGTATTGTCATACAATTTATGTGGGCAACTTTCGTGTCACAACGGAAAACTAAAATGTAGGTATGTGAAATGCCTTAACGCTATGCCAAAAAATTGGTCCGCATCCTGTCTTTTCCCTAATCTATAATTTATAAAAAAAGTTAGATATTTCACATTTATCAATTGTTTTGAAAGTAATAAAACTGAGTTATCACTTATAAAGTCAACATAATTGAACATTATTGCTATACAGCTGTTTTATCAGTTCAGTAATGATAACAGAATCTATTTGTCTAAACAGTATAGTACTAAATCAAAAAGATACCTATTGCAATAATATATGACTCAAAGATGTAATAGGAATGAAATTATACACAGTAAGTACTGGCTATAATAAATTGGTGTTGAAACTGAAAACCGAAAAGGAAAGTGCATTAATGTAACTATATTAAAAAAAAAAAAAAGTAAGTAAAGTTGACAATGTGCACTGACAATTAATCTGGAAAATAAAAAGGAACATGACAATATAAAGAATGGGTAGATTGGCCGGTCGGTAACAGGTGTTATTTTTAACTTAATACCTTAAATTGCAGTGACGGGTCAGCACCATAGCATTTTTAGTCAATCATTAGTTAAATATTTTTCTCTCACAGTGAAGTTAGTTTCCATGTAATTTTACTGAAAGTTTAATCTTGATTTTTCTGTCAAGAATCGGGTTATTATCAGCTAATATTGTATGCTATTTTTTATAGTACCCATTTCAAATGATAAAACTGAGACATTTTATTATTTACTTTATTTCATTGAATTATGTATTAGTCTTCTAGTTTTGGAATGGTATAAATTAAATTCAGAAAAATTACACATTTCAAACTCACATCTCAAATACCTAAACTTTTTAATAAGACCACAAAGTATGAATCCAATGAGGATGGATTTCATTAAAACAATAGCACAGTGTGTAATGAATAATGAAAGCATTGTCATGGCCACATGACATGCCTTTAGTAATTAATGTAATTAACACACTTAATTCATGCTGCTAAATAGTCTGAGCAGCCTTGTGATCAATACTGGTGCCTTTCACTCAAAACCGCCGCGAAAAAGTTAAAAATTAAAAAGTAAACTTAAAAAAAAAGGTGCTGGCGCGAAACTCTTTAAAAAACGTACCTTTTCGAGCTCCTTCTCAATTTCTGCCGCTCGGATGACCAGCGGGCCGCGAACAGCATACTCCAACTTCACAATATTAGGGTTGATGTTTTCTAACGTGATCGCCTTTGACGCCATCCTGTGTTGTATGAAGTGATTCTTCGACAACGGTACACTAGCAGCCTCTAACCGTACCGCCGCGCCGGCCAACAATCGACTGCGGCTTATCATCTTCAACCCCGACATGCTTAACTGCAATCAGTCACAGTACTTAAAACACGTCACTGCTAAAACACTCCGGACAACACGTTAACACTGCTTGTAAAATTATGAATTAATTTACGCCACCAAATTCTTTATTTATCTAGACGACAATAAGTTACGATCGAGACTACGATGATCGCAATCGCCCAAGGGACCAACACCAACACGGGATAAATTATCGATCGATAGCGCTTGATACGTTCGCTTGTGAGTCTGAAAAGGACTCGACTAGATGTCGGAATTATAGTAATAAATTACTTCATTTAATTCATGTCTTATCAAAAGTGGAGTTCGAAGGTTATGGTTATCTGATTACACCAATTATACTTGAAATAACAAGGGCCAAAATGCCGTATAGCAGGCGATAAACCATGAAGTAGAACGAGTTTACCACTATAAAGAATAATAAGACATGAAATAAGCTAAAAAAAGTTAAAAAATAACTACTTGCGCCGTTATGTAAGTTATGTAATTTGAAGTTTTGAAGAAATGAAATGAATGTAATGTATGGTATGACTGTGTAGTGAATGCATTGTTTATTTTAGTTATTTGGCAAGTTGGCAATAAAGCTGAAAATGACGCGGGAATGTAGGAATGTGACGTTTTGGAATGGCATGGCAACATTGATACATCAGCTCATCAGCTGTTTTTGACTGAGCAAGCAACTGCCTTGCTTGAACAAAATATAATCGAAATTTTGTTAGGCGGTAATAATACGTATGTAGGTACAGTACTACAAAGAGTTGTAAGTTGTAACCAATTGAATGATAAAAGAATCCCTGAAAAATTCTAAAAATCCCATGTCATAGAAAGTTAGTTTTTATCAGACTGTATTATTTTATGAAGGCTAAATAATTTATTTAGCCTTCACTTCAGATAAGCTATTGCCAAATATTACATATGATTGCCTAAAAAGGATTTATGTTACCTATTAGCTCCTTATAAAACGTGTGTATTCATTGCATACTAGCAATAGGTCAGTATTTTTTGTTTGACCATCCAGCTAATATTTTTAGGACACACTGTATACCTTGTAGCTGAGTGTCTAGTGTGTCCGGTTGTCTACGAGCAAATAGCTATATAATTTAAAAAATATATATAGCTATTTGCTCCTTGTTCCGTAAACACAGACTGTCTCAACAACTACCGTCAAATATTTTTGTAATACATTTTGTTTTGGTGTCATTGAACTTTGGTGCTAACTTTTACGTTAGCTTTTGCTATGAAGAATCAAATCTTTTTATGGTTGTTCAACCGTAGACCAGTGAATGGAGTTTTTTTATACATAAAATAAAAGTTTTATTTAATTCATTCATGCTTTGTAATAAAGTGAAAAAGCATTTACGAAATATACTTTGACCTATTGTGATCCTAATCAACTATGTAATCATTGGCAAAGGCCCCGGAGGCTGCCATTTCTCCATTAACAATTTAACAACTATAAAATGCAAGTAAATGTTTCTTACCCCCGTGAGGAATCATCTTGATTCTTGGCTATTACTTAGTGGCTATTAAAATAATTAAGTTGGTACTGTAATATAATGGTACTGTACTGTAATCACTGATTTAGACTGTCTAAATAATCGTTAGAAGTTAATTAAATACCAATTAAATCAAATACAATGGTGTTCGAAACTTTATGAATATTTTTTAGCTGCTGACGTGCCGCTGACTTTTGATTTTCTGACATTACTTGATTACTTCAGATTTTTTTTTCTGTACGTAACTCACGGAAGTTGTATTGAGTTTTGAAACTTCCGCCATAATTGTCTATGTCTAAACCCCCATCTAGAAGGTTCTGCATTACAGTCCTGCAAACAAGAAGATAAAGCGGGAAAGCTATGTAAGACCTGCTATATGCAAACATAATTATAAGCAATAAAATTAATTTTTATTTAGGCTTATTAGTTTCCCTATCTATCGCCCTCCTATATCCTATATCTCGGTTTATTTCATTGGTATGCAGTGCAGTACTGGTGGACTGCAAGATGCAGCATGCAGCAGATGTGGGGGATGGTGCAGGATCGTCAAGATACACCTTTTGAAACATATTGCCTTGGCAACACTAGAGTAAAAGTCACTGTCAATGTCAGCTGTCACTGTCAGTTCTCACCCTCTCCTCAGCCTCAGTGAGGCCTCACTTTAGTCACTCTGTCACTTTATTTTTATTATAGGTATGCTTTTATTATTGAACCACTAGCACTAAGCTAGATGTTGAAAGTAAAAGTTAAGGTAAGGACTTCTTGAAATAGCAAAGCAAGAAAGCAAATCGCTAAGTCCTAGGAGCTAATTGAACTTGTAAGTAAAGCGACTGCGCGGATTAAACTTCGAATGAAATTTCAGATGCAGATGATGGACTGGACCTTGTTTCGACGAGAATTGTGCCAGACTAGTTCAGCTACTATCTGGAGACGATTTCGATATAAGAATTGAAGAATCAGCGGCCCACAGCGGAGATGGGGGGCCCTAATAAAGTGGTGCAAATAAATGAATCAAGAATTGGGAACCGAAAAACTTAACCGTGTTACTCTAATTGAGGGGGAAATATTGTCAGTTAAATAAAAAAGCAATAAGTTTTTAAATTTATTTTAATTAACTATAGGTAGATAAAAAAGATCCCCTTTGCATAACGACTTTGAACACAGTTCTATTTTTCTTCCACACACAGTCAGTTCTGTAAAGTGTTGATTTTATGTAAACAACTACTAAAAACAATCTTGGCAAGCAAGTGATAACAGTAAACATTATGAACCTATAGTTGTCTGTTGACTGTAGTGTGACCTGTGCCCAAAAAACAGCATTTTGCAATGACCCCGGAGATATCCATCACTGGTAAATGACTGCTTAAATAACATGAAACAATACTCCTGTGCCAAGATGGGTTGATGGATAAATGATATTGACACTTACAAACCCATTTTTTAAATATATCAAAACTACAATACAATCCATATAAAAGTGAACATTAAAATAAGTGAAGTTAAACTGTATTCCAAAATAAAGACATGGCTTAAAGGTCTCAGCAACCAGGCCAATATAATAAAAAAAAAACAATAAGAATACTGGCTACAACATCAATTTTGCAGAAATATGAGCATTTATTCTGTATGCAATTGAATCAACATTTATGGATTCAGTAACTATAAGAGTGTCATAAATGGTGGCAATTAACACATAGAAGAGTGGAGGACCCCTGTAACCCAAAGAGGAATCTATAATCAGTATAAATTGACTTTATATTATAAATTGACCTAATTTTACAATGAATAACATTACATTTAAGTATGATATGAAAAATATATATATGACACATTCTTGAAAGGCTAGTTGATCAATAGACAATGTGTCTTATATTAGCCAGAGAGCTGGGTATGGCTAACCATTTGTTATTTATAGAGACAGCCTAGTTAGTGTATTATTACGCCATCCTCTCCCGGTGACGGGGATCCCCGGCCACAGAACAAAACACTGGTTTTTTTTCACTGGGAGAGGACGGGATAACCTTTAATTAGATAAAAAACCCCACAGCTCAAAATATGCCAGTCACCCAGATCAAATAAAAATAAACATATGGCACACTAACTAGACGGATGTTTCTATTAATAATAAAGGGTTACCCAGCTTTTACACTTTTGTAATGAAACAGAGGAATGACTGACTATATACGAATGGCTTCAGCTGTAAAGGAAAGTCACTAAGAATATTGCTTGGTGAATTTCTGATGGAAGTTCTTAAATATATTGAGCATATCTTGCAACACTTCTGGCTGCGGCAGAATGGTTGTTCGGAAGTGGTGGGTGCCAGGAATTTGCCGGAAACCAGAGCCGGCCACGACGCAAATCCCTGTGAATCATATTTTTCAAAGTTATTATTTTATCTTCAATTTGGGCATAATTATTACATGCACCTATAGTACCCTCAACGAAGGAAATTTGGCGGAAATAATTCGTGTATTTTGGCATACAAAAGCCGTGTTCCGAATCACGCCAACAACGATCACAGCGTTTACACTTACAGTGCTGACGGTTGGTCCGAATCAGTAAGCGCGCTCAAGGCCGCGTGAGTGGTGTTTTGATTCGGACCGGGCATGTTGTGTTTACTGTCATGTTCATATATCAAACGTCAACTTGACGTTTGGTTTAATTAAGGTGCTGACGCCTGGGAGTGTGAGCACTGTAAACGCCAATATGGCGCCGTCCATGACGTCATCAATGACGTCACGACATCTCATGTAACGCTATGAGCGTGATTCGGTCCGATCGTCAACGCGTTTATAGCGTTGTAAGCGTGATTCGGAACACGGCTCTTTGTAGGTGAAGTGCCCTAAACAAGATACTAAAAGTACTGGTGGATGGGGGTGGAGCTAACTTAAAGGCTTATCACACTACCCTATCGGTGATAGGGCTTTTAGAGAGGTAGGGCACAGCAAATGTCATCTTGCTCGAATTTGGAGCTGCCCAACTGGGGAAGTACCTCCGCCTTGCAGAAGCAGAAGACCACAGCCATAATAACATTATTTACTGTACAGTATGTAGTGTTGTGTTCCTGGAGGTGAGCAAGGTTGCCAGAGCTCCCGAGGATGCAGTTGAGAGCGAGGGACGTAAGTTTGTCCCTTCAGCTGTCAACATAGTGAATCCTAAAATTATATATAGGGTTGGCAACGCGCACGTGACTCCTTCCGAGTTGCGAGCGTCTATAGGCTGCGGTGTCCGCTTACCATCAGGTGACCCGCACGCTTGTTTTCCACCGTCGTTGTATAAAAAAAAAAATATACAGGCCGTCCCACGCCTATGCCACATGGAGGGAAAGTACCTTGAATATTGTAGATGGAAGATTTTACTAAAAGAAGACATTATTTTAATTTAAAAAACAATTTAAACTGCATTCATAGATTTATAAATAGTGACATGGTTGTACCGGGAATCGAACCCACTACACGAGAAAAAAAAATGTTTTGGTAAAATTCATGGTCTTCCTTGTATTTCTGACACTATGTTATTTAGCAAAAAATAATCCTTATAATGAAGCCTTTCGATCGGTATGATAAAACTACAGGGTAATTTTTTTTCTCGTGTAGCGGGTTCGATTCCCGGTACAATCATGTAAGAATTATTTAAAAATCTATGAATGCAGTTTAAATTGTTTTTTGAATTAAAATAATGTCTTCTTTTAGTAAAATCTTCCATCTACAATATTCAAGGTACTTTCCCTCCACGTGGCATAGGCGTGGGCAGGGCCGTTGCCGAGTGGGTAAGTTTGCGTTGCAGTATGAAGTTTCTAACAAAGAACACTGACCGGCGCGAGGTGAGGCGGCGCCGATCGAGTGCATAGGTTGGCTGGAAGAGATCCCTCATAGGGATAAGTTAAATTCGCCTTTGTACTTTAATCTTATGTGACATGTATATTGTTTTAACCTGTTTTGTGTACAATAAAGTGCCTGCATACATACATATACATAGCCTTTACATGTGTGACAATGACAACCTTTATTTTCATGTTGATGATAAAGAATATCTTGATTCTTGATGGCGTACCAAATAAAAATAAAAATAACCTGTATCTTCTAGTAAGGCGAAGGCGTAAAATACATCAGGGGGCTTCCCGGCCTGTTTCGCTGCCTCGATAGCCTTTGGCGGCATCTGGAACTTGGGGAACGCGTACATCGCGCCCTGTAATATTTAACACATTGTTTGCTTTAAGGTTGACTTTACCATGGAAGTCCACGTCACGACAAAACTATGGTTTCATTCATAATTAGTCTAAAGTCTATGGTCTATTTTTAAATGAAACCTAGAGTGGCCGTCGACGATAAAGTATAAGGCCTTGGTCTCCTATAAACGCCATCGGCCGCTTACAGCGTCACGCCGTACGCTGTGTCACAATGCTTACTATAGAGATGTACTGTTATGTCTGAGAACATAACAGTACATTTCTATAGTAAGCATTGTGACGCAGCGTACGGCGTGACGCTGTAAGCGGCCGATGGCGTTTAATGGAGACCAAGGCCTAAAAGCGTCCATTAGCTTTTGCCTGCGACTTCTTCCGAGCAAAACTCGTCAATCGCGTTAAAATTTAATTGCTTATTTTTTATTTCAGGCGCTTTCCTAGTTCTTGCCCTTGCATACATACTTCCACAAGGGTTGATTTCTGGGATAAAAAGTATTCTTTGTCCTTCCCCGGGACGGATGGACAGTGATGGACGCTTTTGTACTTTATCGTCGACGGCCACGATAAAAGCGTCCAAGAGGTACGGTCGGCATCAGATTATGTAGAGGTCAAAAGTATTTAACCCTTAAATGCATGATTTTTTTCTTTTTCAATAAAACGCGATATTTGGCGATTTAAAGTGTCCTGATAACGGGAAAAATAATATAAAAATTATCTTGTGAGTTCTTAATACAATAACTGTAAATTAAAAAAAAATAAAGATTTTTCATACCCTATCAAAAAGTACAAATATTTCTTATTTATATGCGAAATACTTTACTAAACTTAGCACTCAGACAATATATATGATGTGTAGAAATATATTCTAGTCAGAAACTTACTAAACTATAAGACCGCCAAAAACACCAATCAAGACATCTCAATTTTCGAGACCATAAAAAATATGGCGACCGTTATTTGAAATTACCGACTTTTCGTCTATAAACCAATGTAAGGCTTATTTAATATATAGAACCGTTAACATTTTAAGAATGAATATGAAAAAATATTAAATTTCCTTGTGTAAATATAACTACAGTTAAATAAATCTTGAATTCTTTGTTATATACGATGCATCGTACACCATGCATTTAAGGGTTAAGAGGAGGGGTAGGGCAAGCTCTCTCCATACAAACTTTGTGCAGGATTTACTTCGTTTGTGTTTGCATTAAAGTTATGATTTTTGGTCAGTATGCTTATTTTTCTGATAGCTATTTCGTGATGTAATTTTTTATCAACTTTTTTTTTTATTTTTTTATTTTGATTTTTTTTTAAATATTTGAAAATTTTCACATCACGATCTTCGCATATCTAATATTTACAACCAAAAAAAATATTACATTTGTTAGTACCAAAACCGACGAATAAAACGTGCACAAAGTTTGTATGGGGAAGGCCTTGCCCTACCCTGCGCCTTAATACAAAGGAATAAGAGCTTCCGAACTCCTCATATGCGTAACTACTTGTGATGTTAACTGCACCTGAACTACGTTACACTTGAAGCCCTCCATAGCGTTAAAAGAGTCGACGACCATTTTGGCGCGCATTTTGTATGATTCGAGCACGGTTGTCTTCTCTTTGTTCCAGAGATCGTACGAAGGCTCACCTTCTCTGGGATGTCGGGCCTGCAAACCAAAGATTACGACCTTAGCTTGTGGCACAGAATAGTATAATACTATTACATACAGAAAGGACACGTACCCCCCGCACCGAGGTCAGTTACCTCGTCCCTGACAGGCCCAGGCTGACAGGCCGGGTTACGATCGGGTTACCGTCGCGTCTCGCGATTCGTCCGCGCCACGCGCTACGCACTCGCGCAAACAATTGACGCGTGTATCGACCAACCAGCGCCCGCACACATACTTATTATTTACCCACAGCGCTTACTTTCCTTCGCGTGTCACCCCCCTGCTTGTGGGACGACGCGCCCCACCACAGCAAATCTTTTAATATTATAAATCTATGCACAATTGTACGGATTAGGCTGTGGAGGGGCGCGCCTTCGTGGACGAGTAGATGTACGCTGTAATTTGTATTTACCCAGTCAATGGCAACGCGTCCGAGCTTCCAACAGGATTACATTTTTAGAATTACATTGAGCACTTTATCTCATCCAGAAAAATAAGCTCATGGACATCACGGCAAAGAGTAGGTATAATAAGTATGTCCACGGTACGGCACGATAAAACTCTATGCTTTCATACATATTTAGCTTAAAGTTTATAGTCTATGGTCTATTTATGAATAAATCCATGGAGTTTTAATTACGCCGTGGCCGTCGACGATGTATAAAAGCGTCCATTGAAGCCAGCGCCTCTAGTTCGAATTTTAAATGCAAGTAGGTTTGCGCAACCGCGGTCAAAATACCTTAAAACGTGTTTTGTGCCTTTGGCATTAGAATGGCGTGGAAAGAAAGGTCTAGTGTGGTTTGGGTTAAGCGGGTATTACACTGTCCTGAATTCAGGACACTTAGAAGGGTTCCGACCTATACGTTAGAGTGAGATGCTTCAACTCCCCTCCACTAGTTAGGACGCCTGATTCAGGACAGTGGAATACCCGCTTTAGATGGCACACAACCATTTTCGCATAATATATACATGTAAGTACCATTGCTTAAACTTTTAGACCCCCTCCCCCTTGGTGACCTTTGGTGAGGTTCTAGGCGAATCTCGCCCCTCCCCCATGACATGAACTTCACGTGTATTTTTTTTTTTAATTGTTTTCACTCGTTAAATTTTAAATTGTATTAGTTGATCTTGTGTTTTAGGTATGCGTTTTATACTACTGACTAGGTATCTCTGAAAGAAAAATAGTACATTACTTACCAAGGGCGATAAAACAAAGAATGTCTCAGATCGCAGGTGTTTTACGCCCGAGCCGAAGGCAAGGGCGATAAATATGCGATCTGAGGCTTTCTTTATTATCGCCCGTGGTAAGTACAAAATTTTATGTCACCCCCTGGCCAGGAAGTGGGTTTTTTCCCGCGCGGAGCGTGCGATAATGGCCACTTTATGGCCAGGTGTGACATAAAATAATTTCCTACATGGGTAGACAGACATTATTTCTCGGTTTTGTAGGCACAGTAAAAAAATACGTCGTGTCGTGAGGTCACCTTGTACCCCCCCCGTGTACGTGATTTCTAGATTAAACCCTAATGATTTTGTATTAAGTATCGGATTCCGGCAGCTGGTGAAGGATAAAAGATACGGACTCACAACTAGATCGGTTCCGATTTGCCCAAGTGTTGTTGGACATAGGTTCGCAGAAATAGCCTGAAACAAAACAAACTATATTTCAACCGTTCCTAATGTCTTGCATGTCACTCAACGATAGAAGATAATCTTCATATTTCGTTAGGCCAGTTTCAACAACATCACAATACCTGACTGGTTTTAATACGAGTTTCCACAAGCGACCAAGGTCCGCAAAGACCGTGTTTCAAAGGAAATCAGTTGAAAACAACTGTCTACACGGTCCGTACGGACCAAGGTCGCCCGGTTTTAGGGCTTGTTTTCGACCTTCTGGCCCCTATTTCACCAACTTGACAATGAGGTCTATCGCGTATGGATTCGCCACTAGGGGCGCTAGTGTGACGTCAGTTCTCCGAAATGGGCGAAATGTCATATTCCATAGTTTGTGGATGGGTTACGCGGGTTTATTTCTAATTAGATTAAAGCCCGAAACGCACTAACAGCGGTAGCGGGGCGGGGCGTCGCGGTGCGGAGGCGGTACCGGTTGTCCGCACAGAAAACCGGCCGGGAGAAAAGCGTTCTGTGCGGGCCCTTTCATATTAGTTTGAATATTACAACCGGTACCGCCTTCGCACCGCGCCGCCACCGCTGTCAGTGCGTTTGCAGCTTTATTTGGTGACTATTTTGCAATATCTGTGATTGATAATGGCAAATATGAGTTACGGGTCAACGAATTTCAGTGCTTTGCGACAATTTTATCGTTCGTAAACTTATGTCATACTTTTTTCCAAACAAAACGGAACTGCGCCAGAAGTGCCACAACACGGGATGTTCGATAAAAATATTTACGCTGCGGTTTTAATGTGCGAAATACGATTTTAACGTAAATTTTGTTTTTACGCCCAAAATAACCAATAACAAACTTTGACAGCTGGACTGAGAGCGCAGTGGCCCAGTTGCGCGCAAAAACGGTAACCCTCATTTGTCACCTTACAATGACAATTCGGTTTACAATGCCGGGCATGTAATGTAACTAACTATCCAACGACCATCTTGACGTGACGACTCCGAAGTGTACTTGGAATTTTATTTTATTTTATTTTATTTATTATTCAACTACAACTTAAATCTATCATTACAGGGATTATAAAAATTACCTAATGCGACAGATCAGTAAACAATGTTATTTATAACAAGACACATAATATTAAAAATCAACAATCTAAGAACACAATATTGACATAGTGGCCCTAGTGAAATCATTCAGGTGGCATGTAAATACGTCCAACCTCAACGCAACCAGGTTGATCAATTGTCATTGTCAGATGACAATTGTCAAGTTGGTCTTCGCCGGTGCTACAGGCCCTCACCTTGTATAGATGCGCCAGCACTTCCGGCTCAAAATTGACCATCTCCATCCATCCGCCGCGCAAGCCACACTCGCCCATGTATCCCTTGCTTATCGTCATAAACGAAGCAATTTCTACTTCGTCGGTGTATTTGTCGGCCATATCTCTCAGCACCTGCCACAGTCCACGGTATTAGTACATTACTGCAGAGGCCGCGAAATAGGGGATTGCCGGCCGAGTAGTTATATATGGCCGAGTGTTAACGAGGCCATCTAGAGATACGAGGCCGACAATCCCTGTTCGCGCCGAGGCTTGTATAGTGCTTTTCTCAAACATACAATGAAATCCCTCTTCCCCCTACCACTTAACCCACCAACCTCTAAATACCCTACCTCCCCCTCCCCTCTCCCTCCATATCCTACCAACCAGGAGCGCGAGCTGCGCCGCACCCCATTAACAAAACACGGTCACTTTGCCGGCCTTGGCCTACAAAGTTGTATGAAATTCCATTGTGGGCCGCTCGTGATACGTGCAACGTGATACTTCGCAGCCTGTTATAACGAACGTAACGTCAATATTTCATTGCATGCTTGAGAAAAGTACTTTTATCTCACGAGCGCGGGTTGGCCATTGTTGTAGTTGTAGTTGTGACAGATACGAGTAGATATATATACATCTACAACGTGAACTCATAGCTCCTACGCTGACGCACACATACTTAAGCAATGTGTAATTGTGCATGTATATCTCAACACACAACCATGGCTCACCCGCGCTTGTGAGGTAAAAGTAGGTACCTACCAGTGGCGGCGCGTCAAAAATATTCTTAGCGAAGCCGGAAATACTTGGCTTTTCCTAATCTTCATGAGCCGTAGTAAAAGAACTGGACTGGCTGGAAATTAGGCAAGCCGGTAGGAATCGAGTTGTATGGACGCTCCGCCACTGGTACCTACTTAATCCTCTAAACATAGCTGGACTTGGATTTAAGAGGCTGACAAGACCTAATTTTGTTGAAATTGATGTTATTAAAGCAGTTTTTTAAGAAAAACTATTTGTTCTAGCACATCAAAAAAAATATATGTTAGGTAATATTCATCATATTTCAAAGACCGTGTACGGACTCGATACATAATTGGACGAAATCGGCTCGATAGAAAATAATTGCACAGATTGGTCTTAAAACCGCCAACGAGTCATAGGGTAGACTGGGTACGGTTGTGACGGGGTATGGTTGTGACAGTCGTAATAATAGCGAAACTATACGGAATACGGGGAAGGGTTCTAGGGGAGAAAGAAGCGGCATGCCAATCTGAACGCGTGTCCCAGTATTGCGTTAGCCAACGCGCGGCGTTAACGAAAGCAGGAGGCCACATTGCTTTTCGACAGTCAAAAGTAAGTTTTTTTATTCGATTTCTTTTAGCAATTACTATTGTTGGTACACAGATAGATTACCTGGTGTTTTTTTTGTTATAAGTTGTATATTTGTAGTTAATTTGAAGTGATTAGTTTTTACGTAGAGTATTTGGCAAAGTCATGACGATTTTTTGTTTTCGTAAGTGTGCGTCGGGTACGGTTGTGACAAATTTTGTGGGTACGGTTGTGACATATTTATTTTTTGTATTTTTGCTTTTAGATGCCCAGAATACGCTTGCGGAAGACTGAAAGAGCGCGGTCTGATATTACTAACTATGAACATGCATATGAAGAAGTGAAACGTGGGACTTCTGTACGAAGAACTGGGGAAATGCATAAAGTCGATCACATGTAGTTGTTTGTTTTTTTTCTTTATTGTGATATATTTTTGGTTAAAATTTATTTAAAAAAAATCCACAGTTACCTATTATGAATTTAACTGTAATTAACGTTTTGACTCATTCTAAAAAGACTATATAGTACCTTATTCATTATAAGAATAGGGTGATCTCAAATTATAGTTAATATGCTAATTTCGTTAATTGACAAATGTTAATATTATTTAGGAGAACATTATGTTGATTTATGTTACATATTTCTAACTATAAAAGTAATTATAAACCATTTTGGTGTATGTTTATGCCTGTCACTACCGACCCCAACCTCTGTCACAACCGTCCTGGGGCTGTGGCCGGTTGTGACACTTTTTCTTTTTTTTTAATACGCTCCTATGACTAATACAGCGTATTTAGAGCCGATAATTTAGTTTATTTACGTAGACAAATGTACAAATTACGATTAAAGTTACTTTTATTCCAGCTAACTGGTAAATTATCGAAACTATTGGCGATTAAGCCAAAATTGTCACAACCGTACCCAGTCTACCCTACTTCACAAATAATCCACACTTTTTTTTCAATATTATTATAGTATTTATTTATCATTTTACGCGCAGAGCTTCCGTAAAGAGCGGGATGGTTAATTAGGAACTCACGCGTGTTAGAGCGGGACTTTTTTTAGGTCTTGTCAGCCTCTAAAAGTAAAACAGAGGCTGGGTAGAGACCCAGCAGTGGAATGTCAGACATGATGATGAATGGATATAATTGTAGGAAGAATAGTGCTTTAAAAAAACAAAAGTAAGATTCAAAAAATACGCAGACGCCACAGACCACGAAGGGTGTTGGTTTATTACTTTTTTTTAATGTTATATAATGGTTGTCATCATCATCCTCCGCGTTATCCCAGTACAGTTGCATCCTGAAGGATGCCTGGGGTCCGCTACCTAATCCCAAGATTTGGCGTAGGCACTAGTTTTTACGGAAGCGACTGCCTTCTGACCTTCCAACCTCGAGGGGAAACTAGACCTTATTGGGATTAGGCTTTGTCAAGTGAGTGGGCAACTTGACTGTTAGAAGTTCTCAAGCCGCCCGAAGGCCTCCAACTTGGCTTAACGACTGCTGCCATAGACAGCAACCGGGATCAACGGCTTAACGTGCCTTCCAAAGCACGGGAGCGCTCAGTTAGTAACCACTCAAAGCGGTCACCCATCCAAGTCCTGACCGCTGCCCACGTTGCTTAACCTTAGATACCGCAAGCGGTACGCAGGCGCCGCTGGGCCACGAGCGCTCCTTGTTATATAATGGTTGTAACCTTTTTAAAAGAGTAAAACTTGCTGTCCTTTCCGTAAATATTGTGCTGGTACACCTCATCGGCAATGATAAGTAGATTGTTCTCGTGAGCAAATTTGATGACATTCTCGATGTTTTCTCGCGAAAGCACCTGCGGATTAGAATAAGTTACCTAAGCATTTTCTTGAACCAAAGCCAGGTAAGTGTAATGATATATTTTCGGAAGCGGAACATTGACTTGTAAAGCCCTGTCACTCACGAGTCCGTCTGTCTGTCGTCTGTCACACAAGTTTTACAGCCAACGGTTAGAGCGTAAGGGTCGGTTGCACCAACATACGAACACAGGCCGGTCATCGTCAAACATGGCGCCGGCAGCTGTCATCCCATAGAAACTTGTCAAACTTTCCATACAATCAGATTTGACGAACACCGCTTACGATTACAGACTGTTTGGTGCAACTCAGCCTAAGTCTTCAAATTTTCACAGTATACGTATTCATTATTTTCGATCCTGCCCAAGTAACACAGTCATGCTGAATAAAGTTTGAGCAATGGAATTAAAGGTAGAGCAATGGACGGATTGCAGAGGTCGTGGGTTCAAATCCCACCTGTGGTGTAGAATTTTTCAATTTTCACTTTGATTAAAAAATTGAGATTGCCACTATTAAATATCGAATTATATTTACAGTTTTACAGTCAGCACTTACCTGTCCCGTAGGATTCCCAGGATTAATAATCACTACGCATTTAACATGGCAAGTTTTCTTCGATTCGTCCAACGCACGATTCATTTCCTTCATGTCCAGTCCCCAAGCATTTTCCTCGTCGAGATAATAGCCCACTGCACTCAGCCCGAATTCGACTAGCGAGGCTGAATATAGGGGATATTGCGGAATTGGGATCATGACTCCTGGAAAGCACAGAGAGAAAATAAGGTCTTTAGTAAAAAAAACAAATATATGTATATATAGATCGACCATCAACAGGCGTGAGTTTGAAATTAACCACGCTCTCTACGGAAGCTGTGCGCGTGGAAAATAGTCAATAATATATGTTACTTAATCAGTTAATACCTAAAAAAAACCGGCCAAGTGCGTGTCGGGCCACGCGCAAGGTAGGGTTCCGTAATCGTCCACCCGTTACATTATGTCGACTAAAAAGTTCGCAAACTTATATTTACTATATACCTTTTAAATTCATCGTATATACTACTACCATGATTTTTTTCACATGCCTAGTAGCCACCGTTTAGACACTTGACCATAACAAAAATTATCACTTCAAAGCTTAATATCACGCCAACCAATTCTTTAATCAAAAAATACTTTTAGAAACCTTGTAATATTTTTAAAAGAGCTATCCAACGATACCCCACACGATGGGGTTTGGCAGAAAAAAAAAATTGCACCACCACTTTACATGTAGGGGAGCTACCTTAAAAAAAAATTTTTTTTAAGATTTTATTCTACCGTTTTCTCGGCGTCATTGATATGTATACTCATGACAAATTACAGCTTTCTAGTACTAACGGTTACTGAGAAAAACGGGGGACAGACGGACGGACATGGCGAAACTATAAGGGTTCCTTGTTTACTACGGAACCCTAAAAATTAGGTCAAAAATTCACACATATAATAAGAGGAATCCAATCGTCGTTATTTTATAATAATAAATATTTGTGGACAATCTTACACAAATCAACCTAGTCCCAAACTAAGCAAAGCTTGTACTATGGGTACTAAGCGACGATATACATACTTATATAGATAAATAAATACTTAAATACATAGAAAACATCCAAGACCCAAGAACAAATATTCGCGCTCATCACACAAATAAATGCCCCGGCCGGGATTCGAACCCGGGACCTCCAGCCTCGTAGGCAGGGTCACTACCAACTAAGCTAAAGCGGTCGTCAACGTTTTGTTTGTCATTATGGATTTTACTCACCATCTGGCTTTTCCCCTAACGGAGAATACAAGTTCAGAATGCTCTTGATGCCTGTTGATGCGCCGGCTGTAATCAATATGTCTTCCCATTTAGCCGGATGGCCATCGCGCGCTTCTATATAAGATGCAACATTTTTGCGAATCATTTCTATACCGTACGATGCGCTGTATGCTCCAACTGATCCTCCGCTAGAAGCGTAAATAAAATCAACTTTCACGAACAAGTTACAACAGAGACAAGTCAACAAGTTTTAAGAGAGGTAGGGCACAGCAATAATGTCATCTCTTGCTCGAATTTGGAGCAGCCCAACTGGGGAAGTAGCTCCGCCTTGCAGAAGACCACAGCCATAATAACCTATTTACTATACCAGTATGTAGTGTTGTGTTCCTGGAGGTGAGCAAGGTTGCCAGAGCTCCCGAGGATGCGCTGTGTTGAGAGCGAGGGAGCTTTTGGCCCTTCTGTTGTCAACACAGTGCATCCTCAAATTTTATATAGGGTCGGCAACGCGCACGTGACTCTTTTGGAGTTGCGAGCGTCTATAGGCTGCGGTGTCCGCTTACCATCAGGTGGACCGTACGCTTGTTTGCCACCGTCGTAGTATAAAAAAAAGAGACATTGTGCGATAAAAAAACTATAAACTAAAAGCTACCTATAAATAAAAAATATCTTCCAAATCACTGCCGATGGGCAGTGTACCCAGAAGGCTGGCCGCGTTACCACGCTGTATAGCCAACGCTTTAACGCGTTGTGCAAAGTATTAGCCATGCAACCCTCCTGGTCACCTGTGGCCTGTGGCATCGATCAGGTGCACCGCTAAATTTTTATAAATGCGGCGTGCGCTCGCTCCCCACGGACGGCCCCCCCACGTCTCGACCCCAAACGCCTCAAATATGTAACCACTGCCGAGGGTGGCGTATTTGCGGCGTTTGAGGTCTTCCGCTGTGGATGCGGCATTGCCAGCATTTTTGCTGGTACGTGGAAGATGGGACAGTGCGAGGGAGTCTACACATGTAGCATCCCAGACCAGTGGGGCTAGCATAACATGCATCTCGTCTCTACTCGCGCGCGAGATAGGCTACCTGTCACTGTCTGATTAATGCTGTCAAAAAGTGACAGGTAGCCTAACTCGCGCGCGAGTAGAGACGAGATGCATGTTATGCTAGCCCCACAGGGGCCGTCCCAACTCCCAACTTTCACGAATCAAATTGTTACGGTTGAGCCTTTGAAGAAAATACAGAGGGATCGCTGTGATGACGTAGTGGTCCGGGTGGCCTAGAGGTAAAGATGCTGATCCGGCAAACTAGCGTGGGTTCGATTCCCACGTGAAGTAAGAATAAGACCCGACAATACACACATCTGCGAAATTGATGATAAACATAGAGAATAACACTCTCGAAAGCGATATAGGTACAATGGCTTATCTTTATCTCCTATCCCTCATCGCGTAGGCATAAGCCGTATAATAATGTCATTGCTTTCAACATGACTAAGGATGAGATATCACAATCGTTATACAGGATCCATCAGTCTTCTGATGCATCTCAATTTAGTCAGATTAGGTACCTACCGTACCTACCATATCTCCATCCATACCTTTCTGTGCCCGGTCGAAGACAAGCCCAGAGACCGGGCGACCTTGGTCTGTGAAATGAAGACCGCTAATCAAAGGAAGTCTTGCTGGAAACAGATGTCTACACGGTCCGTGCCGCTCAAGGTCGCCCGGTCTTTGGGCTTGTTTACGACCGTTTGGCACGGGCTTAAAACGCTTCTATAGGATTCTCTTTCTACGATGAATTCATTTATTGATTATAGGCTTACCCACACGCGCTCAGGATTAATTTGGCTCTCTCCTTGACATCACTTGGATAATCGAACTTTTCAATCAACGATGGTTCCGTGCAACACGCCAGCACCTGGCCAATCAAAGACAGGTGTATGATACAAAATACAAATAGGTTATTCACAATCACAAATTTACATGTACAGAGGTCAGGCTCCAAACTAGGCTGCACCATAGAAATAAGTAATAGTACTACGTACAGAAGTCTCACTGTTAACAAATCCGCGCGAGGCAAGCCAAACGTGCCGACGCTTGGCCATCTCCTTCTATCGCACGCGCATCACTCGCTACATCACTTTCTCTCGCATTGATAGTCACCCGACGTGGGACCTTTGAGCGGCGCGATGACGTCACGCGAGTGAGTCGCCCCTGGCTGCACCTGTGTCTTGGACAGCTGCGAGAGCGTGTGTGTGTGTGTGTGCGTGCGTGCGTGCGTGCGTGCGTGTGTGTGTATGCGTGTGTTGATGGTCGCGTGATAGCGTGATATACGACAAGATAAAGCATCTGTCACTTTCTGATAACACTTCATAGAAAGTGACAGACGCTTTATCTTATTGTTTCGCGAGACCATAACGACTGTCAAATAGCGAATTAAACCTTTAGTCATCTATGAGTAGCGTTAGAAAACGGGCCGGCCCGAAATATACTAAGAAAATATGTGGGTACCTGACGAATAAAAGTAATTGGCTTCCCGCCCATGGCATGTGCATCACCGAGGTTGGCTCTTATCACCATCTTGAACGGTTTTTTTGCTCCCTGCAAATAAAATGATCACAAAAAACTGACTATCGACAATGAGAAAAAAAACGGGTTGCACTCCGGGAGTGCCGGCAGAAGTGAAAACACAATGACATCATAAAGAAATTTTCACTTAATACATCTTTGATAACAGCGCCACCTACGAACAGTACAAGGCACTAACTATACAGAACGCTGCTGTCTGTTGTAACTTAACACCACCTGCCCCTCTAGCACAACATGCATTCCGTATCTACTCGCGCGCGAGATAAGCTACCTGTCACTTTTTGACAGCATTAATCAGACAGTGACAGGTAGCCTATCTCGCGCGCGAGTAGAGACGAGATGCATGTTATGCTAGCCCCCCAGCATTGTGAGAAACTTTGCTTGCTTGTTCAGCAGGTGGCGCTGTCACCAATATCCATCTTCTATATATATAGGTTACAGGCTCTGACGGTCACGTGACCCTGACGCGAGTTTAGCAATTCTTCGCCATCACAAAAAGTGCTCAGCGCCGCTATAGAAGTTTTCACTTCAAAAAACTGTAGTAACTAAGTTCTTAGTAGGTAGTTAGTAGTAGGGCAACTTGAACTAAAACTCTTCACCGTAAAAAAGGGTGGTGCGACGTGGTAGGGTAGCGGGTAGCGGGGCGAGTCGAGGGGATTGCATTGTGCTTGTGCACTATCCGACGCAGCAACGCTGCGTGGGCGCTGGTGAAACGCTGACTCGCGATAAACGCTACTAGCGTCTCGCTGACGTTGCGTTGCCGCTGCGCAAAAGTTTCGTAGCCACTGCACGGGCGCTGGCAGGACGACCACGTTCAAAAGACGCTAGTGTGGGGTATCTCTAAACACGGCGCGCGGCGGTGGGACTAGGTATTACCTACTTAGATATGATAGGCAATGTTGCAGCCTTTTACGGTACAGTGATACCTAGTGCTCTTTCGATCTTTACTCAACTCATCAGTGCCGGATCTAGAATTTTTTCGAGGGGGGGCAAAAATTACAAAATGCCGCCCCCGTCTGCATATGTTGTCTTACAAATTGTTACCTCTACCATTTCAGAACAGTAAAAGTAGCTACTAGTTATCTACTCTAAGGGGGGACGGGTCATAAAGTCATACCACATGTACCTAACTACGTAGGTATAGATGAAAACGCAAGCGCAGCGATCGCGAAAATTTTCAAATATTATGATGCAGGTGCGGAAAATTCTTCACACGCATCAAATCATAAAAAAACTCGAGCGCAGAGAGCGCGAAATTTTTTGTCCTGTCAAGACGTATTTGGGCCTGTCAAGAAGTTCGAATTGCCGCCCCCCTGCCGCCCCTAAATTTGCCGGCCCCTAAACTTGCCACCCGGGGCATGGACCCCGGCTTGCCCCCCCTAGATCCGGCTCTGCAACTCATATCCAACGGCCAATGACAAGCCCTTAAATTGACCAAATAAATAAAATCGTGCTGTCAAACCTCTATAGAGCAAACAATGTGTACATTATTAGATACGCTCATAGATTACGCTGCCAATTTAAGAGTTAATAAATTCGAAAATTGGCGAACCTTTTTTTCCTAGACTATACCTACTTACCTTGGCAAGTTCATTGGTAATTTCAGCAGCTCGCATGACCAACGGCCCGCGTACAGCGTATTCCAACTTGACGATATTTTGCTTCATCGTTTTTAAGGTGAGGGATTTATGCCTCTTATGGACATTGTTCAACATGGGGGCCATGAAATATACCTCAATCCTGCCCACGTTGAGTACGTGGCTTATTATCTTTGAAACGCTCATAATTAGTCAATAAATATACCTATAGTTTTTGCTAAAGTGTTTTTGCAATTCGAGAAAATGTAAGCAAGTTTTGAATGACAAGTTTTCAAATTTACTGACAGAAGTGAATGTGTGTCATTAACATCAGAATAGCATAAAGATAGAGGTTTACTTTCACTCATTATTCGCTGATATCTAAAGCCTAAAGCGGTCTCTACACATATTGTCTGTCGTATAGAGAATAGAACAACGCACACGTCAAAAGTTCAATTTTTAAGACTATTGTGAAACTGACTATTGTTGTTCCATAAATAATAATAAATATTATCATATCATAAGATGGAACGCTGCGCTTACGGCGTCCAACAGGCTCGGGCAACTCAGTACAAAAAATTGATATCGATTCGAGGCGGATAATGGCGGCAGTATTGGATTTCAGCGTTCATTTCATAGTCGGTATGACAGTCCCGTCTCTTAAAACGTCAGTGATTATATTCTCTTTGGCGTCCAACTCGGACACGACGCGTACAGTACGATATCAGAAAAGTGTCAAATGTCAGTGTCAGCTGTCAGTCGACGCGATACCATTTTTTACTACGCCCCTACATTTTTAAATGAGTGCTTCCTGACTGGCGCGGGATGCGCGGTAGCGGGACGATGCGAAGGCGGTACTGCTCCGCTTCTGCGCATGATATTACTACTGCGCAAACGTAATACTGACACTATTATGTCAAGTGAGAATCTTTGCGACGTCAGTAAGTTTACGTCAAATAAGAAAATGTCACATATCGATCCCGCCCCGCCAAGTCAGGAAGTCGCCTTAGGCGTTCCCGCCGGCGGTAACGTCCACCGCGTGATCGGGACAATACAGACACTAATCTTTAACCCTCCGATTGTTCTATCACTCCGTTTTGGGACAAAGTGGCACATTATCGATTTTGCGCAAAATAAGAATGACATTAAAAATGTGCACCTTCTTGCTTAGACTTTAAAGTCGACATTTATTTACGTTGACGAGTATAATAGACGTAAAATAAAATACATATTCATTTCATTATTCATTTATTTTTACACAATATTTTCAACTACCGCCAGAGACTAATAACTATAAGAATCCCAATACAAAAATATTTCAATCTCTTTCAACTATTCATAGTATTGACATGTTTAATCTTTTTACAATATACATATATATTTATGTTCAATATATTCAATTCTCAATAGGCTATTTAGGTGTATAAATTTTAATTGTAAACAATGTAATGTATTCACAAAGGGAGCTATAGGTATATTTATATGGTACATATGTCTAGCAACTTGAAGAGTGAATGAATTACGGCACATGCCTTATTTACAATCGAACAAGGATCTAAACAAAACCGATGATAATATCATTAAAATTAAACAACAGTAGAAACATTATCTCACACATTTATGGCAAATTGTTAGTGTCCACAAAAACAATTGTTATAATTTTACCATTTCTTTTTTACTTTAATAGACAATTATAAAACACAACATTGCTATATTTTACATAGTCTTAAATCGAAATAAATAAATTATACTCTAAAATAGTGTATTGCTTATTGTCAAATAAATTTAAAAATCTAGAGATGTCCCTTTGGGCTCGGTAGCTCTAGTATAAGTTTTTTTGAAACATTAACTAATTCGAACGCGTTTGCGTTTTGTCTCAAAATGTATGACAGTGGTATGAAAACGTGAACAGCGCCTCGGGTGGTCACTAGTGGAAACTAAAACAGCGAGTATAACATTTGTTGCTAACCGATGAACGCGCGTATTTCAAACTCGGTGAGAGCGTTTTCATACATTTTGAGACAAAACGCAAACGCGTTCGAATTAGTTAATGTTTCGAAAAAACTTATACTAGAGCTACTGGTGTGCAATTCCTAAGTTTCCTTTATGTACTAAACTGAGAACATGAAGTTCCAAGGAATGTAATAAACGCGACCAACTACAATTTACAAGAATAATTAGCCCTTATTAAAGCAGGACAGGAATGTATACAACCTCTATTCAGTTTAACACTATAACAAACATATGTCGATATCACGCGATGATATGATTAATTTCATTTTTAAATATTCGACAATCGAAGAATATGAAATAAGACGTTCACACAGAAATACTGATATAAGTACGACCAGAACTAAGAAAATAAAAGAAAAAGAACAAAAGCAGTAAAAGTAATGTGAATACATCAGCGTTTGAACTCCCGTCATTCTTGGCAACAATTCGCCGTCATTTGTGTCAACAATAATGCGAAAAGAGAGGTATACCTAAATGATTGTGATAAGAAATATTGCGGCAAATTTTGGTCGCATGAGGTATAGATTTGATCTTCTACTACATCCTAGCTAGTGTCATTGTGCTTATGTCGTATATGTACTATTCGTATTTACTAGCAAAGTATGTAAGTGAGGGAAGGATGAATGCTATATGTCCACGAATACTATACGCAATCATACTAGTTATGTAGTTAACGAGACTTATCACTTTTCTTTTGACAGCAAGTGAAATCTAGCAGCTACACGATATTGTCTCTGAATAGTCTTAGGAGAAAATTGGTAGGTATGATATGTCATATTCTTTTATATGTTGACAATAATGACGGCAGTTAAAACGCTCAGTCACCCAATGACGAATTTCTCAGTATCCTTCACTAACTTATTATGCTTACTAAGAAAGGACAGAATAGATTAGGTAAAACAGAAAACTAAGAAACAAAATAAAATCTCTATTTACGTCAATGAATAATCTAATTTTATATGCACTAAATCCGATTTCCGCAAAAAACAATTGGATAAAAATAAAAATACGTCAACTTCCTCATTATTAGAAACAGTTTTAAGTCATCAATCGTATTTCGTCCAAACTCAATTTAGAATCGATTTTGTTCGAAATACGATTTTAATCGATACCGGCAGCGCAAGAGCATATATCGTACTTAATTTTAATGAAGCATTAAGTCACCTTTGCACTGTCGGTGGAAAATAGTAGCCACTTAAAAGCGACTTGAAAATCTAACTTGAAATGTCTTTATTACCTTACTTATAATCTAATAATTTTGTCTCGTATTAACATGTGGAACAAAAAACGCCACTAGTTTAAAAAAAGTCATTTAAAATTCAACATTTGGGATACTAACTGACAATCCTCAAATTCGCCAGTAGATAAAATCTTGCACAGGTTGTATTAACAAACGCTGATCAATTACAGACCTTATCTCAATACAATAAAATTTACAAATGGTCAGTTACATGGGTCTTCGTTGAGAGGTTTAGACACTACGCTGGTTGATAGACACAATTAAAAAACCTCCAAAAGCGATAGTCAGTTGTTTTCATAACATTGCCTTCAATTCTCTTGTGAAACTATACCTTATCTTACGTCCAAGTTAAACATTAACAGGCACTGCGTTAGAAAACTCAGTTTTACTTTACAGGCTTAGGGATAAATCGCAACGCAACTGACATCAGACGTTACTTTAGTCGAGCAATCGCGTACATTGACCTATCACTTGTCTCTATCGCCCGCTCGCAAATTATATTCCCATCGCGATCGCACGTGACCTTGACGGGTCAATGCACAGATCGCCAAATTCGGCAATTCTTGGCGCGCGCGTGTGTGTGTGAGTGTACTTGTAGCTAATGTAGCTATCCCGGTTTTATTTGTGTGGGAGTGACGACAGTTGCCGTTACAGACGCACGCACACAGCGACAATCACAAGCGCACACGCACATACAACCGCGTCAAGAGTTGAACTAAATATCTATAAGAATACACGCGCGCTTAACAAAACTTACCTACTTTATTGATCAACACTTTCACTCCAACGGTTTCAAACGCGAGAAAAGCGCCTACGAGACGAGCGCACAACTGTTCCCTAGCACTGAAAGTGCCCCCTATTTGCCCCTCTTTCGCAGGCGAGGTCGTGAAAACGGTCGGTCTATACCTTTAGGCTGGAAACAGTGCTCGACCGACGGTCAGTGCGTACCGTCGGTCGAGCGTAGCTGTCGTTGTACGAAAGCATACGTGCGTTCAGAGCGATACTCACCGTCAGCCGACTGACCATACGCACTGACCGTCGGTCGTGCTCTGTTTCCAGCTATAGACTTGCATAGATATATATATATATACGTCGGTCGGCGCCCGACCGACGGTACGCACTGACCGTCGGTTGAGCACTGTTTCCAGCCTTAGGGATAGTAGGTTATAACGCAAGCCACCCTGACATTAGGCTTCGCCGTATCCGCTCCCATCCGCTGCCAAGTCCACTACCAACGATTTCAGCATGAAAAGCGCCTAAGAGACGAGTGCTGTGTTCCCTGAGGGTCTACTCCGTACATCGAAATCCGAAATTCGTATCGTGCCGTCCTCTTCACTCTCGTGTCATACACCATAAGAGTGAAAGGGACGGCACTATATGAAGTTCGGATTTCGATGTACGGAGCACAGGCCCTGGCTTTGAAAGTGTTAACCTTAAGGATAGTAAGTCGTGGTCGTGACGCAAGCCATGCCACGCAGCATGGACGTCGTTAAACACACCTGCGCCGTGTCCACTGCCAACGATTTAAAAGGCAAATAAAGCGCCTAAGAGACGACGGCCCCGTTCCCTGGCACTGAAAGTGTTAACCTTAAGGATAGTAAGTTGTCACGCAAGCTACTGACGTCAGGCGTTACACGCCCTCTCTTGGGCGATGGCCGTCACTAGACACAGATGTCGCCTAAGAGACGATAGGCCCGTTCCCTGGCACTGAAAGTGTTAACCTTAAGGATAGTAAATCGTGACGCAAGCCACGCGGACGTCAGACGTCGCTCGCCCCCGCTTGGGCGATGGACGTCGCTATAGCCACTGCCAGCGACTTCAAGCGCGAGTTAACCGCCTAACAGATGAGAGCTCAGTTTAAATGTTGTCAAGCGGACGCGTCCGCCAGCGGAATGTCAATTTTTAATCAGTTCGCTGGCACTGAAAGTGTTAACCTTAAGGATAGTAAGTCGTGACGCAAGCCACGCGGACATCAGACGTCGCTCGCCCTCTCTTGGGCGATGGACGTCGCTAGCCACTGCCAGCGACTTCAAACGCGAGTTAACCGCCTAACAGATGAGAGCTCAGTTTAAATGTTGTCAAGCGGACGCGTCCGCCAGCGGAATCTCAATTTTTAATCAGTTCGCTGGCACTGAAAGTGTTAACCTTAAGGATAGTAAGTCGTGACGCAAGCCACGCGGACGTCAGACGTCGCTCGCCCCCGCTTGGGCGATGGACGTCGCTAGCCACTACCAGCGATTTCAAGCGCGAGTTAACCGCCTAACAGATGAGAGCTCAGTTTAAATGTTGTCAAGCGGACGCGTCCGCCAGCGGAATCTCAATCTTTAATCAGTTCGCTGGCACCGAAAGTGTTAACCTTAAGGATAGTAAGTCGTGACGCAAGACACGCGGACGTCGGACGTCGCTCGCCCCCGCTTGGGCGATGGACGTCGCTAGCCACTACCAGCGATTTCAAGCGCGAGTTAACCGCCTAACAGATGAGAGCTCAGTTTAAACGTTGTCAAGCGGACGCGTCCGCCAGCGGAATCTCAATTTTTAATCAGTTCGCTGGCACTGAAAGTGTTAACCTTAAGGATAGTAAGTCGTGACGCAGGCCACGCGGACGTCAGACGTCGCTCGCCCCCGCTTGGGGGCCGGACGTCGCTAGCAGTCGCGATCTTCTTTAACCAACTGCGCCGTGTCCGCGCCGGTGTCGGCCGCCGGGTCAAGCGCGCGCGCCCGCTTGCCCAAGCCCCGCGTTTCCGTTGACGATGGCGATATCACCGCTGATACTACTTTGTCTTTCAACTCGTCTGGGACTTCGTAGATGCCCGCTGGAAGGAATGAAAATTAGGTATGTGAATTAATTTGTCAAAAAAAGTAGGTCCCTGTTGGAAACCATTAAAAACAGGCCTAGCCTCAACATGCATTCCGTATCTACTCGCGCGCGAGATGAGCTACCTGTCACTTTTTGACAGCATTAATCAGACAGTGACAGGTAGCCTATCTCGAGCGCGAGTAGAGACGAGATGCATGTTATGCTAGCCCCACAGAAGAGGAAAGATATTTGGACACATTTTACGCCACGACGAATACCTATACATATGTACAAATAAAACTAAAATTTAAAATTTTAAAAACCTCCCGACATGATGGCTGATGATCTTCAAACGGCTGAACAGATTTTCATGAAATATGGCTAAGAACACTCGGGATAAAATTATCTATGACACAAAAAAAACTAAACGAAAATCGGTTCATCCGTTTGGGCGCTACGATACCACAGACAGATACACAGATACACATATACACAAACAGACACTGTACGGTCTGTACAAAGGATTGCATTCCACGCGTCAGCGTTTTTACTTTACTTAGCATTAATTTCTATCCTTCAGTACATGTCCGACCGCCGCGGAGTGTATTCGCACTAAGCCCACATTGTATCATTTTATTACGTTATCAATAAATCATAATTACGGTGGAAAACTGGAGTGTTATCAATTATCAACTATCATCTCAAGAGTGTACGAGAATGTCCCGTACATCTTAATGGTCCTTCGAACCTTTTTGGATCTTAATGGTCCTTCGAACATTTTTGGATCAGTGCACAGTGGAATTAAAATCTGGGACACGCCACGTGACGACGCAACGTGACCAGTGCTGTGACACCATCATCGACGTGTAACTTCAACACGAGATCATCAATATCAGCAGCGACTATCAAGATCAATCAATATATCAAGAATATCAATATCAAAAGCAAAGAAGTTATCAATTAGTAGTGGCTAGTTTTGTGTGAGAGTGGTTTTCGGTGCGATAGCGAATCGGTTAAGGCGGCTTCCCACAAGCGGGTCTCACCGTCTGATTGAGAAGGCGCACATATCCACGGAGATCACTTGAGCATGAATTAGCAATTATCATATCAACACTTCATAAATTATCATATCAACTTTTATCAATATGCCAAATATCGAAGACTTACTGAATAATCAAAGTCAACTTGCCATTGCTATCGAAAAGCTTTCGATAAATTTCAAAAAAGATGGAGCAGAACGTAGAACTCCACAACATATCAAACGACGATTGGAAACTCTAGAACAATATTGGAGGGAGTTCCAGATGAATCATATCACCCTTAGCGAGTCTGAAACACAGGACTACGTGTATTTTGCCGAAAACCACTTCGAGCAAGTATCAGCTCTTTGCAGCGAAACTCGCAAGCTTTTGCAGCAAGCTCTGGGGACATTTCCAGAAGCGAAACCCACTAAACTAACTTAAACTTATAACACCCCTCTTTTTGCGTCGGGGGTTAAAAATATTGTGGAAGGGAAAGGTGAAGGGAGGCGAAAGAGAGGGAGACCAAGAAGAATGGGCCAAGTTAAGGACAAGAGCCTAGCTCTCAAATTAATGATGATGATTACAGATGATAACGTGACCAATTCCTGAGTGAAGTGTGAAAATGAAATGGTTTATAGGTAAATTGTTCCTGCCCATATAAATATTCGTGTACATTTCCATGAACGAACGAATATTTACAAGTACAGTGAGCTGTAATTTTTGTTGTTTTTCGAATCACAGTTCATACCTACAGTGAATTACTTTGAGTTTCCACATAGATGAGTTGTGGAATAGAAATTATATACCTAATCTCCTTTTTTATGGACTTCTATTTTTATTTTTTTTGACTTCTATTCAATAACAAATACAATGCATACGACTAACTGTTTACGCAGGGTCTGTAATAGTACATTACTTACCAAGGGCGATAAAACAAAGAGTGTCTCAGATCGCAAGTATTTTACGCCCGAGCCGAAGGCAAGGGCGATAAATATGCGATCTAAGGCTTTCTTTATTATCGCCCGTGGTAAGTACAAAATTTTATGTCACCCCCTGGCCAGGAATTGGGTTTTTTCGTGCGCGGAGCGTGCGATAATGGCCACTTTATGGCTAGGTGTGACATAAAATCCTTATTTGAATAACCTTCGTTCTTCAAGTGATCGCAAGCTGACACTGGTCCCTACTTCTAGTTTCTTCCTATTTTTTCCTGTTAGAGTACTAACACAGAACTTCTGTAGTTTGAATAAAATACGCTACGGTAGCCCAGTGGTTCAAGCATGCGGCTGTCCAAGCGGCGTTCGTGGGTTCGAATCCCAGCTTGTACCAATGTGTTTTTCGGAACTTATGTACGGAATATCATTTGATATTTACCGTTAGCTTTTCGGTGAAGGAAAACATCGTGAGGAAACCTGCATACATCCGCGAAGAAATTCAAAGTTGTACGTGAAGTCCCCAACTCGCTCTGGGCCAGCGTGGGGACTGCTGCCCAATCCCTCTCATCTTATGAGAGGAGGCCTGTGCCCAGCACTGGGACATATATAGGCTGATGATGATGATGACGGGTACTCACGTAACGCACCAAAGTCACCGACATTGGCAAGAGGGTGGCAAAACTAAAATGGCAATGGGCCGGTCATATTTGCCGAAGAGACGACGACCGATGGAGCCAACGAGTTCTGCCCTGGAGACCTCGAGCGGCAAGCCGTAGCGTAGGAAGGCCGCAAGCCAGATGGTCGGATGACATCAGGAAGACGGCAGGGCCAACCTGGACCAGAACCGCTACGTCCAGAACAAAATGGAAAGGCATGGAAGAGGCATATGTCCAGCATCATCATCATCCTCCTAGCGTTATCCCAGTACAGTTGCATCCTGAAGGATGCCTGGGGTCCGCTACCTAATCCCAAGATTTGGCGTAGGCACTAGTTTTTACGAAAGCGACTGCCATCTGACCTTCCAACCCCAAGGGGAAACTAGCCCTTATTGGGATTAGGCTTTGTCAAGTGAGTGGGCAACTTGACTGTTAGAAGTTCTCAAACCGCCCGAAGGCCTCCAACTCGGCTTAACGACTGCTGCCATAGACAGCAACCGGGATCAACGGCTTAACGTGCCTTCTAAAGCACGGGAGCGCTCAGTTAGTAACCACTCAAAGCGGTCACCCATCCAAGTCCCGACCGCTGCCCACGTTGCTTAAGAGGCATATGTCCAGCAGTGGACGCAAATATGCTGAAACAGAGAGAGAGAGAGAGACTCACGTAACGGTGGGTCGGGCTCCCCAGCCGCGGCCGCCCTCGTCACCGCATCGTACATCGGATTAGAGAAGTCCCGCCCCTTCCTCCTCGCGTCCTCTAGCGAGTACGCGGGCTCCGCGACGCCTCCGAACTCGACGTTGGAGCCCTGGCGGAACGAGACGCTCTGCGACGACGCCAGGCTGCCTAGGCCGCCGCCCTTGCCGCTGGAAGTGAAAGATCTAGTTAAAATAGGGATGACGACACTATAAAAGAAAATCAATAAATCCAAATTTTCTACATAAAGGCTCAAATTCTCAATCAAATGGCGAAAAAAGTAATTCAAAAAAATAAATAATTACGTAATTATAAGTCTTCAAAGTTTTAAGAGTGGGTATGTTCTGTCCCTTTTCCGCAAAACGCACCTTTGTATTGAACGATCGTCATTTACTATGGCGCTACTTAACAGTGACGTCACGGTTAGGTAGCACTTTCTCTCTCTAACTACGAACATTCTAACCGTTGTAACTTTGTTATATTTAGAGATATTTGAATAGGATTTTCACTATTTGGCATAGTTTTATGTCTTCTTTCTATTGAAGTAATATTTTTTTTGAGTCGACATCCCTATTTCAAGCTCACATTGTCATTTGGGTCATTGTCAGTCGGAAAAACAAAAGTTGTCCATTCGGTGGTCAATAGTTAACGGGTTGTGTGCATGTAATTTACGTTTTTATTACATGGATTTATAGACACGGAATTACAGATTATGCGGGTTATCAGATCAATCGAAAATTAATCTTTGTAGCCCTTAACTTTTGACATGTCCACCGAAAAGACGCGCACCTTAATCTGACAGTGACCCATTTACATTAGAATTTTTATTTTGGGAAAAAGCAAACCAAGAAGAGGGAATCGCTATGGTGTGTGGATAGAACACAACTAAAACTCGCATCATGTCAGTTAAACCGTGATAATGGCGCTTGCAACAGTGCCGGAATATGGGAAACTCAATAACATTATACATGGTAAATATGCCATTATTAATCGTAATTCTAAGATTTACTTAGTACAGTCAAGGGCATAAATATGTATACATGTATAGACCTTATTTCAATGGAGTAAGGTGAAAAAATGTATACCTACATATTGGTGCCCTTGACTGTACAAAGTCATAAATTACGCTAAAGCTACAATAGTAGATTGTGTCTTAAGGGAGCAAAATTATATATTTACGCGAGGGCGGTACATTGAAGCAAACAATTTTGCAATAGTCTTGAGCGTAGCGAGGGATTCTTAACTACAATCTTCAAGTGTTTACGCCCAAGACGGAAATAATTGACAACATATTTTCATATTTTTAAGCCTACAATTTTATTACTTTCTTCTATTCTGCTTACGACGTGCGAGCTATAACGTATGATTTTATAGGTCATACATTTGTCTCGATGTCGGTCCCGAGAAAATCTCGTGAATTTCCGTCCATCAACTCTTCTATCACCCACTTAAATTCGCGTACTTAACCGCCCGCCTGTCACGGGCTTAATACACGGGCACGCAGTAGGGCGGCAGCAGCGACGCGCGGAAGATACTAACAATCTATATACAAAACTGTATTACTCACAAGGGCCTCTTCCTAATGACGAACCACGCGGCTGCACCGGCCACTGCCAGCAACAATATCAGCAGCACCGGCACCAGCACAGCGGCAGGCGCGGCGCGCGTCGCGGCAGCGGCTTCCGCGCAGTAGGGCGGCAGCAGCGGCGCGCGGCAGATACACTCCAGGGACCCGTCCGCCGCTTCCGAGCACACGCCGCCGTTCTGGCAGGGGCAGATGCGCGGCAGGGGGCGCGGGACTTCCGCAACTGGAATAAATTGATGATAAGTCAGATTGGAAATAGTAGTTTAATTTATTGACATCATATTTTTAACAAATAAGCGTTTATTTATAACACAAACTAAGTATATATTGTCTACTAATTCAAATCAGCGACATAGGCTTCGTCAAGTGCGTACAGAAACAAATCGAATACAAATCAGAGACACCAGAGATTAAATTCGCAACAGGCTTTGTCAAATGAACTTAACATAAAGGACCACAGCCGCCGGTCACACTAGTATTGTAGTATATACTAACCAGCGTCGCAGGATAGCTCGTGCGCGAGCCCCTCGGGCGGCGGCGCGGCCGAGTCCGGGCACGCGCAGCGCCGCCCGCCCGGCACCGCCAGGCACAGGTGCGAGCACGGCGACGCCGAGCAGCCGCCGGTCACACTAGTATTGTAGTATATACTAACCAGCGTCGCAGGATAGCTCGTGCGCGAGCCCCTTGGGCGGCGGCGCGGCCGAGTCCGGGCACGCGCAGCGCCGCCCGCCCGGCACCGCCAGGCACAGGTGCGAGCACGGCGACGCCGAGCAGCCGCCGGTCACACTAGTATTGTAGTATATACTAACCAGCGTCGCAGGATAGCTCGTGCGCGAGCCCCTTGGGCGGCGGCGCGGCCGAGTCCGGGCACGCGCAGCGCCGCCCGCCCGGCACCGCCAGGCACAGGTGCGAGCACGGCGACGCCGAGCAGCCGCCGGTCACACTAGTATTGTAGTATATACTAACCAGCGTCGCAGGATAGCTCGTGCGCGAGCCCCTTGGGCGGCGGCGCGGCCGAGTCCGGGCACGCGCAGCGCCGCCCGCCCGGCACCGCCAGGCACAGGTGCGAGCACGGCGACGCCGAGCAGCCGCCGGTCACACTAGTATTGTAGTATATACTAACCAGCGTCGCAGGATAGCTCGTGCGCGAGCCCCTTGGGCGGCGGCGCGGCCGAGTCCGGGCACGCGCAGCGCCGCCCGCCCGGCACCGCCAGGCACAGGTGCGAGCACGGCGACGCCGAGCAGCCGCCGGTCACACTAGTATTGTAGCGGCGCGCGTGGTACACTGGAAACAGTACATTGTATCATCATCAGTCGAAACACGTCCACTTGATGACCCAACGAGATATCTATCCGCGATAACCGCGCTCGTGAAGAAATTACAAAATAGGTCATTGTGAAAATTCTTGTCTTTTGGCTAAAGTGACGTTAAACGAGATACTCATAATGGGAAAGTATTTATTTAGTGATTACTAAAATAAAATTAAAACATAAAACAGTACAGTAACCTTAAAAATAACCTAAAAATAAACTTATATTGACTAACTATTAATAAACTTACAAAACTAATATCCCCTGAATCACCGCTGCTGGGAATGGTTCCCAGAAAGCTGGCTGTGTTACTCATAATTATATTTATCTTCATCAAATCATCACCTAAACGATGAAACGATGATTTGACGGAGAGAAGAATTAAGATCTCATTATTTTGGAAGAGTGTACCACTAAACATAAATTTCCTCCACGTCCTACCGCAAAGAACCATCATGTACTCGTATAGCTAGATGCCTCGTGTTTCAACCATCTTCAACTAGCTGAGCTAGCTCCTCAGTCGATGCCATTCAGCACCTCTTGAACTCTACTCAAGAAGCATTACACTCCAGCTAAGATCCCAATATTGATTGCAGACGAGAAGAATAATAATTGACCACATCACTCACCTTTAACAGCAGACGGGTTGACTAGATCCTTGGACAATATGAACGGCACTCCACGCCCGAACTTATCTTGACGCACCAGCTCACCAGACTCCCTCGTCACCCAGAACAGAGATGACTCAAACACATCTAACGACACAGGATGCTTCAGCATATCTCCCTTGAGGACTGTCTTTCGAAGCGAGCCATCCGGACGCATCATCTCAATGGTGTTCAATTTCGTATCGACCCAGTAAATTGTGTGGTCCATAGCGTGGTCTATGGCCAAGCCGGTCGGATGTCTGATGTTCTCAGTGATGATCGGGCGACGTTGCGAGCCGTCCATCCAAGCGGTTTCGATCTTCGGCGCTGAGCCAGCGTCCGCCCAGTACATTTTACCCTGTTGTGGATCAACGACTACTGACGTTGGGCTCTCAATGCCGTTAGTGACTAACGCTCTTCTATATCTGCCATCTGTCTTCGCAACCATAACGCGACCACGCGGTTTAGAGCCAGTTCTGTCAGTCTCCGTCCAGTATAAGTTGTCGCCGACGTAATCAACAGCTAATGCTGTAGGTTTGGAGCTGCCTTTCATGTTTAGGTCCTGAGCGAATCCGCTCTTGACTTCTCCATGCAGAGCGTTGACCATGTAAGACCTCTTGATTGTCTTGTCGTAGCTGTCTGCCCAGAAGACCATCTCGTGGTTAGGATCGTAGTCAATGGCTTCGATACGTTTCTCTGAAGAGATGACTTCGTATTCCTCGTTCTTGTCCTGTACGAAGGCTCGGATCTCGGGTCCGTTGGCGAACATAAGCACAACTTCGTCTTCAGTCGCTCTGCACACGCCGGAAAGGCTATCAGCCAGTCTGGAATAGGGGAATGAAGTATTAGAATCAATGTTCCATTAGAGTAACCAATCCTTCTGGTCCCGCACAATCTGAAACCATCGACACGAGAAGAAGAAGAAGAGTAACGAAAAAAACAAAACATTCTTTTGTTATTCGGGCCGGGGATCCCAGTCACCGGTAGCGGACGGCGTGTCTTTGAAAGGACAGTCCAAATATTACATTTGTTTCCATTGTTGTAAGGCCACATCCATACTAATATTATATATGCGAACGTGTGTCTGTCACCTCTTCACGCTTAAACCGCTTAAATTTGGTATGGATATAGTTGAGTTCCCGGGAACGAATTAGGATACTTTTTATCCCGGAACTCATCCCTCAAGGGCGTAGAAGGCGTAGACTGATACAAAAAAAAATAGCAATTGAATTCTATCGCGATAAACGAGTTCCACGCGAACGAAGTCATTAATGATGATGATTGGCCACTCACTTGAATCCTTCCCTGCAGGTACAGCTAAAGCTGCCATTCAGGTTAGTGCACAGCTGCGAGCAGTGATGGTCTCCCGTCATGCACTCGTTGACGTCCTCGCAGCGCTTCGGATCCGCGTGGGAGATGATGTACCCCTGGTAGCAGGAACAGATGTAGCCTCCAGTGCCACCGGTTAGGTTTGTGCAGAAGTGTTCGCAGCCACCTGAAAATTTAAGGAGGGTTAAAGAGGTAACGTATCACCCTCACATTTGGGCACGGCGGAATGTCGTCTCGCCCAAGGGGCTATTCATAAATTACGTCATTTCAAATTTGGGGGGGGTCATAACATTGGATGATGGTAGCATGACGTAGGAGGGGAGGGGGGTCAATCCCAAGATGACATCATCTCTCGCATCTTTAAAAAGTGTTTTAATGAGTAAAAAAGGAATGAAATTCGTGTTTCTATAAACTGTTAATGCTATAAAAAATTACCTACTAAACTTGAATCAACAATAAATTGTTATAATAAATAAATAGCTAATGAAATTGGCTGGAGGCTCTGATCAAGAACCACATGATTCCAGGCCCGATTTGATTCAGAACTTGGAGGAGTGGGTGAAGTCCCCATGGGAAAACACTAAATGAATAAAAATTGTTATTTGATATTTAGAGTTGATTGTTAATTTGTTGTTTTGTTGATTGTTTTAACTTTAAAGAAATAATAATAACTAAATCATTTTAAATAGTTTTTTATTGAAAAATTAAGCTAAGAACGCATTTTTTAGAAATGACATCATTTTATTTGATAGGGGGGGGGGCATTCGAATTATGATGGTTGGATGATTTTAGGGGGGGGGGGGGGGTCAAAAATCGTCAAAAATAGATGACGTAATTTATGAATAGCCCCCAACCACAGAATAATCAATAGTATAGGTAGTTCGTACAAAACTCTAAGGCCAAATCAATCTGTCAAACGAACGCAAGCAAAAAAACGACTAACCCCCTTATTCATAATAAACGTCCATCAAACCTGCACATATTAGTTAACAAGCCGCTAAAGTTCGTTTGTCCTTATCTGTCACTTTGACATTTACATTTGTGAGAAAGGGACAAACAACATTTTAGTTAGCAGAGGTTTGTTAAGTTTTATGAATAAGGGGTTAAGAGCTTTGACTCTAAGGTAGATTCTTGCTTGCGTTCCTTTGACAGCTTTTGGCCTTACAAACTGCTGCTGCTGTCTATGGCAGCAGTCATTAAGCCAAGGAGGCCTTCAGACGGCTCGAGAACTTCTAACAGTGAAGTTGCCCACTCACTTGACAAAGGGGGGTCGAAGTTGCACCACTCACTTGACAAAGGGGGGTCGAAGTTGCACCACCAGTCGGTAGGGAGTACCCACCGCTACCCTAGA
Source organism: Cenopis cana (assembly GCA_951800055.1). Lineage (NCBI taxonomy): Eukaryota > Metazoa > Arthropoda > Insecta > Lepidoptera > Tortricidae > Cenopis > Cenopis cana. The sequence continues at coordinate 3,055,884 of OX637483.1, read as the reverse complement.
CGTGACCCCTGGGTGGTGATAAAAGTGCAACAAAAACTGGCAACCGTACTGTCTTCTCAAAGATCTCACGGTGCGAAATAAACAATTGCCTTACGATAAATAAATAATACCTCACCGACACGCGACGGAACGTAAGCGCTGTGGGTAAGTATGTGTGCGTGCGCTGTCGGTACACGCGTCAATTGTTTGCGCGGGTGCGTAGCGCGTGGCGCGGACGAATCGCCAGGCGCGACGGCACCCGATCGACACCAGGCGGGTCTCTCAGGGACGAGGTAACTGACCTCGGTGCGGGGGGTTCGTGTCCGTTCTGGGGGGCTCCACAAATGAAATTTTCGCTCCATGTCGCATTTACAAGTCTGTACGGTGTATGTAATACTATTATAGGTAATACCTTTAGAAGTAATATCGCAGGTCCTAGTATGATGGCATCCCCGTTCATCACTGGCATCCCCACAGTCGTCGGACAAGTCGCAGAGCTGTGTGCGTTCGACGCAGCGTTTGTTGGCGCATTGGAATTGTGTGTACGGATCGCATGGCTTGGCGCGCGCGGCGCAGAGAGTCATGTTATTTTCGTCGGATCCATCACCGCAGTTGTCTACGCCGTCGCATACTTGGTATCTGGACGACAAATTAAATCAATATTAGGGGACGATCTTGCACAAATAGAAGTAATACAGTAAGCTCAATCATCATCGGCGGGTGATCGTTTGTTTCGTTCGATACTGGTATTTTTATTTAAAGCGATATATCGATTGAAAGAGACACCCTTTGTTTTTCGCTCACGACAAAACGGGATGGAACCCTCTCCGAGAATGACTTTTTAGACAAATCTCGTTAAATATCTGACTGTGTGCAGGTTTATTAAATTTCCTCTTGTCAGTACCTAGATGAGGTAAAATACCATCATATTAACTTAATCGTGTCTTTTAATAATGCGTTGTTTTAGTAGGCTGAGGAAAAAAAGGAAAATATAGACTCAACTTTGGATTTATTTTCTATCGAGAAAATTTTAAGCAATCATTGTTCGCTATTGTCAGTGCCACAATCATATAGTCAAGAATCATTATATCTGAAAATCAGCCCCTACTGTCTGCTAGTCTGGGCAGGACAGCGTTTGATAGTCTCCAAATTTCTCAGTGTAGCACCTTAATGTCGAATCTGGTTAGACCAATCCGATTTTATTTTAATTTACCTGGGCACACAGCGGTGGTTAGTGCAATGGAACCGCCGCAACGTGTCACAGTTGAAGTTGGTGCACAGCGCAGGCGCCTCGTCGCTGCCGTCACCACAGTCGTCCGCCCCGTCACACAGGTCCGACTGTGACACGCAGAGGTTGTTCGCGCATTGGAATCTGTGTAGGAAACATCGTGTGACTTTGGGCTTTATTTTGTTCTGCATAAGGACCGTATTATGCAGAGTAAATCTGATGGTTAAATACTAATTAGTGCTATAAAAGATGTGGTTGAATCTTGGTCAAAAAGGTCACGGTATCGTGGAGCTATATCATAGACAGTTTATGTAAATATGTATACAAAAAGAAGCATAAACAAACTGACTAATCGACAAGAGTTTCATTACATCAGTAAAATCTGTTTCATGTGTCATAAAATACTGGGTGGGTTCTAACTTGAAATGTAGGTACCTAAGAGCTTAGTGAAAAATACAAAGTTCATTTTATTTTATAGCGTAAATTACGATGTACTGACCTGCTCTCCGGGCAGTATCTGCCGCCAGGGTAGCGTGGCGGGCAGCCGATCTCATCTGACAGATCGCGGCAGTCACGGTCGCCATCACAGCGGAAGTACGACGCGATGCAGTGTCCTGACTTGCACTGGAACGTTCCGTTCTTGCACTGGAAGCCGCCGCACGACATCTCGTCAGAGTTGTCTCCACAATCGTCCTCGTGATCACAACGCCATCTTGACGATATACACTTTCCGTTACCGCATTTGAATTCGGATTCTGAACACTCTCTGTATTGGTGACGACAGACGCCCTCGGCTTCGTCGCTTCCGTCTCCGCAGTCATCAGTGAAGTCGCACAGCCACTGTTTCGGTATACAACGTTTGTTCTCGCAAGTGAAGTCGTTATCGGAGTTGCAAGAAGGACAGTTCTCTGGCAGCTCGTCTGAGCCGTCTCTGCAATCGTCCTTGCCGTCACAGAACAGCCATTTAGGTATGCATCTGTAGTTCGACTGTCCAGGGCACCGTCTCCACCCAGTCGTGCAGTTCTTCTGTCTACACATGTACGCCGGCTCGTCCGAGTCGTCTCCGCAATCGTTGTCGAAGTCGCACATCCATAGTTTCGGGATGCACCGGCCGTTCTTGCAAGAGAACTCGGTGTCTGGGTTACAGGGTCTATTGTGACACATGGCCGGGTCTTCGTCGCTGTTGTCTTTGCAGTCCGTATCGCCATCGCACTTCCAACTGTCTAAGATACAGCGTCCGCTGGCCTTGCACTTGAACTCTAGAAGTGGGCATTCGTGCGCACATTCCGCTTCGTCACTTCCATCCCCACAATCATCAGTACCGTCGCAGATGGTAGCGGCTGGCGTGCAGTTAGTGTTCTTACACTGGAAGGATCCTGCTCTGCAGTGACGTACAGGACATGTGTCCGGTTCATCCGAACCATCCATACAGTCTTTCTCGCCATCACACTTCCAGAACCAAGGTATACACTTTTCATCGCGCCCGTTACATCTATGCTGACCGTCTGTGCAGTTCGCAATACAGGTCTTCATGTCTCTTGCCAGGTAGAACTGGTTCGGGCAAGCGCATTTGTATGTAGTCGCGCCTTCTTCGCCGTAACCTTCGATGTTCAGGTAACTAGACTCGTGTGGTGGAGCAATAAGACACAAGTGTGAGCACCCTCCGTTATTGTCACCGCAAGGATTGTGATACGGCAGCTGCCTTAATGGATGAACAACATGGATATCATAAGGCCTGTGGGTAGTGTTCCTCAAAAGAGTCAGATTCTCTCCAGAGTGCTTGTTGGCTTTACTTATAGCCTTCAGGTTCCAGTCTGTCCAGTAGATTTCGTCATCGAATAAGCTGATAGCAAAAACGTGAGGTACTTTGTCTCCAGAGAGCACGACGTGTCTGTGTTTTCCTTCAAGATCAGCTGATCCGATGTAGTCCAAATGAGCGTCGGCCCAATAAATCCTGTCTGTGAAATAGTCGATGGTCAGAGCGTTTGGCCACGCGATATCGTCTTCCCAATTCAAAATGGCGGTAAAGTTTGAGCCATCCATGCCCATCTTTCCAATGTAGGCTTGTAGATGCCAAGATGTGAAGTACAGATATCCAGTGCCAGGATGAACTATGATTGCTCGCGGGTCAGCAATGCCAGTTTTCAATGTCTTTCTTCGGGTACCATCCAGTTCAGATACATCTAGATTCTTGGAATGTCTATCCAGCCAGTAAAGTTTCCTTGCGATCCAGTCTATAGCGATTCCTTCCAAACCATGCGAGTCATGCCTGATCACTACTTCTTTAGTAGGATTTGGATCCGAGTAGTCTGAGCGATAAATAGTTTTAGCTGATACGTCTGCGAAGTACATCTTGTTTTCTTTAATATCAAAGTCTATGGCCACGACGTTCATGAGATCCTGGTGGACCAGATTGTAAAGAGTAGCGTCTGTCGACATGTTTCTGACGTAATATTTGTTGGTGAAAATTACCCAAGCTGTCATGTTGTCTTTCCTCTTGCAGGTATGTTCATCAGCTTCCCTCTCATAGTACCGATCGTTGCATTTACAATAATAAGATCCAGGTGTGTTGGAGCAGTATTGAGAACACACTCCTGGGGTTTCCACACATTCGTCTATGTCAGCGCATGCTTTTCCGTCCGACAACAGTTTGTAGCCCTGGTTACAATCGCAGTAGAATCCAGTTAAGGTGTCTATGCATTTGTGGCCGCACTGGTTGCTTTCTAGCTTAGCGCATTCATCGACATTACAATGCGCAGGTTCATCGGAATCGTCCGCACAATCTGATACTTTATTGCACACCAGTCTGTTGTCAATGCACTGGTCATTGTTACACTTGAACTGGCCAGCCGGACATGTCTTATTCTCCTTGTTGCATCCGACCTCGTCCGAATGGTCTCCACAATCGTCTTCACCGTCGCAGCGGAAATGATTGCGAATACACTTGAAGTTCTGGCATTTGAATTCTTGGTCGGTGCACTGCTTGTACTGAGTGTTGCAGTGTTTGCCTTCGTCGGAACCATCACCGCAGTCGTTGTCGTGGTCACACACCCAACCGCGGTTGATGCAGCGCCCGTTGGTGCATTGGAACTGGTCTTCCGAGCATGGAGCTGGAGTGGCGCAGTGGTGAATGGTCGCGTTTTCGTCAGCTCCATCAATGCAGTCGGGATCGCCGTCACACAACCATTTGCGAGGGATACATTGCGCGCGGTTCCAGAGCTTATTCGCCTCGCATGTGTATTCAGTTTCCGCGTCGCATTTGCGCTCATTACACTGATGCCGCTCGTCTTCATCACTGCTATCCAAACAATCATTATCACCGTCACAGATGTAGATCCTTGGGATGCAGTTGCCGTTGTCACAAGTGAATAGATCGCCGAAGCACGTGCGGCCTTCTGAGCGGCAGTATTCTGGCGGTTCGTCAGCGCCATCACCGCAGTCATCGTCGCCATCGCAGTACCAAGTAGCGGGAATACAGCGGTGATTAGGGCATCGGAAGCTGTTCTGCGGACAAGTTCGCTGAGCACAATGCAGAGGATTCTCGTCGGAATTGTCACCGCAATCATTATCACCGTCGCATAGCCAATAAGGTTCCACGCAGATATTCGTTTTCTCGCACTTAAGGTGGTTCGCGGGGCAGGTGGTGTTCCTCGGGCAGCGCTCATGCGTTTCATCGGACGTTACATTGTCTTTACAATCGTTGATTCCGTTGCAGACTTGCGACATGGGTATACAGCGTGAGTTGGTGCAAGTGAACTCGCCGTCAGCGCAAGGTGCGTACACGCAGCCTTCTTCATCAGAACCGTCTTTGCAGTCGTTCTCGTGATCGCATTTCCACGATTTGAATATGCAGCGTCCGTTGTTGCAGCGGAATTCGTGAGGGGAGCAGGAATGGTAAGCGCAGTAGTCTTGTTGCTCGTCGGAGCGATCGCCGCAGTCATCGTCACCGTCACACGCCCACATACGGCTGATGCATTTACCGTTAGCGCACGAGAACTTGCCAGCGTCACACGTAACATTGCGCGGCACGCACATTCGACCTTCGTTGACTAGCTTGAAGTTGTCATCGCACTTGCATTCCACTGTGTTGTTAGGAGCGGGATGACAGGAGTGCGCACATCCGCCGTTATTAATATTGCAAAGGTTTGCCGTGCAGGTTTGTCGGCTCGTGCTGTAAACGTGGATATCGCGTGGGGAATCTTCTAGCCTCTTCACCATTTCTACCATGTTAGCTCCGGTGTGTTTCTCAGCACGATATACGCCGCGCAGCTGTAGGTCAGTCCAGTACATGTAGTTTCGGAACACCGTGATCGCGAATGGGTATATCGTTGCGGAGATGAGCACCTCGCGACCTGATCCGTCCATCATCGATCGTTCGATCTTCTCACGCACAGCGTCTGTCCAATACAACATATGTTCATCGAAATCGATCGTGAGACCGCTCGGCTGAGAGAGATCCTTGTCAATGATGGCTCTCTTCAACGATCCAGCCATGGTCGTCCTGTAAATTTTACCAGAAGTTCCGAATCTTCCCCAGTCAGTATAATACAGAGTTCCGTTGCAGGGGTCTACAACTATAGCCCTGGGTCGGTCTACTCTGGTGATCATCACAATTCTGGAGCCGTCCAGATTCATGGCATAAATAGAGTTGTTGGAGCTATCGGTCCAGTATATCTTTTTCTGGGTCCAATCATAAGCAATACCCTCAGGATTGATGTTCTTTTGCAATATGTTTGTGATTGTTGTAGCGTCAGGGTTATTTGATGGCATCCAGGCAATTTTTGCCCACGGGCGGATCTGAGTGAAGAACAGTTTTTTGTCTGCGTAGTCGAACTCTACGCCAACAACATTGGTCAAGTTGACGATAGGTTTGAATGGCGTTCCTGTTGATTTGGGGTCTAGATTGACCGCGCGGATTTCTGTTCTGGTAGTGAAGACTAGATATTCGTCGACGACATCGCACTTGCTAGGGTTGGTCTTGGAAACTTGGCCTGTCGCGCAATCACAGCGGTGAAGGTTGCCGTGTCCATTAGTCTCTGGAGGGAAGCTGAAGCACAGTTGCTCACAACCGCCGTTGCCCAACTTTCTGCATGGATTAGTCTCGTCTATCGGCTGGTTGTTTATGTCGAATATTACGATGTCCCTCAATTTTGGCAAGTTCGTTCTCATCTTTTCGGGCATAGACATGTTTCCTGGTAATTTCGAAGCTTTGTAGATCGTTTGCAAGTTTCTGTCTACCCAATATACGCTTGTAGTATGAATAGCTATACCCATAGGGTTCGGTAAGTTGGAGCGAATCACCTGCCTGGCTCCACCGTTATAGGAGATCTTCTGAATTTGGTCCAGTCTGGAATCTACCCAGTAAACATCATGGGATAGCATGTCAATAGTCAGATCTCTAGGGTTTGAGATTCCGGTGCTCACCACTGGTTCCCAATTAGAGCCATCAAGGTAAGCCTTGCCGATATGCGGGTATTGACCGTAGTCAATCGAGTATAGCAATCGCTTTATCGGGTTAACCGCGAGCTCTCGTGGTGCTTCCACGGTCTTCTTAACGAGTACTTTCCTGTGTGACCCATCAAGCCAGCACATCTCCACGTAATTCTCATGCGGGAAGACATTAGTAAAGTACATATTACCAGCAACCCAGTCAATCGCCAGTCCTCGAATGCCGTTACTACCGATGCCGTCTTTAACGATGTGCTGTAATTCTGTGCCATTGGGCCGGATGCGGAATATACCGTTCCATTGTCCGCGGTTGAATTCCACCCAGTAGATGTAGTTTTCGGCGAAATGAACGTCTACGTGTAGAATATGGTGTCCCAATCCGGTCACTGGAACCATGGCTTCGGAGCTACTGTCTAAACTGTATCCTCGGATAAGATCAAGTTGTGATACAACGGCAAAGGTCTTGAACGGCACGCATGAGATCTCGTTTTCCTTCTTATATCCAATGGAGCAAGCGCAGACTCGTGATCCTCCTTCGCCAGGGATGCATATCTGCTCGCATCCACCGTTGTTCTGCAAGCATGGGTGATGTATCATCTTCCTCTTCTGGAATATCGTGAGGTATTTCAGGTCGCTCTCATTGTCCATGATAACCTTGATATTGTCGCCGTTCGGGAGATCCGCCTTGATTATCTTCTCGTGTCTCTGGTCCAGGACATATAGTCGCGAGTCGAGGACAGCGATAGACTTAGGGTAAGCGATGTCGTTGGCTTCAGACAATATTTGGCGACGGTCGTTGCCGTCTGTATTGATGCTGCTGACACTGGGAGGGTATTGCGTGCTGAAGTAAACGACCTTCTTTTCAACGTCGATTGTTATTGCCTCGGGTCTCTCGATTTTATCCACAAGCACAATTGGATTGGTCCCGTCCATGTTAGCGCGACCTATCTTCGCTGGCACACCGAAACCTCCTTCGTCTGACCAGAATATTTTCCTGGAAAAGAGAAATGCTTTCCTTTAAACACGATCGTTACAACCAACCTTGATACTTTTTTTTTAATACCACGTCGGTAGCTATATAACAAGGGTGCAAACCGCATGATACGTTGAAACTAGTGCCAATATTGAAATAGAGATGTAATAAAATAAGTTGTGTCTTTAACTTACCCTTCAGTAGGATCCAAACAGATGCCCTTTGGACGCGACACAGAGAGCCGTGTGCCATCGTTAATCAAGATCATACTCCTGTATTTGACCTTCCCATCGATTCTGACCATCTCAATATTGTTAGCAATCTTGTTAGCCATGTACAGATTGCGGCCGAGCCAGTCAAACGCGATGGCGGAAGGTGCCCCAACGATGCCAGTGTCAACGCCGAAGAATTCTTCCTTGTTGCCGCCTCCGTAGGGCATGCTGTAGATTGTGCAGTTCTCGTTGTCTTCACTGTCACCGGAAAGGGACTGCAGCCAGTACAGCATGTGACCTTGACGGTCGTAGTCAATTTGAACACCACCTAAAACAGGTAAGTCTTTAGCAACAAACTTCATGTTCAAAGCAGAGGGTCTACCGAACATTGAAATCCGAAATTCGTATCGTGCCGTCTCTTTCACTCTCGTGTTGAACATTATAAGAGTGAAAGGAACGGCACTATATGATGTTCGGATTTGGAACATACCTTGAACACCAACAATTGGCGGTAGCTGACCGGCCTTGCCTGAACCGTCTGGTGACAAATCGATGATTTGGGATCCCTTCAGTACCATCAGGTACGCGTTTTCCTCTGAAAAATAGTAGACAATTATTGACACACTTTAGATCTTTGATACCAAATAAATGTCAATAGCAACAAATTTATAATCCTTAAATCAATAGAATGGTTTATCGATGGTCGGTAGAGATAGTTACTACAAAATTATTTACCTTCCACGCATTTTCCTTCCGCCAACAGTTTAAATCCAGGCTTGCAGAAACACGTATAGCCCGCTTGCTTATCCGGACTGAGTAGGCAAATATGTTGGCATGAATCCGGTGTGCAAGGAGAAGCATAGCGAGGTTGCAGCGACGGGTGGTGCACGTGAATCGAGAGAGGCTGAGAGATCAGATGCGATACTACTGTCTGATTCGTGCCCCTGAATTTGTGCGCAGACAATACTCTGTTCAACTGCCTGTCCGTCCAGTATAAAGTATCTTCAAACATAGTTAGTGAATGAGGATGCAAGAGGTAATGGCTTCCCGCTAGCACTTGCTGCCGACCCGTACCGTTGTAGTTGCAGAAGTCTATGAAATCTAGTTTGGAATCTGCGAAGTAGACGCGTTTGGTAGCAGTGTCTAGGGTGAGACCGTTAGGCCAGTAGATCTTGGTAGTGATGATAGCCATGCGGTGTGAGCCGTCCATGCCTACTCGTTCGATGCGAGGGTTCTCGCCCCAATCGGTCCAGAACAACCATCTCGCGCCCGGAGCGGGGTCCAAGCACATCCCTCGAGGCTGCGTCACGTTTCCACTTAACAGCGTTGTTCTAGCACTGCCGTCTTCCCTGGCCACCTCGATCGTGTTCAACTTACTGTCTAACCAGTAGATATTTCCACCCACCCAGTCGTAAGCCAAGCCTTCTACTAAATCCAAGCCGGTCGACACCAAAACCTTAGGTTCGCTTCCGCGATCCAGCCTCGAAATCGTCTTTAGCTTCATGTCGGACCAGAAGATAGTTCCCGTGTGCATGTTTGAGTCTGTGGCGACGACGTTTTCAACGCTGATCGGGACTCTTTCTAATCCTTGCTCGTTGAGGTCTGCTACTAAAATAGAGTGTCTGTTCGATATGATGAGGAAGGCACTTGAATGATTATTAGCTTTGCATGTGTGTTTGTCATGTGCCAGTATGTAGCCATCTACGCAGCTGCAGTGATATGATCGTTTAGTGTTTACGCAGGTCTGAGAGCAGAGTCCTGGTGGGTTACATTCGTCTATGTCTTTGCAGCGGAAGCCGTCCGAATCTAGTTCTTCACCGGACGGGCACAGACATAAAGGTCCGTTTGGAGTTTGTTTGCATTCGTTCGAGCATAGACCTGCTTGGTGCTGGCATTCAGCGAAATCGCAACTGGGTCCTGAAAAAAGTATAAAATTTAGATTTTGTTTCATAGGTAGTTTTCTACTGTAAGTTTTTGGTCGTTCTAATATTAAAAGTTAATAAATTTAAAGAATATTTCGTGAGGAGAGACCGACTAAGAGGTCATACCAAAAGGTCATTTGGTCGTTCTTATATTACAAGTAATTAAATACAAAGAAAATTTCGTGAGCAGAGTCTGACTAAGATGTCATGTCATACCTTCGTCAGCTCCGTTAGGGCAATCCGGCTTGCTGTCACAGACTTGTGTCAGGTTGACACAGCGACCTGTAACGCCTGGGCACTGCCACTGGCCTGACGGACATCTGAAAATTATAACAATGTTCGTTATACATTTCAAATAAAAAGGAAACATTGAAAATAATTTGCTCCGAGCTGAGTTGTAAGAGAGGTTGTAAGGTTTGGGGATCGAGAATGATTGGTGGAATACTATTACTGCATTAAAAGCCTTCGTTTAATAAACAGTAAAGTTCTAGAATGTGCAGTAAAATTAATGGCGAACTCTAAGTGGTCGGTCACGATAAACAGATTGAATTCTGACCGTTATTTTTCGGCGATCAATAGGTATGAGGAATTGAGGATAAGTTTAATAGTTCGCGAAATGAACTCAGTTAACTGTATACTACCTAGTGGTCCGGTTATCTATCTCTAGCTAGGACAAACTAGTCACGCTAAATACCCGTAGCTTTCTATCGTCTTGATCAGCTAGCCTGAATCGTCAAAAGCGCACCAAGTTCGCGCGGTGGCGTCAAGCACGATGCTAAGCTTAGTGTTTCATGGATAACAAACAAAAATGCCTCTGTGTAGCCTGGGCATAGAATACGGCTACGGTATCCTCTGCCTGTCGTAGAAGGTGACTAAAAGGGGGTCTTCGGGATCGGGAAGGTCGTAGTTGGGGGCTGCGATCGTCCATAAAAACATGACGGGACGCATATAGGTCGACTATAGGGCAGCACTTGAGCGTTCCATGGGAGATCCCAGAGCCCTCCGAAATGGGTTGAAGAGGACAGTCGGAGAGTTATTAGGCGGTGCAAGCCCGGCATAGCCTATGCGCTGCCCTCGTAGTGCGGAGGTATTCATAACGGGTTTTCGCCCTTAAAGGTAGGTACTAACCTGAACAGCGGCGGCTTGCACGCATGCGCCTCTCCCTCGTCGGATCCGTCGCCACAGTCGTCGCGGCCGTCGCACACGTAGGCCTGGTACACGCAGCGGCCGTTCGCGCACTTGAAGTGGTTCGACGCGCACGCCGCCGCGCCGCACGTGGCCGGCTCGTCCGACAGATCCTCGCAGTCGGGGGAACCTGGGTATAAGAGACACCAAATTAAAAGAAAAAAAAACTATGAAAAAAAGCTGTCTAAAAACCAGCGCTGCAGGTGTCTAACTAACTCGGCATAATGCTGAGACAGCAACCGATTCGCTGCCGCGAAGACACACGTTGTTTTATGTGTTCCGAGTAGGTACAGTAGTTTTTTTGATCTGTGAGTCTGTTGTGCAGTGAATAAAGGTTTTCTTACTTTCTTTAATCGATGAAAAAAAAACAGTCTAGTCTAATAGAATAAATAATCACAAAGTTATGTATTCAAAGTTTAAGGAAGGGGACTCCCCTGTCCCTTTTGCGCAAATCGTACCTTGGTATGGAACGATTTTCATTGACTAAGACAAGACTGCAGCGCTTTCTCTCTGTCTGACTAGCAACATTGAAACAGTTAACTTTGTAATTTTTTGAGATTTAATTAATAGCATAAGATTTAATTAGATTCTCTCAGGCCTAAAGTTCGACAGTAAATTAGAAAACTGTCACGCATTTGTAGATGAGGGTGGTTGCATTAACCGCATGCAAAAATAAGCAAGTAGGTAGGTGTAGGTACATCTCATTATCACTGATATACCTACACGTTTTTTCAGCGAAATAGCAAAGGAATATTGTTGGAATTCCGCAAAGTAACGCCTGATTCAATCAATTACTTTATTTAAGTCTATCATACCAGTCAGTCGTAGCCAATACAGATAGTCACAATCAAGTCAAAGTAGATATTCGATCCCGAGTTAAATACAATACTCATTTTAGCGTAGCTTGTAAGCTTTACCCAACAACGCAGAATAGCTGTAAAAACTAGAAATCACTTACCATCACAATACCAAGTCCTCGGTATACAGATCCCAGAGCTCTGACACTGGAACTGTTTATCCGGCGAGCACTGGTGCGGAGCCAAAGATGGGCATAACGCTTCGTCGCTCCCATCGTTACAATCTGGTATCTCATCACACATAGCTCTCTTGCACACTGAGATTCTATTCCCTATGTAAGAGAGTTTCCTAATAAGATTTACTCACCATCACAATACCAAGTCCTCGGTATACAGATCCCAGAGCTCTGACACTGGAACTGTTTATCCGGCGAGCACTGGTGCGGTGCCAAAGACGGGCATCCCGCTTCGTCGCTCCCATCGTTACAATCTGGTATCTCATCACACATAGCCCTCTTGCACACTGAGATTCTATTCCCTATGTAAGAGAGTTTCCTAATAAGATTTACTTACCATCACAATACCAAGTCCTCGGTATACAGATCCCAGAGCTCTGACACTGGAACTGTTTATCCGGCGAGCACTGGTGCGGTGCCAAAGACGGGCATCCCGCTTCGTCGCTCCCATCGTTACAATCCGGTATCCCGTCACATTTATAAGCTTCTTGTACACATTGCTTGAGGTCAGCGCACTTGAACTGGCTGGCTAGACAGGAGATGGGCGGACAATCGGCCTCGTCCTGTTTGTCGAAGCAGTCGTCGTCGCCGTCGCAGACCCAGGACGCGGGGATGCAGTGGCCGGTTCGAGGGCAAGTGAACTGCAATATAATTTATGATTATCAAAAAGGGGTCTCGACGCCAACTGCAACTTCGTAGCTTGTGGTGTCGAGACCCTTGGTCCATGGGGTCCAGCAGCACACAAGCTGTATCGGGATTTGGGTAAACGGTTGGTCGACGTTACCGGGACAAGAGAGCTGGCAGCTTCCTCGCTCAACGCATTAAGTACCTATTGCGATTCAGCGTGGAAACGCTGCCAGTGTCCTCGGTACTCTGCCACAGGGTCCCTTTTTAGAGATAATTTTTTAATAGGTAGTTAGGTAGTTATTATTATTTTATTATCTGATTATTTAAATTTAGGGTCTTTGTTTTTAGATTTAGCTAGTTTTAATATTATTTAAGTTTTTCTTGTTAGGTTTAATTTTGTTATAGTTTAGTTTCAATGTTATTTTATCTTATATTGTGAATAAGATTAAAATAAGGTTAGAGTATAGTACAAGAGATCTGAGGTGAGACAAATAAAAGGGTTGTTGACAGTGTTGACACCAAATGAAAATTTTCCCTTTTGCGCAAAACGTACCTTCGTATGGAACGATCGTCACATTTACTATGATGCTAAAGATTTGTGACGTCACATCTATAGTCCTTTCTCTCTCTCTAACTAGCAACATTAAAACAGTTTTACCTAAATTCTTCATCCTTTGAGATATTTAAATAGGATATTTCCGTCATATGCCATATTTTTTCGTTTTCTTTTTTTAAAGTTATAATGTCATTTTAGTCAATAACCCTATTCTGATTGCGGTTCTAAATCAGCCCTATTGGCTCTTTAACAAGATAGGGATGAGCGGTCAAACCTATCTAGATGATAGGTTTTTGAAATTAGACCTCAAAATCCGTTTCGCATAGTTCTATTTTCAAAAAACCTCTTACGTGGTCCCACTCACCAATGTTCTACGAACTCACCTGGAAATAAGCACACGTCTTCTCCGCACAATGCGTCCCCTCATCCGATCCATCTCCGCAATCGTTCTCAGAGTCACACTTCCATGTACTCGGCACGCATCGTCCATTGTCGCATTGGAATTGAGAAGCGGAACATGTCGCGTTGACGCAACCGCTCTCGTCCGAGAAGTCGCCACAATCGTTCTCGCTGTCGCATTTGAATGTCGCCGGTATGCAGCGGCCGGATTTGCACATGAATTCTGAGGCGCTGCATGTGGTTTCTGAAATGTATTTTTTTTTAATTAGAAATGGGATTGCTTTGCAAAAGCCAAGAGGCAAAGATGAGGCCGACAGTGAAGTGAGCTCGAGCTCACCCAGAAAATGCCTATTCACTCGTGCCTTAAAGAGGTCCAGGTTGTATAAACTCGGAAATGCAGAAGCCGGCAAGGGAATTCCAAACCTTAGCAGTACCAAAGATGATGAATGATAAGAAAAGTTAAAGCTAGAATATGCGAAACCAAGTTGGCAGCCTAATCTTCTATTACGAGAGACAATCAGACATCAAGAAATAATTGGTTCGATTTAGAAATTGAAGGCTTTCTGGTGTCAAACAGGAACAGTTATTGATCATGATATGTAGTTAAGGATACGAATCATTCCAGTAGAAAGTATTAAAAAAAATGCAATTGGGAATATTCAATTCCCAATTGCATATATTCTTCAGTCTCAATAAAACCAAAGCGCGATCCCAAGTCGGGTCCATTATGTAGTCAATATATCTTAAAATAAATATACTCACTGGTGCAATTCTGTTCCTCATCACTGTTATCCAAACAGTCATCGTCTCCATCACACACCCAGCTCTTCGGTATACAGCGCTGGTTATTACAAGTGAAGTCCCATGTGTTAGGGCACGCTTGCACCGGCGGCTCTTTATTAGGATCAGCCACACAGCTAACACCATCAGTGTCTAACTTCTCTCCATAAGGACAACCGCACTTCACTTGTAAGAGCTCGGTGTTGTTTCTTGGAACAGCGAAGCAAAGCTTCTGACAGTTGCCATTGTTCACCGCGCAAGGCTGATTTGGATGTATTTTCTGTATATATTCGCTGTAAACTTTGACGCCGTAAAGCCTATTAGTCTGAGGCTCTCTGACCATTATGTCTTCCTGTTCCCCGGTGAGTTTGTGCAGTCTAACTATAGCGTCTAGTCTCCAGTCTGTTATATACATGAACTCCTTATAAATTACAATGGAAAATGGATGTCTGATGAGCCTCGAGTTTACCGTCTTGACATCTGTGCCGTCTAGTTTAGCGTGCTGCACGTGGTCCAATAAAGCGTCGCACCAGTAAACTCGGTCAGCGTCGAAGTCAATAGAAAGACCGTTCGGCCACCCAAGAGTGACGTTTTCGAAAACTAATAAGCCGGTTCCATCTGTGTTTGCTCGGCTAATGTTAGCGGGCCGATCCCATTCGGAGAAGAATATATAACCCTTGTTTGGATGCACCACAATAGCTCTCGGTCTTTTCAGGTCTTTAAGCAAAGTCCTCTTGTATGTGACATTTCTCGTGGATAAAACATTAAGTGTGCCTTTTCTTGAATCAATGTAATACAAGTTCTTCGAAGCCCAGTCGACTGCTAAGCCTTCGACACCTTCATTTTGCGATGCCAACACTATTTCTCTAGTGGTCCCATTTCTATGTACTCTGTAGATCACGTCTTGTAAAACGTCTGAGTAGTAAATATGCTCGTCTCTAGCATCAAAGTCTAAACCAACAAATCTCGCTCTTCTAGACACTACGGGTAATATGGCTTCACTGAAGCCCTCTATAACAGGATTCAGGACTTTGCCTTTGATGAACCTCTGTTGGGAATACATTAGGAACTCCGATACGATATCACAGCTTCTCAAGTCAGACTCTAATCTAAATCCTATGTTGCAGGCGCACCTGTAGCCTAGCCCGCCATTCTGCAGGGCGGTTACTATGCACATATGCGCGCAACCTCCATTATCATTGCCACAAGGGTTGTTCACTGACGTCTGTTTCAGGGAGTGTATGACACTGATTGCTTTGGGATCTCTGATGTCCTTCATCTTGTAAATGGCCTGTATGCTGGTGGAGCCTTCGAATTTGTCGACGGAGCTGATGCCTTGTTTAGTAGCGTCTGACCAGTATACCCGGTTCTCGAAGAGGGCGAGACGGGACGGACTGGGCACTTGTTGTCCACGCAACACGAGGAACCGGTGGTTGCCGTCGTAGTCGACTGTTTCGATGTAGTCCAAGAGCGAGTCGCACCAGAAGACGCGGCGAGCGATGATGTCCACGGCGATACCGGACGCTTTGTAAGCTGCTTCAGAGACTATTGATTTTGCGTGCGTGCCGTCCATATTTGCTCGTATAATCTGGAAGGTAAAAGGTTAGCTTTGTGATTTCCATTATAACAGCGATTATAAAATAGAAGTTTATGCAACTGGTACATAATGCCTAATTATGTACAGTTGCATACACTACTTTACCTACATCCATATATTAAATCCTCTTTCATGTGTTTCGTGTGGGCACGTCTCGCCGGCGTGCGCCACGTTTGCCTCGACAGGCCGGCCCGCACGCCGCAGCCAGCCCGCAGCTGTGTCCTTATGGTTGTGCGTGATCTCATAAGAGTATTCTATTTGGTGTTCTTATAGCTCGCGCGCAACCGCTGCACAGTATATTATAAAGCGGGGTCTTATCTACGGTTTTTGAACTTATTAAAGAGGATTTACTATATGGGTGTAGATAAATGGACTAATGGGAGCGTGGCTAAAAATATTATAACCTGTTCTAACATGTCTCTTCTATGCCAAGGCATCTGCCAAGTAGTGTTGGTCGCCGAACCAGAACAATCAGTGAGTTCGCCGCCTATTTCATAGAAATAATGTACTCTTTTTACGTTTCGTCTGAGACGCTTTACAATCGCATGAATGCTGAAAAGCGTACGAGTGCGCTCACCTGATTGCTATCAGCAACAAACATCAACCCCAACGTGGGGTCCAGCGCAATATCCGCTGGACTCGTCAGATTCGAACCCAGCACCACAGCGTGCCAGCGCCCGTCCAGTTCAAACACGTCTATCTTCTGCCCCACAGCGTCCGCGACGTAGAGTTTGTCGCCGACCCAGTCTACGGCGAGCGCGACCGGCGCCCAGGAGCCGGCGACGGAGATGTCGTTATCGTAACTCGTCGAGCCGACGGGTGTGCTCAGTTGTTGGATGTGGATCTGGAGAATAACAAAATAGTTCGATTAAAATAAAAATGAAAATCGTTGCGAGAGTCCGCTAGATGCGGGTGGCGGAGGACCGGTAATTGTGGCACTCTTTGGGGGAGGCATATATCTAGCTGTGGACGTCTTTCGGCTGATATGATGATGAATATTTTCTTCACCTTGTCCTGTTCCCATTACTTGGGATTGGTGGTTAGATATTTTTCGCTAGGATTATCTTTCTTGGAAAGTCTTTGGAAATCTTGCAGTAGACATCCATGTCAGTCGCGGTTTTTCTGGTGTCTTTGGTGGGGAGAACTTATTAAGTACTTTTCGAGTTCTGGTTCTCTAAGTAATATGTTTGATAATTCGGTTAATATTTCTCTTGAACAGGAAGATGAACAGGCAAGCACCATATGAGTCGTTTTAAAAAAAAAATGTACATAGTTAAGGGCTCAATGAAAACAAAATTACGATCGCGGCCTTTGTGTAACGAAAGTTAACGCCATACAAAATATATGAGTCATCGTTACACAAAGGGATCAATTAAGTTTTGTTTTAATTAACGCCATTACCTACGTTCAAATTTGAAAACTACTCATATATGTTTGCGATGTCTATAGAGATCACCCAAATCACATAAGAAGCCTTGAATTAACTCTGTATATGGCCAGTAATCCTAGCGGATCCCAGGCATCCTACAGGATGCAACTGTACTGACGGATAGCGCTAGGATGTTGATGATTATGATGGCCGTAATCCTTTACATGAGGTATTTAAACATCGATAGCAAAGACTACTAAAGATAAGATCATGAAACCTCACCTTTCTAGTTTTAAGATCAGACCAAAACAGCAGATTCTTCTTATAATGGAAGTCCAAGCCTGCAGCCGCAGTCGCGTTGGCTAGCGTAGCGGGCGCTCGCCCGTGCATGTCCATACGTAGGATGGCCTTCTCGTAGGCTAGAAGTAAGGATGGGGCCGCAGAGGCAGAGGCGACGCAGCGGGAGCCGTCGACGAGCGTGTAGCCGGGGGCACAGGCGCATTTGTAGACTGGAAAATACAGATATCAATCAATCAATCATTCCTTTTCTCACAGGCCAGATGAAATTCAATAATACGTCAATGGTCAATAACGCGCATAGAATTTATTGCAAGAACATAGAACAGTTACATAAGATGTTATAAGAAATATGAAAAATATGATTCTACCAATATGATTCTGAACCACAACTTATATCCAGGTGTATTGACACACATCTGGTGACAGTAGCCACACCTTACACTCGTCGCGGTCGACGCAGGTGCGGTTGTCTGGCGTAAGCGTGAGCCCGGTGGCGCACGCGCTAGGTATTCAATTAACTTACATCCAGGTGTATTGACACACAGCTGGTGACAGTAGCCCCACTCCTTGCACTCGTCGCGGTCGACGCAGGTGCGGTTGTCCGGCGCGAGCGTGAGCACGGCGTCGCACGCTCTAGATATTCAATTAACTTACATCCAGGTGTATTGACACACAGCTGGTGACAGTAGCCCCACTCCTTGCACTCGTCGCGGTCGACGCAGGTGCGGTTGTCCGGCGCGAGCGTGAGCCCGGCGTCGCACGCTCTAGGTATTCAATTAACTTACATCCAGGTGTATTGACACACAGCTGGTGACAGTAGCCCCACTCCTTGCACGCGTCGCGGTCGACGCAGGTGCGGTTGTCCGGCGCGAGCGTGAGCACGGCGTCGCACGCTCTAGGTATTCAATTAACTTACATCCAGGTGTATTGACACACAGCTGGTGACAGTATCCCCACTCCTTGCACTCGTCGCGGTCGACGCAGGTGCGGTTGTCCGGCGCGAGCGTGAGCCCGGCGTCGCACGCTCTAGGTATTCAATTAACTTACATCCAGGTGTATTGACACACAGCTGGTGACAGTAGCCCCACTCCTTGCACGCGTCGCGGTCGACGCAGGTGCGGTTGTCCGGCGCGAGCGTGAGCCCGGCGTCGCACGCTCTAGGTATTCAATTAACTTACATCCAGGTGTATTGACACACAGCTTGTGACAGTAGCCCCACTCCTTGCACTCGTCGCGGTCGACGCAGGTGCGGTTGTCCGGCGCGAGCGTGAGCCCGGCGTCGCACGCTCTAGGTATTCAATTAACTTACATCCAGGTGTATTGACGCACAGCTGGTGACAGTAGCCCCACTCCTTGCACTCGTCGCGGTCGACGCAGGTGCGGTTGTCCGGCGCGAGCGTGAGCCCGGCGGCGCACGCGCACGCGCCGCCCGAGGGGGACGCCACGCATTTGTACTCGCAGCCGAGCGCGGGGCAAGACGCCGTCGCTGTAAAAAATAACCAATATAGTGGACAGTCTTACACAAATCTACAGTAGGTACCCGGCAATCAATATTTCCGAGCACTGGAGAACGTCTATCAATCATCCAATTTATTAATTGACGTTTCATATCATTTTCATTCAATACATACTACACTTTATGGACTTTAATTAAATTACATCAAATCGAAGACATGTAAACTTTCGATATGTGTAGTTTTTGACAAACGTCACAATCACTAAAGTGGAAAGGATCAACACACCAATCGCGTAACGCACGTTGACGCTGCGTTTGCGCAGAAAAACCTAATGCTTGCTGCGGTGTGGTTGGTCTTCGATGTTTGATAAAAGTCCTTTAGTTTCTGACGTTATGGATCTAATAGGCAATAGGCCCATTAGCGTTGAAGAAGTGGCTTTTGTTTTGTTTTGACCTAGTATAAAACAAAGATAGATAATCTACTCACAGCACGCAGCATCCTCATCAGCATTGTCCTCACAATCCTTCTTTCCGTCGCACAGTTGAGACCTCATAATACACTTGTGCTGTCCGCCGGGCGCGCCTTTCGGACACAGGTACTTGTTGTCGGGGCAGGCGATAGCGGTACAGTTGGCTTCGTCGGAACCGTCTCGGCAGTCTTTGTAGCCGTCGCAGTGGAATGTAGCGGGTATGCAGAGGGCGTTGCTGCAGCGGAACTGGCCGATGTGACAGGGTGGAAAACCTGAAATATAATGGTTTTGTTCAGTCAATAATTATGGCTTTCATCCTGACGTTAGTTACAGAATTTGTAGGAAGAGAAACAGGGTCGGGTATAGACGAAAAAGTGGTGGTGACGATAGGAGTGCGCGGTTGGAGAGTACCACGGGGAAGCCTCCGATTTCACATTTGACATTTTCTCCATCTTTAAACCTACAATAGTGAAGATGCAATTATAATATTTACCATTATTTTCTGACCAAAATGGTGAAAAAGCATAAAATAATAGCTACTGAAACGTTTTTACTTTATTATATAGTAATTTCAAACAACAATTTCGATTTGAATTAACGTGAAACGGAACGTGTTTTAAAACGGCAATCAGCACCTGGTGACGTCACACCTGTTATGACATTGACAACCAAAGAGAATATATGTAATCTGTATGGCTAGCACATGATGGCAACGTCAGTTTGTCGGCTTATCTCGAGCTATCCGTCACTTTTTAACAGCACCTATCAAAAAAGACGCATAGCTCGAGATAAGCCGACAAACTGAGGTTGCCATCATGTGCTAGCCATACAGATTATATATATATTATTCTCTTTGGTTGTCAATGTCATAACACGAGTGACATCACAGGAACTGTAGATCCGTCTAGCCGCGAAAGTTTAAATCATAGTATTTTATTTTTTTAATACACTCGTGGTCTATTCTACTCGTACATGCGATTCTTTCAAATGAAAGCAATAATGAAAATATTGCATCTTGCCTATTGTTAAAGTGGCACTGGAATTAAATTTCATGTGCTCTGCCTGCCCCTTTTGGGAATACAGGCGTGAGTTTATGTGTATGTATACAGGCCTCCGATACGACCACTTTTTACAGGTTACCACAAGTTTTGTAAGTCTTTTATACTCACTACAGTGTGCCTCATCCGAGTTGTCTCCGCAGTCGTTCTCGTGGTTACACTTAGCGGACATGTTGACGCACTTGTTGCCCGATTCGCATCTGAACTCGTCCAGCCGACAGAGCGTGCTGTTCGTCGCGCAGCCCTCCTCGTCTTTGCCTGTTCGGCAGTCTAGGTAGCTGTGAAGAATGGTAAGGGTTAGGTTTTATAACTTTCTTAGATCTTGTTGATGTATGTAGGATCGCCTGCGGACTTTTATTTTAACTTCAGTAATATTTGGATGAGTTTTTCGGAACTTATGTACGGAATATCATTTGATATTTACCGTTAGCTTTTCGGTGAAGGAAAACATCGTGAGGAAACCTGCATACATCCGCGAAGAAATACAAAGTTGTATGTGAAGTCCCCAACCCGCTCTGGGCCAGCGTGGGGACTACTGCCCAATCCCTCTCATCTATGAGAGGAGGCCTGTGCCCAGCAGTGGGACGTATATAGGCTGATGATGATGACCATGATGAATATTTGGAACATAAAAAAAACCGGCCAAGTGCGAGTCGGACTCACGCACCGAGGGTTCCGTACATAACAAAGGGTAGTAAGTTAAAAATTATTAAAAATATTTTTTTATTACATGATGTAACTAAAAATTTAAAGTTTTCGCAATTTTTCCTTTATTTGTGCTATAAGACGTTGCTTCGTACCAAATTTCAAGATTCTGAGTTCACGGGAAGTACCCTGTAGGTTTTGATTCCCTTGCGAAGTGTCGAGAATTTGCGCATATTTGCGGCTTAAACGGCTGTATCTTTTGATTGCGTTGGCTTAGAAGTTTGATTTTTTCACAGCTCCAAGGGACAGTAGACCTGAGTATTTGATATAAATTCCAGCTTGATTCCTTTCTCAGCTCCACGCCTTTCTGAGAAAAAGGGTCTTGACAGACAGACAGACGGACGGACGGACAACAAAGTGATCCTATAAGGGTTCCGTTTTTTCCTTTCGAGGGACGGAACCCTAATAAAAGTAGGTTTTTGGTTAATCAGGTTAATTGAACGACCAAGCCCTCGGGTGGATTTGATACCCTGGAGTTGAATTTGTGATTTTTATAGTAGTCTACATAGTAGTAGTCTACGGCGAACCGAATACGTATCTCCCTTATGGAGAGGGAGATATATTTCGTCTCCGGTTCGGTAGACCCACAGTTTTTTTTGTCCTTACCCATCGCATTTTTTCTCTTTCGGTATGCAGGGTCCTTGGGCACGGGCAGCCATCTTGCCGGACACTGACATCTCCACGCCGCACTGAAAGTCGTCCGGCTGACACTTTCTGTATGCTGAAATAAAATATTACACGTTAAATTTTAAGGTAACTCATCATCATCATTCGGCCGAAATACGTCCACTGCTGCATCTGGTCACCATATGCTAGGGCTATTGTACTGAGTTTTCGGCCCACCACTAAGTGAGACGGGCGACTATATGGCTACTTTTATGAAAATTGCCAAATGAAACATTGTTAAATTCGCGGTTCGATTTGCTAAGTCAAAGCAATTGTACTTCAACATGTGTTTGCGATGTTACTAGCTACCAAAATAAGAAAAACATGTCTAGACATTGCACTGACAGCAACGTTGAAAATAAAAATGGATGAACAATCTCTACTCCAGATATGCATGTCGATCGAACGGAAAGTGGAATGACTTGGAAGCATTTATTACACAACGCTTCCAGATCACAATGCACTTATCCCAAGTGGTCTGAGGTTCATCCAATAATTCGCAGCCTTGATCGAGCAAGCATTGCCTTAAATATAAACGTAAAAGTTTCTGTGTCTGTATTTAGTGGAAGTTTGATTATTTCACGCAAAAAATACTGAAGGGATGTTCCGTGCACTTTTTTCATGCCTGGCAATTTAAATTTGTACGCGTTGTCAATGGTACGCAAATACCATAATGGACGGTTGCAACTCTAGACGACTCACAAGCTCGTTGCGCACCTGTGCTTGCTATGAGTATTCGTTGGGAACTAGTTCCTGAATTTCCAACCCTGAGGGAAAACTGGACCTCGTTGGCATTATTCCGGTTTCTTCAGGATGTAAGATTAATAACGGGATATTTAGGTACCATGTATATTTGACCACGTATATCGGAGCGCTCGTGGCTCAGCGGCGCCGGGTACCGCTTGCCGTATCTAAGGTTAAGCAACGTGGGCAGCGGTCAGGACTTGGATGGGTGACCGCTTTGAGTGGTTACTAACTGAGCGCTCCCGTGCTTTGGAAGGCACGTTAAGCCGTTGATCCCGGTTGCTGTCTATGGCAGCAGTCGTTAAGCCAAGTTCCTACCTACCTACTTCTAACAGTCAAGTTGCCCACTCACTTGACAAAACCTAATCCCAATAAGGTCTAGTTTCCCCTCGGGGTTGGAAGGTCAGATGGCAGTCGCTTCCGTAAAAACTAGTGCCTACGCCAAATCTTGGGATTAGGTAGCGGACCCCAGGCATCCTTCAGGATGCAACTGTACTGGGATAACGCTAGGAGGATGATGATTTGACCACGTACCTATATCGGAAACTCACATGTACAAATATACATGGTATACATCCCGATATTAATCGTAATTCTAATGTTAATGACCATGTGAGCTTAAAATCTTATATTTTTCAGGATGTTTCCTTTCGCCTAAAAACTTCTGCCGGAAAGTAACTTAAATTTCAAATGATGATGTCCCCAGCTCGGTGTGAACCCACGACTTCGTGTTCGAATGGCACGTCCCGTTGGAATTATTTTGTGAATCAAAAAACCCGCTTTGCTCTCAGGAATTCAAAATTAAATATTAAACCTAACCAACGTAATGTAATGTGATAATGTCACATAGAACCCAGGTGTCCTATATTGTTTCAAACTCAATATTACTTGACTAATTTCGTTTGTAACAGGTACACGTCGCTGTCAACTTGTCTGGTACTCTAGAGCTTATTAAATGCCCTCGTTTCTTAAATTCATTACGCGAGTATAGAGATTTTGTTAGTTTCAATATACGTAAGTATATTATGTAGCAAAGGATATAGTGGGGCAGATTGCTAGAACAAATGGTCATAATAAATGTAGACACGCTGGACAAAAGCTCCAAATTTCTTCCAGGGTCTAGTTAGGTCCATAGCTTTATGTTTTTGATAGGAACCAGCTTCTCCGTCGGCCATCTTTAATTTTATAGGGATGGAAAGTTTCTATAGAAAAAAATATATTTTTAAGATAGAAACTGGGTAATTCGCTAATAGACTAAGCATGTAAGTGGAAGAAAACTGTTTTCAGCGTTTATCAAAATTTGCCCATTAAAGGGGTGGAAATGGGGTTTCTAAGTTTCTAGCTTAGAAAAAAGTTACTTGTACAAACTTTCAACCCAAAACATAAAGCTATGGACCTAACTAGACCCAGGAAAAAAATTGATGCTTTTGTCCAGCGTGTCCACATTATCACGTGAAACTGCCTCACTAATACGAGATAGAGAGAGGTTAAGTGAATTTAATGTGAAAATTTCCGGAGATCAAGGCCTTATTCCACTATATTGCATCATTTGACATTGACCTATTTATACCTATTATTTATACCTAAAGGCGCTCTTTGGGTATAAATAAATAATTTATTTTGGAAACATCTTACACAAATTAGCAAAGCTCATGTTATGGGTATGATGCAACGACAAAACTGGCAACCGTACTGTCTTCTCGAAGATTTCATGGTTCGAAATTTAATTGCCATACGATAAATAAACAAAAAATAAACGATACATAAATTTTAACGGTTACTTATATAAAAAAATACATAACGATAAGACCACTTATTGTTCACCTCTAGTTTTAAATCTTATACTCTGTATTTACCTTTTTTATTGAGGTGTGCAGTAACGAGTATTTATATTGTATTGTAGATATTTAAATACATTATACATACAAGAGTCAGGAACAAAATATTTGTGCTTCGTCAATAATGAATTTTCAGCGGTTTCTTTTAGATTTCTGAAAAACAGTGAGATGGAATTTGGATATGTCCCCTATAAATGAATGCCCAGGGGTCTTGAACCGGTTGAACGCTCGAAGTATCACCAGAGTGCAGTTTTATTTAATTAATATAAAGCCATTTCATTTTAAATAAAGCTTCATTTCATTACCACCCAAATCTCATTACCAGCCGCACTGAACCTACACACCTTCCCACAGTTCCCACCCGATATGAGAGCGCAGTATGTGTCTATGCTACGAGTATCTACACGTAGGTACACTGCCTTTTTCTATACAAAGCTTAGCGATGCATCGTTCGTAGATAATGTGGTTACCATACAAAGCCTAGGAAAAAGCCTTTGAGGCGAGTCTTATGGCTTTGTGTTATCGATAACTTTGAGCTAGAAAGGCACAATATAATGCGGATATACTTTGAAATAGGTTACTTCGACTAGGTTATCGATATTATGTGCTTCCAATCTCTCTACTTGTTATCGCAATATCGGTTGTATTACTTATGTATTAGTTATAAACATACGTAGATTTTTTTACTCACGAAGGAATGAAGTTTATCAGTTTGGTTGTGTGTTTGTTTTGTTGAATATTAGTTTGTACTTTGGGCATAGTAACCTACAGATTAATGGGACGGTCATTGGTCATGCCTGGATCATGTTCAATATTAAGATTTTTAATAATTTTAATACGCTATGAGATGTAGTGAGGAATGTGAACTATACTGACGAGCAAAAATAACGGGCACACTTTCTATGGAAGTTCCATACAAAGTGTACCCGTTATTTTTGCTCGTCATTATAGTTGTGTCCCAAACAGATTAAAGTTAATTCGCGTCTTTCCTGTGAACCATACATAAAGTGAAGTTCTATAAAACCATATTTTTTACCGGTCTCTTAGTGCCAGTTGCACCAACGTACGAACACAGACCGGTCATCGTCAAATATGGCGCCGGCAGCTGTCATCCCATAGAAACTTGTCAAACTTTCCATACAATCAGATTTGACGAACACCGCTTACGATTACAGACGGTTTGGTGCAACCCTTAGACTGCATTAACTACTTCTTTTCTTATATTTATCTATACATAATTAGCATTTTATACACCTATAGTACACATGTACGTGAGCGCACAACTATTGAACGCGGGATGGACGACTGTTGTTGTTTGATCTGTAGGTGATAGTGCTGACTAAGCATAACAAAACTCAACTAAGTTCATCGCATCAAAACGTGGAAATCGTGTATGGAAATGGACCACCAACAAAAGAACCCAATGGTTCCGTCACCACGGGCTGGATTAAATGCAAATTTAAAGCAAACGCGGACGGACCTATTTTTATGCCTCGCAACTTTGCCCACACAAAGGACGCGAGGCTAGCGCGCTAGGACCTGCTCCTATAACAAGGTATTCTCTTAGGACGCGGTCACTTGGTTGTATTCTGCTTTGTGTATTTGGTTTGGATGGTAGTGAGAAATACAAGGAGCGCTCGTCGGGCGGTCAGGACTTGGATGGGTGACCGCTTTGAGTGGTTACTAACTGAGCGCTCCCGTGATTTGGAAGGCACGTTAAGCCGTTGATCCCGGTTGCTGTCTATGGCAGCAGTCGTTAAGCCAAGTTGGAGGCCTTCGGGCGGCTTGAGAACTTCTAACAGTCAAGTTGCCCACTCACTTGACAAAGCCTAATCCCAATAAGGTCTAGTTTCCCCTCGGGGTTGGAAGGTCAGATGGCAGTCGCTTTCGTAAAAACTAGTGCCTACGCCAAATCATGGGATTAGGTAGCGGACCCCAGGCATCCTTCATGATGCAACTGTACTGGGATAACGCTAAGAGGATGATGGTAGTGAGAAATACACGTGGTAATGATAAGTTGTTGAACGGTAAGTACGATGACGGATGATAAGGATAGTACAATTACGAGTATCTATAGTAAATCTAAAGCGAACACGGACGGACCAAATTTTTATGTATTGCAATTTTCCCACAAAAAGAATCTCAGGCCTAACTGTTATTATGACGAGGTATTTAACGCGTTTACGATTAGTCTCAATTTGTATGCCAAAAAATAGTTACCAAACCAAAGGCCACCAAAGGCGCTCTTCGCGTTGCCATACAATTTTTTATTTTATTTATAATAGGATTGCTCTTGGCCAGCATCTAGCCAGGGGCAAAGAACAGACAAAAAAAATCTATAATTTGTATCAACAGACAGAAGTTTCATGGAATGTTTTGTTCGCAGAATTTTCATTTCACAGAAAACATTTTTTCTCAAAAGGGTTGCAGTTCTAACTTTACCTAACCTATTTTTCTGGTAGATCTAATTGAGTTCTACACAATGGCATCATAGCTGCAACTAAAAAGTTAACGGTTTCTAAAAAAAAAGTTAGTTACTATGAAATGAAAAAAAAAATTGAAAAATAAACGCATTTGTATTTGTATTTTTTGTATTTGTATGAAAAGTCTGCGAAACAGTAGGTACTATGAAACATTTTTCTGCAAAACAAAGGGGGACACCATATTAGGGCCTTAAGAGAGTTCCCTAACAAACTTTTGTGCCAACTTTAGCCAGTATAAATACACCTTTACCTTTCGCGAGTTGCATAGTTCAGGGTGCGCTGGGCGGAGCGAAATTGAGTCAATCCGAAGCACTGGCCTCACAGCTGTTGTCAAAGGATTTGCACCTCTAATACATGGAACTAAATAAGGTTGTTTTAAAAAGAGACAATTCACTTCTAAAGGTATAAGAGGAACTAGTTAAATATTTGATTTTATGATCCGTACACTGGTCACATCAATGACAAACCTACTGAAACGTAGGATTAAACTTAACAACTTCTGTATAATCTCTAAATCTGCTAGGCCGACGCGGCATAATAATAGTTCCCAAACTTACAACTTGTATAATCCGCTTTGGTCCCAAATCGAATCATCAATCACAGCGCTTATAAACTAACTTACTTAACTTGAAGTACAATATAAATATGTCGTTCAAAAATCTCTAAACTAGTTTTGACATCTTGACAATTAGGCTCGGTTTTGGAGGTACACAATTTAATACGACATTTGGTGTAACGACTCTAATGGATCTTCACTACATCATCACTACACAGTATAAAACAAAGTCGCTTCCTCCATGCTTCCTCCCGTATGTCTGTCTGTCTGTCCCTGTCTATGCTTAGATCTTTAAAACTACACAACGGGTTTTGATGCGGTTTTTTTAATAGATGAAGAAATTAAATGAAGTGTTGTCACAAATTTATATTTACTTTGTAGTTAACGGTGGGAACCTGTAATTGGCTTTTTTTGTGTCCTATCTTTATCATTATTGTATAATTGTAAGCTGTTGGAATTAAAATGAGAGACTTTTATTAGGCAGGCGTCCGATGTCTCACCCAATAGACCAGCCATTAGTCCATCATCTTCACCTAATAACCCGGTTCATTTAGATTCCATCAACCAACAATAGTCCCTATACACCCTGGCGGGTGCTGTCTCTGTGTGCGTCTCATGACACGGGCAGGGACAGCATCCGCTCGGTGTATCCCTTGCATTTCATTTAATTGTCAAATGGGCCTCTACGTGTTGGCTATGTGGTACTCGATGGCACTTCGGTACCTCGGTACTTCGGCTCCACGCACGCCTCCCAAAGGTCCGGGACACCATTGTCCCGTGAACGGGAAAGACATAATAATAATAATAGATGCCAGAAAGTTGCCTGCGACTCCTGCGAGTTTTTTGCCCGTTATTTAGGTACTAGGAATGTATTAATTAATTTTTTGAATATAACGACGGTGGCACTAATTATTCAAAAACATTTCGACGTTTATTACAAATCAATTTACTGCTTACTTATACTCTGATCTACCTCGATGTATTGGAACCGTATTAAAAGTTCCGGAGCCCAAGTTGAGTTGGTTCGCTGCGTCATTGCCATACAAAACATATATACACACATACATAACTAACAAGTATACTCGATAGGTACAACAATGTTGAAGTTGTATTTGAAACCCCAGGGATGTAGCGCGTAACATTGGAAGTGGGCATCGAATAAGGCCAGGCGCGAATCCTTGGATTTCTTGGATATAATGAACAATAGAATAGCCCTATATATAGTTTTTTTTTTTTAAGTTAAGAGTTATAATATTATGCTAATTTTAAGTTTACATATTCTCAAGAGAGCACGCCCCATATTTTCAAAATAAATACCCAAATTCACTGACTTTAAGGTTTTTCGACGACCTCTTTAGCTTAGTTGGTCATAACCCTGCCTGCGAAGCTGGAGGTCCCGGGTTCGAATCCCGGCCGGGGCAAGTAAAGAGTTATAATATTATGCCAATTTGAAGTTTACATATTCTCACAACAGCACACGCCATACTTTCAAAATAAATACCCAAATTCACTGACTAAGTTTTTCGACGACCTCTTTAGCTTAGTTGGTAGTGACCCTGCCTACGAAGCTGTAGGTCCCGGATTCGAATCCCGGCCGGGGCATTTATTTGTGTGATGAGCACGAATATTTGTTCTTGGGTCTTGGATGTTTTCTATGTATTTAAGTATTTATTTATCTATATAAGTATGTATATCGTCGCTTAGTATCCATAGTACAAGTTTTGCTTAGTTTGGGACTAGGTTGATTTGTGTAAGATTGTCCACTAATTTTTTTTTTTATTCGGGCACAGAGCAGCTAACAACTCTTAAACGATAATTAACATTTCCAATTAAGAATAATGATCAAATGACTGACAAAATTGGTAAACGAGCAATCAATTTCCACGGGCGGACCGCAACGAAAAACTTAATGGGAACCGTCTAAATGAAACCGAATGGAAACAAAAGAGATTGCGATCCAGATAAGAACAAATAGGACGTCGAAAACATCGGAGGCAAATCTCCTGGTGCTGAAACGATGCAATTCCAGGAGATGGAATAGTTGAGGCGACGGATAGGCCAATACATATTTAATTCTACCCAGATTTTCTCGCTCCATAAACTCCTTTTCAATATAAGTTCCAAGATATCTCCGATACGATAATTGCGCGATTAAAACTCCGACTGTCTCGAAACTTTGAAGATATATTTAGTAGAAAAAAGCCGGCCAAGTGCGAGTCGGACTTCGCACATTTAGGGTCCCGAACCAACCTTAAAAATGTGATTTATCAATATAATAGTATTTGTTGGCAAAATATACGTAATAATACATATTATCACCAAGTTTCAAGTTCATAGGTCAAAGGGAAGTTGAAAAATTCTTCGGAACAAATTTTGTGACAGACGACGGACCACAGCGACGGACGGACGGACGCCCGGGCGACAACAATAGGGTTCCGTTTGGAGCCTTCGGGTACGGAACCCTAAAAATGCACGTACGGAGGAATTTATTGAGCGTATTGGGGATAAATCTAAGTTTGTGTCGCGCGGCACATTTGAGTAGTTACAAAAGGAGTTATGGCCTCATTCTTCGCTTCAACGAGCGCGAGTGATAGCGTCGGCGTTACCAGCGTATCTGGGAAACTTGAAATACAGCTATTGTTTTCAGAACTCAAGTACTACTCCCATTAAAATTTGGGAACAAAGTTCAGTCTCGCAACTTCTTCCATTCCGTAGACAGATTTACATGAACTGTATATCACGGCGGTAAAGAAAAACGCAATTTCTACAACATTAAAAGTTGCCTATTTGTTGAGGACTCGTGTAGCCATTTTTCGTTGACCCGTCTATTTTTTGCGACGCTTTTGGATTCAGGTTGTGTGTAGGGCGCTCGGAAGTGTCATTTAAGATTGGATGACACTTTCGGCTGCCATGTCGAGTTCTCTTTTTAAAAGAAAATAGGCCGGTGTGTTTTGGAGCCGTGTTGCACGCCGAGGTGATCACTAGTTGTACGTACGTATCTTGGTTGCTATGACGTCATTTTTGGCCCGTTTTGTACAGTCTGATGCTTAAAAATTATGTCGATAAAAACAGATTCGATGAACGCAATTCTTTGTCAAGATATTAGAGATGCATGGTTAAATTTTTGGACACTCTGAAGTGTACACATGTATGCAATGGCAACTGTACAACTTGTTTTAGTTGCTACGAGATATTTATCTGTGAATATACGAGAAGATAACTGGAATGTGTTCTCAAAAACTATTCGATACAGAGAAAAAATAAAAAAAACCTTGATTTCACACGCCGCTCAAGAATGGAATCGAACCCGTTTCCCGTAGTTTGCCTGGCCAACGTTTTACCACTAGACTACCCAGACCACTACATCACAGCGAATCTTTGACTTGCAATGCACTCGCTACTAATAGCGTCGCCTATTTATTTTCTTCACAGTTAAAATAGGATATAAAAAGTACTTACTGCAGTCTGCCTCATCAGAGCCGTCCATACAATCCACATGCATGTCGCAGCGGTAATGTGCAGAGTAACAGTACGTCTTGTTCCAGACATACTGCCCGCAGGACAGCTCATCTTGCGCGCAGTCCGGCGGAGCTGTGGACAAAGTACAAAATACAAATACAAAATATTGATTTATACACATTGCTATTACACATGATCAAATCTTCATCATAACTCAAAATATGTTACAGACACTGCGATATAAGTGAATTAAATATTTTTTTATGACCCCTACACTAGGCTAGGTCTGTCTCGTTAGGCTGACACAATATTCGATTTCCAAAGAAAACATTAAAAACTAAGAATAATTTGTACAGAAAAGGAACTTAATCATCTAACCTCTATTATAGGTTGGTAGTTTAACTTTTAACAATTATTTGATATGAAGGTACTTGTTGTGTGTAAGTAAGCAGTTAGAAAATGGTCCTATTACATCGGAGCGGGGACAGTTTAAAGGAGCAAAGATTCCTTCTGCTTGGGATGAGAGAATGTTGTCTAGTTAGTCTGTAATAGTTTCTAATTATTCAGTGGAATCCTCCGCAGATAAAATTATCCCTCGGTTGAGATTGTGACTGTCTTTTTCTGAAGATAACTAGCTAACATTTATCTGACAGATACTTTTATCTGGGGATTCAAAAATCAGCCCTAAATGGTTTAAGGATGAAAGAAAAGACAAAATCCCATCAAAAACATTACATGTAAAAAGATGCAAGTCTCGCAACACAGTTCTTCTACAACAAAAAACTAATGATATGTAATTTTAAACCAAGTCGGTTATATTTTAGTCAATAGCACCGGAGGGGGTCCACAAAACAAGAATTCCACCGACTTGCATCGGCATTACTTTATCTTTTTAAATATATAAAATGGCTTAACTTAATAAAATGGCACAAAAAACAATAACCTAACAAATATCATGTGGACGGTAATTATTGTTGTATTATAACTAATTTTCTACACAGTATGCCATACGATTAAATAAATTGGGCTCGTTAGATGACAGATTAAGTCGTAATAATAGAGATCATTCTCAAAACGTGCCGAATTGTAAGGAAATTCTTACAAACCAATCAAGAAATGCCTGCTTCAATCATACCAACCTCACACTCAACCGTAAATCCAACCATGAATCTCGCTGTAACGCCTACTGTCACAACTACGGATACAACTGATGCACTCACTTCAGATAGACACATCTAAACACAATCTGTTGCACCAGCTTGTGTGTCAACGGAGTAACGTGTCGTATAGTACTTACCTGAGATGCACTTGGCTTAGACCCGTGAAAACCGAGTAAAAACAAATAAAAAGAAAAATAACAATAATATTTAAGGAAAAGGGAAACATTGGGATGTTTATAAACCCCACCTGTCCCTCTTGCGTAAGCACAATAGCAACGTGTGTGAAAGCGGGACGCATGTTGATACGGGATTATAATGAGAGTCAAAGTAAATTGTCGGGTGTTAAATGGCATTTGTGTATGTTTCACATGTGGACATTTTCCCAGACGCGACTACCATACAGTAGGTTACAAAATACCCTGTATATCCAGCCCAGTCTATGTGTCCAGTGGCCGTCAACAATTGGAATCGATCCCACGGATATTAGTGAACTCTGGTGACCACTGACCCATCCATAAATAGCGTAGAACGGCACCTTATTCGGGTGAGAAAGTATTTGTGAGTAAAAATACTCAAGTAAAAGAAAAATATCAACCTAGTTCACCTAGAAGTAGTCGACCGAGTAGTAGTCATCGGAGTAGTAATTTAGTAGTATTAAGTCCTAAACGCGCTGGCATCGCGAGAACCGCGCACCGGTTCTAAATATGTCGAGCGATATTCCACCTTTAAGACATGTTGTCAACTTGTCACTGCTTAGCTGAAATATTGTACGACATTGTGTCACACGAGAGAAAACTTATTCTAATCTTATGCCTTAGAGTCCCTCGCTACGCTCGTGCTTCAATTTTAGATCCTTTCCAAGTTCCTGTGCTAACGGCATTCACATATAATTTAAAATACACCAGAAAAGCGTCCTAGATTAAACTTCAGATTGAATTCTCCGCTATCCGCACACTTGATTTTGACAAATCTAATTGCTTCATTCTTATTACAAGGGAATAGAGTTCAACTTAAAATCAAAGCAAGCAGTTTATAAGTATTTCAAATACTCTCTTTGATCAATCCCTTCTGCAGCGGTGACCGGTGGCCGGTACTCGTGTGGGTCTCGATGCGACGACGTGTGAACGGGTCTGCGTGCTTCAGCAACTCAGTTATGTTTGTAAATGTACAAGTATATATAAATAACTGGGGATTTGTGCCGCAAAATATAAATAGTACTTCCGTTATTTTGTGGCTCCGTCTAAGAAAACCGAGGTTTGATAGCTAGAGTATATTGATACTCGTATAGCTTTGCATCGTTTGGGAGGCGATATATCGATTGAAAGAGACACCCTTTGTTTTTCGCTCCAAGTTGGCTTTTTAGACAAATCTCGTTAAATATCTGACTGTGTGCAGGTTTATTAAATTTCCTCTTGTCAGTACCTAGATGAGGCAAAATACCATCATATTAACTTAATCGTGTCTTTTAATAATGCGTTGTTTTAGTAGGCTGAGGAAAAAAAGGAAAATATAGACTCGACTTTGGATTTATTTTCTATCTAGAAAATTTTAAGCAATCATGTTTTGCTATTGTCTGTACCACAATCATATAGTCAAGAATCATATATCTGAAAATCAGCCCCTACTGTTTGCTAGTCTGGGCAGGACAGCGTTTCAAAGTCTCCGAATTTCTCAGTGTAGCGCCTTAATTTGTGTATTGTTGAAGATTGTCATGCACTAAGAGTGTATGTCTACTCACATAAAATTACTTCATAAATAAAATATAATTAACTAAAACTACACTTAAAAACGCTCACAATTGGCTTCATAAACAATAAGTACTCGTATTGCAGATAAATAAAATAAATAAATAATAGTGGACAATCTTACACAAATCAATGTAGTCCCAAACTAAGCAAAGCTTGTACTACTATGGGTACTAAGTAACGATATACATACTTATATAAATATAATAAAACTTATCACATCCTACAGACATAACGACAACTTTTAAATCGAACGGAGTAAAATTTCTACCTACTTGTTTCTGATTGGATTCTGTATTTAACTGATACATAATTGTATGTATGAAAATACCAAGCTAACTTGAGACACCCGTTTTCACTAGGAACGGTAGCTCTAGTATAAGTTTTTTCGAAACATTAACCAATTCGAACGCGTTTGCGTTTTGTCTTAAAATGTATGAAAACGCTCTCACCCAGTTTGAAATACGCGCGTTCATCGGTTAGCAACAAATGTTATACTCGCTGTTTTAGTTTCCACTAGTGACCACCAGAGGCGCTGTTCACGTTTTCATACCACTTTCATACATTTTGAGACAAAACGCAAACGCGTTCGAATTAGTTAATGTTGCGAAAAAACTTATACTAGAGCTTCAGGTATGTATCATTCTGTAGTTATAACCTCTACCTGTAATTCAATACGCAAGCTAGATGTCGAGATTATTCCTACAGACAAACATACTACTTGTAGCTCCTGGTGAAACCAGGTGTCACAAGTATTTGCATGTCCCATTTTATCCATTGACTACACAATAACAAAATCCGCATAAAATATGAACAAAATCTCATGATATATTTGTAAGTATTACGTATTCGTAAGTTATTCTTCAAATCCTAGCTCACAGCGCTCGACACGCCACAACTTCATTTGTAGCAAGGTTGAGTGAAGTCTAGAAAATCCCCATTCGTACCCGTCTCGCATCCGTCACGTCCCCGGGGAGCCATGTGCATATCAAGCGACTTTCCGATCCTGATGCGCTTGCCTATGCCTATCCTAGGTATATCTGTCCCAACTTACATGTCGATTTTAGAATGGCATTGTCGTGCGCTCTCGCTTCCATTAGAGCTGTTTAAAAAAAGACTAAGTGCGTGTCGGCCTTCGCACATTTAGGGTTCCGAACCAACAGTAAAGTTAAATTGGTTTTCATATCAATATATTAGTATATGTTGGTAAAGTATACGTACGTAATATGTATAATCATTATCACCAAATTTCAAGTTCATAGATCAATGGGAAGTAAAAAAAATATTTTATGACAGACGACGGACGGACGGAGGGACGTGTGAGTGACAGCTATAGGGTTTCGGACCCTCCGGGTACGGAACCCTAACAATCGCATGTTATTGTCATACCAGTATCATACAAATAGTAGGTATGAATCCTTAAGTGGGAGTTACAAGTCATGATAAAGTTTGGCCTCACGATGGAAACTGTTCCTTAGGCTACTTGTAACTTATACTGAGCGAGGCCAAAAAATCCACGCAAAAAATTCAAAATGGCGGCTATTTTAGTTTCCAATTTTTTTTATTTTTTTTAGAACTCAAAAATGCTTCGTGCTACACAAAAACTTTGTATGAGAATTATGTTTTGCATAAATTTATCTATAACTTTGGTTATTATCATTTTCTCGATATATCTAATAGTTCATGAGAAAAATGGTGTTCAATATTGCGTTTCTTGTTAAAACACTGTTAGTCAAAAGGCTTAGCAAAATCAAACTGCATCGTATGCAGAAATCAATCCATTTTCTCCAGTGATACTAGGAACCAATATAAAGGATTTCATCCGGCGAAATGAAAATTTCATCGACGGGAATTCAAAATGGCGGTCATTTACCAAAGGGGGAGCCGCATTTTTTAAAAAGTGTATAATTTCAAAACGGCATCTGCTATTTAAGTAATATGGGTATCAATCGATTGGTATTGACACCATTAATTAAAATAAGAAAAATACCATATAAAAAATTAAAGATGGCGGCCACCTATAACAAAATTGTAAAATTTTCATTCTTCTTTTTTCCGTTATATTAAAAATAACAACTAAATGTCCAATGATATAGTCAATTTATTTATATATTTACATAAATTCTCATAGTATTATCTACGCGACAAAACAAAAATTATGACAATCCGTCGATTAGTTTTTGAACTATACGAATTACAAACGAGCCTCGGCGACTGTGTCATAGTAGTTATAGAAACAAACTGCACTTTTGTAATGAAAGCAAGTCGCTTTTGCACAATGGTATTAGTGAAGAGACCAAACTTGATTATTTTTTCGATAATATCTAATTTTCACCCGTCAGTAACCGAGACTACGCCACTTCGAAATTATAAGTCTAAAACGTTCTACTAAGTTGCAATATCAATAAATGTGGCAATCGATAGAGAAAAATGTTGCTCAACATAAAAAATAACGCTGTGATTTTATTTAACATAACTTAAGACATAGACAATGATAATAACCAAAGTTATAGATAAATTTATGCAAAACATAATTCTCATACAAAGTTTTTGTGTAGCACGAAGCATTTTTGAGTTCTAAAAAAAATAAAAAAAATTGGAAACTAAAATAGCCGCCATTTTGAATTTTTTGCGTGGATTTTTTGGCCTCGCTCAGTATAAGTTACAAGTAGCCTAGGGAACAGTTTCCATCGTGAGGCCAAACTTTATCATGACTTGTAACTCCCAAGATCCATTTATATGGGGATTCACACCTACTAAAACACCGCGAGCTGAATAGACCATCACATCTTATTTTTTCTCATCCTCGTATGGAAATTATTTGAACTTGCAATTTCGACCCTCGCTGCTTGCAACAAAGTTTTCTTTTCATTATCGATGAACCGTCCGGTGGCGTTCTATTCCTATTGCACTTCGATATGGTAGGAAGACTAGGAAGCGCTTGTAGAAAGAAATGGGTTTCGGAATAACAACTCTTGTGCCAGGTTCCAGGGTTGATGTTTCAGCGACAATCGTGTAGGAGAAAGGACGTTTTTATTTTTGTGTTACAAGGATGACGCTGCAATAACTCGAAAAGGATTTTCTGCGAAAATCTTTGCCTTCGAGCAGAATAATGGGATTGATAAGAAAGACTGAAGGAATAAGAAGTTTAGGAGATAATCGTTGATTGTAAAAGTCATCCTCCTCTATCGTTCCCGGTTGTGCCCTAAAGCGGGTATTACACTGTCCTGAATCAGGCGTCCTAACTAGTGGAGGGGAGTTGAAGCATCTCGCTCTAACGTATATGTCGGAACCCTTCTAAGTGTCCTGAATTCAGGACAGTGTAATACCCGCTTAAGGCTGGAAACAGTGCTCGACCGACGGTCAGTGCGTACCGTCGGTCGGGCGCCGACCGACGTAGATATATCTATATCTATGCAAGTCTATGGCTGGAAACAGACCGACAGTACGACCGACGGTCAGCGCGTATGGTCGGTCGGCTGACGGTGAGCATCGCTCTGGACGCACGCATGCTTTCGTACAGCGATAGCTACGTCGGTCGGCGCCCGACCGACGGTACGCACTGACCATCGGTCGAGCACTGTTTCCAGCCTAAGGAGCGAGTTTGCGCTTCAGAGAGATTGGTTGAGCGGCTTTAACCGAATCTAATGTCTCAGTGGAGTTAAGCTACTGGGAGTTATGTAGCTGGTTCACTAAACCTAGCCTAGCTGAGAAGAGTCCAGCAAGAAATATACAGGGTGATTCCTGTAACAGGAGCAAATATTTAAAAGGACGCGTCCTTAGAGCATCTTAACCCCTTATGTCCAAAAATTTTATTTATTATTTAAATTTGGAGAAAATTTGATCTAAAGTTCGGACCCTCAAGTAATGACCCACAATCGGCTGCCCGAGGAAATAAAAACGTTGGATGGTAATTTATTTAAGTCTAAATTAAATAGCTGGTTGTTACACGAATGTTTTTATAGTGTTCGTTCTTTTCTGGAGAAATATAAGATTGTTTAGTTATAGACTTAAATATTGTATTGACTATTTGATTATATTATTATTCATATTTGACATGTTTGACATAAATTTGACATATTTCATATTTGACTTCAGCAATATGTGTAGTTAATATATGAATTTAATGATTAGATTATAATGAATATTTGCACGCCTACACCGGCTGAATACATGACACTATACATAATATTGTAACATCCCTTTTAATACTGTGATCTATGCAAATAAATATTTGATTGATTGATTGATTGATTGAATGGATTTAGACACCGCGAGATCATAGCACATCCGTTACTTCGGATTCAGAGGTAGCATCAAGATATGACTCGTCATAGTATTAGCATTTTCAGTTTAAAAAAATATTTTATAGCTTTTTTAGAAAAAAAAATCGTGTTTTTTTAAAAATCGTTATTAATATCACTACGAAAAAGTAATAAAATATCTACAGGACAACTACCAGCGCCAAAAAAAAATAAAAAATTTTTTTTTTCAACTGTAACCACGTGGAAATAATTACAGGCAAGGTTAATTATCTACCATTTAATTCATTGATCCTGTTACAGGAAACACCCTGTAGAATCTCCAATTGAATTCGAGACCCCCCCCCCCACCTAATTTAAATGAGCGAGTGGCACACCAACGCGGCCTTATTTCCAGTAATTCCGGCCCGTGATGACGTCACTTGTCGACGTCCCAATATTTCACGGATTCAGGCGAAGGCTCGAGTGCTACGAACTCGCTACGCCGTAGCCGCGTAGGCACGCTACGCGCAACTAGCCCTTGAACTGAAAATGAACGAAAAATTTAACGCTTGACTTTAGAAACATTTCGCCAATTGATACGTGACAATTAATACGTGAACTTAACAGTTTGATAAAATAAAGCTAGTTCAACGCTTTTTGAATCGTTTTCAATTGGAATTTTGGTGGGAAAGCAAAAGTGTGAATCATAGAAAAAGAACCATAGAATTTGTCCCTTCTGCTGTCAACACAGTCAATCCTCAAATTTTATTAAGGGTAGGCAACGCGCTCGTGTCTCTTTCGGAGTTGCTAGCGTCTATAGGCGGTGGTGTATATATAAAAAAAACACATAGACTCTTATAAATTACTCTTTAAGAACTGACAGCATCTAGCCAGGGGGCAAAGATGAGGCCGACGGTGAAGCGAGCTCACCCACAAAATGCCTATTCACTCTTGCCTTATAAAGGCCCCTGGTTATATAAGCTCGGAAATACGGATGCCGGCAGGGAATTCCAAACATTAGCCGTGCGCATTATAAAAGATGACGTAAAGCGCTTGGTTCAAGCAGAGACTAGGAATTATATAGACTGCCAATGCCTATACATTGTGGCGTAATTTTAAAATAATGGGCCTGCTGTAGCTAGTTTCACTATGGAGAGATCACTTTACAATTTAATTCGTATGCGACTAAGACCTCTGCTTAAAACATAGCGCCATCGGTTGGGAGCTTCTACGTTGTGTTCATAGATGGCGCTATGGTTTAAGCAGAGGTCTTAGTGGCATACGAATTAAATGGTAAAGTGATCTCTCCATAGTGAAACTAGCTACAGCAGGCCCATTATTTTAAAATTACGCCACAATGTATAGGCATTGGCAGTCTATATAATTCCTAGTCTCTGGTTCAAGTAAGAGGAATCTTGTTATATTAGCATTGCTCAAAACCAAGCGTTGATTGTTTTCTCTTGTTTGCCTACGTAAACATTTCATTCCTTGTTTCTGCACTAAACAAACATAGTTATTGTTGCACGCCATTAGTTGTTGACCCCTGCCCGTCAACTTTGTTGCCAACTCAACTCGTTCGTATCTAATGATGATTGCCCACGCACTTTAGTTAATTCAGTGGAAATTAAGTTTCGCTGTCTGCGAAGTTATTGTAACATTGCGAAATTTGCTTTAAATTTGAATAAATATTTGTTTTTCAAGTTAGATGTTAGTGTACAGTTTAATGTCGAAAACTGTCTGCCGCTGTTAATTTATATAATAAACAGTAACATTTAATCATTGGCAAAAATAAGTAGCATTTGAATTTACTAGTTCATTTATGAAATCGATTTTCCGTCGATTATGGTTCACGAAATATAAGCTGCACCGATTCGCCACACAAGTTGTTCGAGGAATCGGTGCAGCTTATATTTCGTCAACTATACCTAAACCCAGTGCGGTAATTAGATCCAAATTTAATACTACTTAATACAAAATTAATCTAATATATACGACACCTTTTTTGTGAACATTTTGGAAGGGAAAATTGAAGGAAGAAGGGGAAGAGGTAGACCCAGATTGACGTACTTCAATCAAGTGAAGGAGAAAATTGGTGCCGCGTCGTATCAGGACGCTAAAAGACTGGCAGAGAACCGAGAAGACTGGCGATCTCTCCACCGACAAGAGCGTAGCTCTTAAGTTTGATGATGATATAATTTCCATACCCACAAACGCTACGTACAGATACATCTAGACCAATTTAAACACGATTTATGGTTGGCCTACGCAGAAACGGCAATTTGTCACGGTGTCTAATATCGAAATTTGCTGAAAATGGGTTATTACATTTTGTGCTCGCCCTATTTGTCATGGCCATAACCCATAACATCTGTGGTAGGGGAGTGTCATATATTAATCATCATATATTTGACTGGTCTACGGGTTAGTGTAAGGGACAAGGGTCACGGTTAAGACGAGGTTATAGAGACAATGGGACGGGACACCTAGAGGACAACGTAGAATAGAATGTCTATTCTAATATGCCTTTTAGTCGTTACAATAACTGAAAATAGAAAAGTAACTAAACAGCGGGGTTGGCTATTATTTAAGTTAGTGTTGTAATGACTTTTAGTCTGCAAGTTAAAGTTTTTCGGGTTAATCAGGCCTACTACGGTGTAAATAAAAAATCAGAACACAGAAGTAGACTGGTAAGAGTTGTCTGGAAGAGATCGCTTTTTAGTGTCAATAGTTTATACTGTTAAGTTTTGTTTTTTGAGGCGTGCATCGCATAAGCCTAGGAACGGGGCGTGTCCGCGCGGTGACATGTTTGTTACACGAGAAAACTGCCAATCGAGTACCACTTTCTACTGCGCGTCAAGTGAGTAAATCTCTGCGACATTAGTAAGCTTAGATACGTCACAAAAAATAAACATGTCTATCTCGCCCCAAGATAGAGCGGGACGCCCGCGGTCTTAGCTCAGCCACAGAATAAGTAAATAGTACTACGTATAGAAGTCTCACTGTTAACAAA
This sequence comes from Cenopis cana, assembly GCA_951800055.1. Lineage (NCBI taxonomy): Eukaryota > Metazoa > Arthropoda > Insecta > Lepidoptera > Tortricidae > Cenopis > Cenopis cana. The sequence continues at coordinate 3,014,682 of OX637483.1, read as the reverse complement.
TCCGCGCGAGGCAAGCCAAACGAGCCTTAAACGTGGTCATCTCTTTCTATCGTATGAAGCGGTCGCCAGAAGGGGTACTTGTCGCGGCGCGACGCAATCGCGGAGTGGGCCGCCCCTGCCTCAGCTGACCTGACTCCGTCCCGCTGCATGTATGACCACAGCCTAACTAGCAAGGGACACGCATTAGTCTGAAGGATGTACGACCGACTCATTGTTTTCAGTAACATGTGAATAATGGGGGGCAGCCGCAACTCCTTAAGACCTTATTTACGAACTTTAAGGGTACCTATAAGTAGTTTTGTTTCTATCGCTTGGTAAATATATGACTGCGTCTTTTATATACAAGTCAGTTAAATGGGAATGTTGTGTACAGTCTGCCAAGAACCACGCGGACTAGCAATTTTTAAGGTCAAAAATTGGTAGACCGCTGTTTTGGCCGATTGTGTTATGGAAGGGATTTCTCAATGATGTTAAATACAATACAAATCGGTACTCTTTATTGCACACCTCAATTAAAGGACACAGTGCAGTACAAAATCACAATAAGTTGGGTTGAGGCAAACGACAGAGGTCTTATCGCCAATGTCGTCCAAACAACCTTAGGGTAGCGGAAATCAAATCTAATCATAACGATTTATGAGGTGGCACAAGGATAATATATGAAAACTCCTAATAATTACAACAATTATACTAAATTAAGAATAATTTACATACATAAATATAACTGTTCGACATGATGCCCACGGCCGCTTTCTACCATCGCACCGCTCGCCGTCGGCAGGGCATTCATCCTCACACCTTAGAACCAAAATGGTCGCGTACGGTACGGTTTAAGAGGAATTTCCTCCCTCGCACGCTCCGGTTGTGGAATGAGATGCCGAGGTTTTCCCGAGGGGCTACAATATGGGGGTCTTCAAGAAAGGAGTGTATAAATTTTTAAAAGGGTCGGCAATGCGCGTGTGACCTTTGGGGTTGCAAGCGTCCATAGGCTGCGGTGACCGCTTACCATCAGGCGGGCCGCACGCTTGTTTGCCACCGACGTGGTATAAAAAATAATAATATGTACAAATTCTACGCAAACATATACCGACACTTACAGACAGCCACAAACGGCCATATCAATTTAATTATTTTAGAAATAATAAGGGGATGGTGCTTTCTAACCCAGCACCACGCGGCATCGTTTATAATAGGTGCCTAATTATATTTAATTAATTTAGGAATGATCGAATCGAATGGTGTAGACTGTAGAAACTTGTTTATACAGTTTAAAGTGTAAACTCCTAAGCCCACTGAAGTCAGCATAATATTTGTTATAAAAAAAGCAGACGAAGACACCGCTAATAACTAGTTTGTACGCGTAACAAAGTCACAGATAAGGCCACGCATCCAATAAACTGCAGCGCGTAGGCCGTCCATCCATCACGCCATTGTTGCAGCGTTGAGAAATGGTTCCGCAATTTTTCGCATTGGACGTGGGCACAAAATAAATAACACAGAAGCGTTGAGGCGAAAACTATCTTTATTCTTCAAGGAACTATAAACTGTAAGTTAAAAAATATCTTAGCAATTCTTGTATATATATTTATTTATATATTTATTTCGAGGATCTCGGAAACCATATGTGGGGATTTTCGGGGACGAGCAAACGATCTAGGTAGGTCTCATGCCCGGAAAAACGCCGAGCAAAGCTCGGTCGCCCAGATATTGATTTATTAAGAATATTTTCTGAGGGAATTGACAAGTGTAATGTGATATTTTCCCTTCGTTACTACTTAGTATATCATTATTTGCGGCCAAATATCATAGATTTTACGTTTATGTTTTTGATGTATCATTACTCAGAATCGACCAATTTCAAGCTAAATACTAATTGTTTTTTCCGCTTAAATTCCACCGCACACAAACAAAGCAAAAAACAACTAGGTATGCACCGTATCTACACGACGGCGCGCACACCCACAGCGAACCTCTTACTAATCTATGGGCAATTGTACGGATTGGGCTATGGAGGGGCACGCCTTCGTGGATGACACTATATCTCTCTTCTCTTCTCTCTTTCAGCATATTTGCGTCCACTGCTGGACATATGCCTCTTCCATGCCTTTCCATTTCGTTCTGGACGTAGCGGTTCTGGTCCAGGTTGGCCCTGCCGTCTTCCTGATGTCATCCGACCATCTGGCTTGCGGCCTTCCTACGCTACGGCTTGCCGCTCGAGGTCTCCATGGCAGAACTCGTTGGCTCCATCGGTCGTCGTCTCTTCGGCAAATATGACCGGGCCATTGCCATTTTAGTTTTGCCACCCTCTTACCAATGTCGGTGACTTTGGTGCGTTGGCGGATGACTTCATTTCGCACTCTATCTCGTAAAGAGATCCCGAGCATTGCGCGTTCCATAGCTCGCTGTGCTACTTTAAGCCGGTGCACTTTCCCGGCAGTCAGCGTCCATGTTTTGCAAGCGTACGTCATCACTGGGAGAACACATTGGTTGTAGACCCTATATAGACACTTATATCTAGAACTGTTAAAAGCATGGTATTTTTTTAATACACTACTGGAATTATGTTATGTTACTTTAATCATAATTTTAATTCCAATATTTTTTATTGTTTGCAAGTAATTTCAGAAGGACACGCTCATTGCAGGATGGCCGTATTTCTTGCTTCCGAGTTTACTGTGCTCTTTATTCACTCTGTGAGATGAGAATTCGCCGCCATTATTGTATTGTCATCGGATTTACGGGTTGCTGTGCTGCATGCATATATTACACCACTATACGCTTGTTTTGTCCTGGGATATATTTTATTTTTTAACACGCTTTTATTAGGTCGATCTGTATGTAACTATGTAATGGAATCTATGGTAACTAATTTAACCATCTTCCAAGGATCGTAGCGTCATGAAAATTGGCAGCTGTATGTAGTTCTGATGACAATACAATAATATGGTACTGTCGAACTGATCTGATGATGGAGCCGGAAGATATGAACTGGAACTTCATGATGGAACATCGTAGAATAGCTGTGTTTGGATTTGTTAGAAAAGTCTTGTAATGAACTTTGACCACGATTAGGTTTCAAGGTCTGATAATGAAGCCGAAAGATATGCACTGGCATTCCATGATGGAATATTGTATCATAGTCGTGTTTGCACTTGTGAGAAAGGTCGCGTAATGGACTTTGAAAACGATCAGGTTTCAATTAACCCGCAAAGCGTGTTTTTCTAGTATTTTTAAACTATTAATTTTTTATATTTGATGGAGATGACTTCACGACGATGTCAGTTTTGCTGCTGCTCATGCTGGGGATACGGAAGTCTCAAAAACTGACATCGTCTATCATAAGGAAGACAACATAAGTCTATGACATTACCCATAAGATAAAAAGGTCAAAATGGCGATCGGCAGGCCATATGATACGAGGTAAAGAAAAGTGGTGCAAGAAAACTACAGTATGATACGAGGTAAAGAAAAATGGTGCAAGAAAACTACAGATGGATGGAACTACATGGTATACTCGAGAAGGACACAGAAGAAGAGGCAGACCTCAGAAGAGATGGGACGATGACATTATGCCAGGTGTCATATGGCTTTTGCCGAGGGGCAATCAGATTTGCAAAACAAAGGAAGACACAAATAATAGAATATGACTAAAAAGTGGAAAAAAGTCTGAATACAAGACTAATGATGATGATGGAATCATGGTAGTGGTAGCACTTTAAAGTAGTAAGTACTAATGACATTTACCATTGGGCAATATGATCATAATATTATACATTCTCAATTTAAATCTTTAACGTAATTCTCTGTAAACGGTTCTATTGTAGGTACGGTTTGTAGATTAGATTAGATTCATTTATTTCATGATAAGAATTACATTATAAATTTGTACATATGTCAAAATTACAAGAATAGTTATCATGATCGTCATAAACAGGATGTATTGACCACCGCTTTAGCTTAGTTGGTAGTGACCCTGCCTACGAAGCTGGGGGTCCCGGGTTCGAATCCCGGCCGGGGCATTTATTTGTGTGATGAGCACGAATATTTGTTCTTGGGTCTTGGATGTTTTCTGTGTATTTAAGTATTTATTTATCTATATAAGTATTTATATCGTCGCTTAGTACCCATAGTACAAGCTTTGCTTAGTTTGGGACTAGGTTGATTTGTGTAAGATTGTACACAAATATTTATTTTATTTGTTGTATTTCAAACTTTATGTAAAATTATAGGACGTACTTACATCTAAGACGGTATATCTACAGATCTAATGAGGACATTTAACATATACGAGTATTACGTGCCATTTCACACGTTTTCAAATAAGTTATGAGTTTAGTCTCCGAGCAAAATTAAATTATTTCCTTTCATGTCATAATTTTATTCAGACCCAGAGCTGCATTTCCAGCATCGAAAATCCTAGATAAAACCTAATCCCAGAAAAATAGGCTTTCATCGGTGCACTCCCGTCTGACATAGAATATATATACGCTCTCACTGAACCCACTTGTTAAACTAATGCCCCATCTCCCCTTTGTATAAACGGACGAAAATGACACAGTTTTGCAAGTAAAATACGCCGTTTTGTATGGAAGTCTATCGTCCAGTTTTTCACGTTTAGGGCCGTTTGGGGACATTTTAAACGGCGCAGTAGTTAACTACACTCAAGTGTAAATAAAGTGGGTACACTTTGCAGGGAGTTTGGACCCATTTTATTTGCTACGTATTGAATGTAGTAGAGTAAACCGCACCGAGCACGGTCCAATTCCTGGTACAGACCGGAAACTTTTTTTAAACCTGTGAATGCAGTTATAATTATTTTTAAAAATAAAATGAACTTTCTTTCAGAAAAATGTCTTATCTTCAATATTTAAAGCACTTCCCCGCCATGTGGCATAGCCGTGAAACACCCTGTATACAATCTCATGTACGCCGCTTGATACGATAAATAAAAGCGAGTTGAGTTATCTTATTTATCATTGCCGGTCACGTTCAAATGATCTAACCATACAGTTATTGATATAGTATTTGAAATGAAACTGAAATTGTGGACCAAATGGAGAAAAGCCTCACTGAAGCCAGTTTAAACCGGCGGGACTATAATTTTTTAACAATTGCATTGTGCCTCGATTGTGATTGGACGACAAAGCCACATATAACCAATTTGTTGGACCCGATCTCATGCGAGCTATTATTTCGATATTGTGGACTTTCTAACGTATCCTTATGAATAAAATGGTAGGTAGCTGTTTGTATGGTTTCCCTTCAAGTTAGTAAAAAACAGTTAAAAACGTTGGTGAATTTTCTCATTAGTATATTTTTCTGACATTGACAAAAGGATACATTTTTTTACTTTGACAATTCATGACTTACTAGTTCTAAACCTCATAAGGAGGTTTAGTCTGTGAGACGGTTAAACATACAATTTTAACCAATGAAGCGACATAGTTTAAAACTGATAGAGAAATTACGTACGTGATCCATACTAATATTATAAATGCAGATGTCTGTCTGTATGTTACCTCTTCACGCTTAAACCTGAACCTATTTAGATGGGTGTGCTGTGGAGATTGTTTCAGCTCGAGGAATTATATAGGATACTTTTTATCCTGGCAATCATCCCTTAAGGGATCAAAATTAATACGATTTTAAGACAGTGCGTATGTTATACAGGGTGTTTCCTGTAACAGGTGCAATAAATTAAATGGTAGATAATTAACCTTGCCTGTAATTATTTCCACGTGGCTACATTTGAAAAAAAAATTTTTGGCGCTGGTAGTTGTGCTGTATTTTATTACTTTTTCGTAGTGATTAATAACGAATTTAAAACAAAAACGCGATAAAAAAATGTTTTTTTCTAAAAAAGCCATAAAATATCCTTTTAAACTAAAAATGCTAATTTACTATGACGACTCATATCTTAATGCTACCTCTGAATCCGAAGTAACGGATGTGCTATGATCTCGCGGTGTCAAGATCCATTACTTGAGGGTCCTAACTTTAGATCAAATTTTCTCCAAATTGAAATAATAAATAAAATTGTTGGACATAAGGGGTTACTGCAGATGCTCTAAGGAAGCGTCCTTTTAAATATTTGCTCCTGTTACAGGAAACACCCTGTATAAACTATTGCATCGGCGTTAAGGAAGAATATCCAATGGAATCCATACTTAATATTATAAATGCTAAAGTGTGTCTGTTACCTCTTCACCCTTAAACCGCTGAACCGATTTAGATGAAATTTGGTATGGAAATAGTTTGGTTCCCGGGGAAGGGCATAGGATGCTTTTTTATCCCGGAAATCATTCCTTAACGGACCAACTTACGATTTACTACAGTACATATGTAATAGAAACTATTGCGTTAGCGTGAAAGCTGAATATTCCACGGAATAAGAACATAATATATGTACTGTCAAACTCGAAGTAATAGTATTGTTCTGGACATTTTGCGTTGACTGTATTAAATCCTTTTCACTACGTCACGACTTTGCAATAAGGTTACTTATCGTGTTACTGACAGGTTCGTTAAACCGCTAAACGACAGCCGATGACGCAGCCTTTTGCCCTGACGGCTCCGTGACGTTTCCGAAACGTCGAGATGTCTGTTGCGTTTAGTGACAAATCGCCCGCGTCAAACTATCCAGTATCGTAAAATGTAATTTGTGTTTTATGAAAATCACATTGTGATAAATTTTCACAGCAGAAAAACCGAATTTGGGTACTCAAACAATACTTGCTACTATAAGAAGAGTCACATCACATTCCCTTTATCGACAGAGCGAGCGAAGCGTCTCCAATAGGGTATTAAACTAAGGAAAAATAAATTATTTTTTACTTGACTAATAAAATATCTAACGAAAATACTCGAAAAACATCAATTATTAATTTATTTTAGCTAATTGTAAGATTTTATAAGCATAAACATTTGAAAAGGACGCTGATTTGAACAAACTAATTCACACTGTCTTTGTGACGTCACTAAGACAGTATTTCCCTACAAACTTCATATTAACAAATTGTTTTTGACATTTACTAAAAAGTTGCTGATTTGACTATGAGTTTAATACCGTATTATACTTGGACAATAATGTCTTTGTCTGGTCAGATTTTCAGCTGCTTACTTCTCCAGGTTGTATTTCTCAAAAGATTCTCGAGAATTTTCAGCAAGTTTGATAATAATATGTTTTTTATTCGATTCAGTTTTTAGAAACTTCACAAAATAGCGCAAGTTCAAGTGTGATAATTACAAAGTATTTTTGTGATTATGTTTATCGATCTACAACGCAGGTTTCGTCCATAGACAGAAAAGTATCCGCCACAGGTTACGTCAAAAAAGGGAAAAAAATCACGCAGTAATACGCATCCGCAACACGCTTCGTCAATTTAAAAATATGTCAATTATGTTTATTAGTAATGTAAGAATAAGCTATTTTATGTTTTGATACATTCTGTGATATCACTGATATCAGGGGCTGTAATTGAAGCACACGGAATCGTGCCCGATTGAGTGCACTTAATAAACGAATACCGTTATTAAGATTGATTGACACCATTGACATATAAAATGTCATCGATGAATGCGTAATCGGGTTTTGTTGATGGAATGAACAGCGGATTCGAACGCGTTGCATTAATTATTCCAGTTCTAATACCCAGAACCCGCGAATGATGATTCGTGTCATGGCATACGCACGTGCAATTAAATTACCATTTGGAAAATTAGAATTTTAAAAACCTATAATATCTCGTTCGGCTACTTTCGGCATTTTTATGGATCCTCCAACTCCCATCGTCTCTTTTAACTGGTCCCAGGGATTTCGGAACATCTTACGTTCTGCTACTAACAGACTGTGTCCTCCTTAAGCGTCAGCGTCCAGGCCTCTAACATAAAGACGGGGCGGATCACGGTCTTTACCTATCCGAATCTTAGTGTTTGGCCTGAATGGACGCTCGGAGCGTTCGGCGCTGCGTCGCGTCCAGAGTTGCGGCCGAGCGTCCATACTATTTGTGCGGCGGCGACTCAGGACACCAGTATGAGTTTCAATTGTTTGACATGCACGCCCCGCTGGACGCAACGCTGGACGCCCAACTCGAGCATCCACTCAGGCCTTACACTTGTGTAAGGCCTGAGTTGACGCTCGGAGCTGAGCGTTCGGCGTCGCGTCCAACGTTGCGGCCGAGCGTCCATACTATTTGTGCGGCGGCGACTCAGGACACCAGTATGAGCTTCAATTGTTTGACATGCACGCCCCGCTGGACGCAACGCTCGAGCGTCCACTCAGGTTCTACACTTAGACGAAGTCGTCCGGAGGGATGTGGTGGAAGCGGACCTGCGTGAGCTCGGAGCCGGTGCAAGCTGGCGAGAAATTGCGCAGGACCGAGCAAAGTGGCGTGCTCTTGTGTCGGAGGCCAAGACTCATTTTGCGTCGTCGTGCCAAAATGATGATGATGAATGATGATGGTGTGTGATGTTAGTAAAGTTAGTTTACAACAAAGTAATAACATACAGCGTGCATCAGGAGCGCTCGTGGCCCAGACGCGCCCGCGTGCCGCGTGCGATTTGCGAGGTTAAGCAACGTGAGCCGCGGTCAGTACTTGGATCGGGGACCGCTTTGAGTGGTTACAAACTGAGCGCTCCCATGCTTTGGTAGGCATATTACGTCGCTTCCATAAAAACTAGTGCCTCCGTCAAATCTTGGGATTAGGTAGCGGACCCCAGGCATCCTTCAGGATGCAACTGTATACGGGGATAACGCTAGGAGGATGGTGATGATGATGATATACATACTCATACTTATACAGTGGTTACTGTAACCGTAGTCGCTAGTGAGCACCCGGGCTTACTCAGCAAGAAATAAATAAACTTGTAAGGCGACTTCCTGATTTGTCGGTGCGGAGGCGGTACGATATGAGAAAGGTGTCAAATGTCAGTGTCAGCTGTCAGTCGACTCGGTACCATTTTTTACTGCGCCCCTTCAAACTAAAATATTCTTTATTCAAATAGGCCTAGCAACAAGCACTTTTAAATCGTCAGTTTTATATTACATAGTTTGAATTGAATTATTCAGAGCAATTTATTGATGCAATTATAATTTAAAAAAAAGTTGAATTGCTGTAATCTATGTCAAACATATATTTAAATGAGTGAGAATCATTGCGCTGTCAGTAAATTTACGTCAAAGAAGAAAATGTCACATATCGATCCCACCCCGCCAAGTCAGGAATTCGCCTTAATCCGACGGGATTCGAATGAAATTGAATTACTAATAAAATTGAAGCAAAGTTCTGTAATAAGTAAAACAACCAAAACACAAAGCCATACACATAACGTTAATTACATATTTGCCCAGCACAATTGGAAACTCAATTCTAAACTAAACAAACAATGCATTTCGTATGCATTACGAGTAAAGGCGAATATTACTACGTAGTTTCTTGTTTCTGGGATTAAGTACAGTACTGTGTGCTATTCTCTTATTAAGGCCGTGTATTACCACTTTTGAGTTTTTAAAAACCATCTGAGACATAGAATATAGTGTCTTAAAATCTAAAAAAAATATATGTGTTACATAAGGATCTTGTCTAGTCAAAATCGCAGTCAGTTACATGACCTGATGAATTTCACTCGATAGAAATAAATCGCGAAGTTACCCCTTTTTGGAATGTATTTTCAATACTACGGCTATATTACTGATATTTAACGTTTTATTTTTGTACTCAATTAAAGATCGTAAATAGTTATAGACAAATTCGCAGGGTTTGCTTAGATAGAATGATTGGCTTAATGACTATAGCTAAACATTTACAAAACTGCGCGCAGAGCTTGCGTAGAGAGCGGGATGGTTAATTATAAACTCACGCGTGTTAGAGCGGGACATTTGCGTTGGGGATACCTCCCATTAAAGTATGGTTCACAATCGTATCACCCGCTTTTAGTTTATGTAACGAATTTATTAAAGTAGGTACTGGCTTTTGCCCTTGTCTTCGTCTGCGTGGAAGTCGTTACGTACTTCTATAGAAACTTTCGTCCTCACTCAACCCCTTAGGGTATGATCTCCGGGATAAAAACTATCCTACGTCCTTCTTTGGAATACAAACTATGTCCATGCTAAATTTTATATTAATCCGTCGCGGAGAGGAGACAGACAGAGAATCTACTATTACTGCACACCTCAATAAAATGAGAAAACAGATCAGAACATATACTATAGCGAGATATAAGCAGAAGTAAACAATGAGCGGTCTTATCGCTAAAGAGCGATCTTTAAGGGGAGGTATCCCCATTGCAAATATCCCGCTCTGCACACGTGAGTTTGCAATTAACCATCCCGCTCTCTACGGAAGCTCTGCGCGTAGTTTCCGTAAATATTTAGCTATAGTCATTAAGCCAATCATTTTATCAAAGCAAACCCAGCGAATTTGTCTCTAACTATTTAGGATCTTTAATTAAGTATTCAAAAATTATTTGTAAAATGTCAGTAATGTGGGGTTTTGGAAGGCCTCGTAATTAAAATACCGAAATAATCAATATTTAGTTTTATTTCCCGTTTTAACACCTTTTTATAATATTTTTACACTTTTGTCACGCACGCTTCCGTTCACCGTTCAAATGGTTCTCCCCTCTCTTTCACACCTCGCGTCATCCTTCTCACACACTTACGTTCCGTTTCACTCCTTTCCCTTGCGTTCCATTCCTACAGTAATATAGCCGTAATATTGAAAAAACATTCCAAAAAGGGGTAACTTTGCGATTTTTTTCTATCGAGTGAAATTCATCAGGTCATGTAACTGACTGCGATTTTGACTAGACAAGATCCTTATGTAACACATATATTTTTTTAGATGTTAAGACACTACATTCTATGTCTCAGAAGGCTTTAAAAAACTCGAAAGTGGTAATACCCAGCCTGAAGGCCCTGATGAACGTTAACTATTTTATAGACTAATCTAATCCAAAAAAACACTCTATTCGTGTCTGGTCGTATTGACATTAAGAGCACGTCACTTCAATTAAACACTTTAAAATTACAAGTGTTCCCGTAGTCCCGGAATCCCGGTGCACAGTCACGTGTGTCCGTAATGTCCCGCTTTATGGTACCCGGTACGTGGTCCCGGTGTTGAACTTGTTGAATTCACGATATGGTCGGAGAAGTGTTGTGAAAGTTGGGGAATAAAAAGTTGCGCCAATTTTCGACTTTTTATAATGACATTATGATCTGAAAAATGTCGAAGATACCATTCCTCAACGAAACTAGTGATTGGCCATAATGGCATTTAAACGTCATTCGCCATAAAAGTGTTTATTTTGTAACCGTAACATTTTCACTAGATTAGGTTGGGTCTCAGATATTTATTCTAACAAAAAGTGCGAGTCAGACTCGCGCACAAAGGGTTCCTTACCACTATCTATAAAAACGGCAATATTTATTTTATTCTGTTTTTTAGTATTTGGTGTTGCTGTAGGAATCCATCAGGATGAAACTATCCTAGGATAATGCTAGGATAATGATGAGCTAAAGATCGATACCACCACATTATAATATGTCAATTAAAATTTATAATCACTTGCCGAATTCCTTAAAAAATATAGAGAAACCTAACTTATTCAACATAAAAAAGTATCAAATACAAAAATGAATGATTGAATGAAATAAGTTTATTTAGAATTTTAAAGAAATACAAACAAAGATTTTTGATATACAGCGATATATGCTAAAAAAGTCGTCACTCAGCTTTAAGCTTAAGCCACACAGAGAGCGGGCGGGCGGCAGCGGCGCGGGCGCGGGCGGCACCGGCCCGCGCCGCTACCGCCCGCCCGCTCTCTGTGTGGCTTAAGCTTTATGTCGCGAAGCAAACCGTGGTTTACTTACATCGTGACGCTGATTTTCAGTGACGCCCGTGGTCACCAAAATGTTACTATAGTTTGATGGATTATTTTGAAGATAATTACATATTTGATTTGTTATTGTAAGTTATTAGAATAAGTACTAGTATTTAGTTTAGCCTCTCATGTTTGCTATGCCCTTGCAGGGCGTCACATGTATACAAGTATTATTTGGGCCATTTTACGGAAAGTTGTACACTCGACTTTTTTTTTAAATTTGGATAAAATCGGGTTTTTTCTACTCAGAATCGAAAGCACTTTCGAACCTAATAGGAGAAAAAAAGTGTCCCAAAATTTTCATACAATTTTCAGTTTTTCCATTCCGTTACCACCATACAAGATTACAAACTTAGTATGAAAACGGTAACGGAAAGGAATAAAAAAAATTTGGGACACTTTTTTCCCCTATATCATTCGAAAGTGCTTTCGATTCTGAGTAGAAAAAACCCAATTTTATCCAAATTAAAAAAAAAAGTCGAGTGTACAACTTTCCGTAAAATGGCCCATTTATTGTTTCTACCACTGTAACCTGTAATGTGACATGCAATAAACAATAGGGATGTTGACTCAAAATTTATTATTAGGTACTTCCAAACTTCATACGAAAGAATACATAAAATTATGCCAAATAGTGAAAATCCTATTCAAATATCTCAAAAAATAACGAAACTACAACCGTTAGAATGTTTTTAGTTTGAGAGAGAAAGCGCTACAGATCAGTGACGTCACTGACCTAGAGCGCCATAGTAAATGACGATCGTTCAATACACGGGGCGTTTTGCTGAAAAGGACAGAAAATGCCCCCTCCTAAAACTTTGAAGACCTATAATTATGTAATTATTTTTTCTTTTATTTTTATTTCTTTTTTAAATTCGGATTCATTGATTTTCTAATTTGGTGTCAACATCCCCATTCAATTCAATCAAGGCGCGCTCGGGGCCCAGCGGCGCCTGCGTACCGCTTGCGGTATCTAAGGTTAAGCAACGTGGGCAGCGGTCAGGACTTGGATGGGTGACCGCTTTGAGTGGTTACTAACTGAGCGCTCCCGTGCTTTGGAAGGCACGTTAAGCCGTTGATCCCGGTTGCTGTCTATGGCAGCAGTCGTTAAGCCAAGTTGGAGGCCTCCGGGCGGCTTGAGAATTTCTAACAGTCAAGTTGCCCACTCACTTGACAAAGCCTAATCCCAATAAGGCCTAGTTTCCCTTCGAGGTTGGAAGGTCAGATGGCAGCCACTTTCGTAAAAACTAGTGCCTACGCCAAATCTTGGGATTAGGTAGCGGACCCCAGGCATCCTTCAGGATGCAACTGTACTGGGAAAACGCTAGGAGGATGATGATCCCCATTCAATTCAATTCAATACTCACGGCAGGCTTGCAGTTCATCCTCTCCGTTCGCGCAGTCCGCCTGGTAGTTGCACACCCGCGACTTCTCGATGCAGGTTCCCTCGTGGCACTGGAACATGCTCGACGGACATATTGTGTCGCCTGGAACAATTAACGTCAATTCAAAAAAGGTCCCGTATCATGGTCGCAGTTTTACGTGATAAACGGCAAGATAGAGCGCCCGTCACTTTCTATCAATTTGTCGGTGCGGAGGCAGTACGATATGAAAAAAGTGTCAAATGTCAGTGTCAGCTGTCAGTCGACGCGATACCATTTTTTACTACGCCCCTACATTTACGAGTGAATAGGCATCTTCTCGGTGAGCTCGCTTCATCGTCGGCCTCATCTTTGCCCCCTGGCTAGATGCTGGCCAAGAGCGATCCCATTTTTAATAATAATAAAAAAAAGCTTTGTTATTTTTTACCGACATAATCTACAAATATGTCGACTAGGCCAAAATGTCCTTATTTATTTGTATTTTTGTTTTTTTTTGTGCACAACAAAGTTATTACATACATACATACATATATATAAAATTTTGGACGGTAAGATTTCACAACCATTTCCTTCCGTTCTGGAAGGTACCCACTGAGTCAAAACGGAAGGATGGACCTTCCGAATGTGGGTACATGGTACCTATAAGGTTATGAGCATGGGGGTAGGTTTGAATAATAAATGATTTAGTCTAAATCCGACCACGTAGTTTGATTCACGTATCCCTTACCCTTGTCAACATGGCGCAGCCGGTTTGAAATAAAGAACCGTTAATCTGAATATCGCTTGGGCTAGCCTACACAGTGTTTGACAGTAGTTGAGTTTTTATTTGTGGAATTACGTGTGCAGTGTACAATGGAAGCCGTTTTGCCACCACCGCCGCCGTTCATTTTTGATAATAATTTGGAGAACGTAACTTCTGGGAATTTATCGGTGGAATGGACAAGGTGGAAGAAAGGTTTCATGATTTACTTCGAGGCGTGTCAGCTGTCCGACAAAGAAGAGAAAGTTCAGATGAGTATATTGCTGCATGTTATTGGTGAACGGTGTCGTGAGGTGCACCAGCAGTTCGAAACTGAGTGCAAAACATTGAAAAGTCTGCTCGAACGATTTGATCAATATTTTTTGCCGAAAAAGAATTTGACAATAGAAAGGCATAAGTTTTTCACCCGTAATCAGCGCGATGGAGAATCTATCGAGCAGTACTCATTTGAACTGAAAAAACTGGCGAACACTTGTGAGTTTGACTCGTTAATGCAGGATTTAATCAAGGATAAGCTGATATGTGGTATTAAAGAGGATGCACTACGGGAGCGTTTGTTACGTGAGCCGGACCTGACATTAAAAAAATGTCTTGATATTTGTAATTTAGCCCAGATGTCTAAAATGCAAGCGGGTGCGATAAAAACGGAGTCTGCGGAACATCATGCGTATGTTGTGAAAAATGAGTCTTTGTGTAACACTAATTATGATTGCAATTATGAAGGTGGACATCAAAACAGTGTATTGTGGGTAAATCGACGCGGATCGCCGGCGCATCGCGGTGCAGCGCGGAGCCGGGGGCGCGGCGGCCGGTACCAGACACCCGCCCGCTACCCCGCGCTCCCGCGGTCGAACCCCGTGCGCCAAAACCAGTCATCTAGTCAACAAATGCGCAACGTAGTTGTAGATAATAATGGTGGCAAATTATTGTGTTCGCGGTGTGGATTGATTCATGACAGTTCAAGGTGCCCAGCCATTGGCAGAAGGTGTTTAAGGTGTAACAACTACGACCATTTTTCGCGTATGTGTAACGTATACGAGATGCGAGCCGAAGAAAACACAGAACAGGTAATCTACTGCTGTACTAGTTCGAGTGATTGGTCTGTTGAGTTGTTGTTAAAAAATACTACGATTCAATTTAAATTAGATTCAGGGGCTGACGTGAATGTTTTGCCATGTAGTTATTTACGTAAGCTTGGGCTATCTACGTGCGATTTAGGCTCGACGGATGTGAAATTACGCGGATACTCGGGCAGTGATATTGAGGTGTTAGGTAAATGCAGTTTCAAGGTGCAGTACAAGGAGCGCTTGTACATATTAGATTTTATAATAGCGGATGTATCTTCGCCGCCGATATTAGGTAGGGATTCATGTACGGAGCTGGGTGTGGTTAAGTTAGTTCTAGCTGTGAGTAGTGATTCCGGTAGTGGGATAGCGCAGTATGTCTATAAAGAGTATGCAGATATTTTTGAGGGCGTAGGGTGCATGCCAGGGGAGTATAAAATTGAGTTGAATAATGACGTTAAGCCGGTTGTCCATGCACCGAGAAAGTTGCCAGTAGCTTTGAAAGACGACGTAAAAAATAAATTAAATGAAATGGTCAACGATGGTATTATTGCTAAAGTCAGTGGGCCCACAGACTGGGTCAACAGTATGACCGTTGCGAGGAAAGCTAACGGTGACATCAGACTATGTTTAGATCCAAGGGATTTGAACCAGGCTATCAGGCGCGAGCATTTCAAGTTGCCGACGCTTGATGAGATGACCGTTAGTTTAGAGGGTTCTAAATTTTTTAGTACTCTAGATGCTAAACAAGGCTTCTGGCAACTCCGCCTACATAAAGATAGTACCGATTTGTGCACATTCAATACCAGTTTTGGTAGGTACAAATTTTTGAGGTTACCTTTTGGAATTACGTCAGCCTCAGAGGTGTTCCACAAAAAGATGTACGAGCACTTCGACGACTTGGACGGGGTATGTCTGTTTGTGGACGACCTACTGGTTTATGGTCGCACGAAGGAGGAGCACGACGCTAGGTTGAAATGCGTGTTAGACAGGTGTCGCGAAATAAACTTAAAATTAAATAAAAACAAGTGCAGGTTTGGCTTATCCGAAATAAAATATTTGGGACACAAAATTACTTCTAATGGAGTTCATCCTGATGACTCATATACGTCAGCAATAAGGAATATGCCATGCCCGAAGAATATAAAGGATCTTGAACGATTTTTAGGGATGGTAAATTACGTTGGTAACTTTATACCCAAATTATCGGATAAAACTCATGTACTTCGACAGCTGTTGCAGAAGAGTGTCGAATGGCATTGGTCAGAAGAACACGATAGATCATTTAATATTTTGAAACAGTGTTTGACAAGCGTACCTGTTTTACAGTACTATAGTTTGAAAAAACCTGTGGTAATTTCAGTTGATGCATGCAAAAATGGGTTAGGTGCATGTCTCTTGCAGGATAACTTACCTGTGTGTTTTGCTTCACGGTCACTAACAAAAGCAGAACAGGCATATGCACAAATAGAAAAAGAGCTCCTAGCATGTGTGTATGCCTGTGAAAAGTTTTACGCATATATTTATGGGCGTAGTGATATCATAGTGGAAACAGACCACAAGCCTTTAGTAAGTATTATTAGTAAACCGATTGCCTCCGCCCCCGCAAGGTTACAAAGGATGCTGATGCGATTGCAGCCATATACGTTTAAGCTTGTGTATAAACCTGGCAAGTACATGTATATGGCAGACACACTGTCTCGCGCGGTGGACCCGGCGAGTGCTCCGAGCGTGGTGCCGCGAGATCAGCTCGAGGCGCGCGCGCAGGTGTGTGCCGTGCTGCTTAGCAACCCTCTGCTGGATTCGCATTTCGTACGTATACAGAAGGTCACGCAAGAGGATGCCGAGCTGCAAGCGCTTATCAGGTACATAACTGAAGGTTGGCCCGACCACAAACAGGATGTAGAAGACCAGGTAAGACCATATTGGGGTATCGAGATGAGCTAACAGTCGCTCATGGCATGGCGTGGAAGGGCGATCGAATAATTATCCCGCTATCCATGCGCAAGGATATGTTAAGGCGGGTGCACATTGGGCATTTGGGCCTAGAAAAATGCAAATTAAAAGCACGTGAGTCAATGTTTTGGCCAAATATAAATAGTCAGTTGGAAGACTTTATAAAAAATTGTCAAGCATGTCTAACTTTCAGAAATCAGAATGCTAAGGAAACATTAATACCACATGATATACCAGACAGGGCGTGGTCTAAGGTAGGAGTAGACATTTTTCATTTTAAAGGGAGAAAGTATTTATTAGTAGTAGATTATTACAGTAAATTCTTGGAGGTCGTTGAACTGGCTTGTTTGACATCTGGGCATGTCATCGACCAGTTGAAGTTTATTTTCAGTCATCAGGGCATACCTGACATTGTTATGTCCGATAATGGCCCCGAATTCTCTTCGAGCCAATTCAAGTTGTTCTCTGAGCAGTGGTGTTTCGAGCACATAACTTCCTCTCCCCGCTATGCACAATCCAATGGGCAAGTTGAACGGTGTGTGCAGACGGTAAAGAATATTCTAAAAAAAACGGATGTGGAAAAAACTGACTTCAGGCTCGCATTACTGGAATACTTAACCACTCCCATTACTAATGAGTTAGCGTCTCCCTCAGAGCTTTTAAGTAATAGAAAGTTGCGAGGTATTGTGCCGTACTCACCCCAACTACTAAAGCCCAAAATTCATAATAATGTCACAGTAGAATTAGAAAAGAGGCAGATAAAACAAAAACTACACTATGATAAAACGGCTCGTGATTTATCGCATTTAGCACCGGGACAAAAAGTAAAAGTTAGAATAGATAAAAAATGGATTAACGGTACGATCATGCATCAAAAAGGAATACGGTCATATGTAGTTCGATTGATGCTAGGAGGTAATGTGATAAGAAATAGGCGTCATCTTATATTAGATTCAGATAACCGTCCTGAGGCACCGGTGTATCCCCGGCCTTATGACGATATCATTGTTCCCAGTGATAACGCGCCCACCTGCGAGCCTCAGTCGCACGCGCAAAGCGCTGCCATCGGCCCGGCCCCAGTGTCTGAGTATGCTACTAATAATAACAATTTTGTCACTCGTTCTGGCAGGGTGGTGATTCGTCCTGATTGGTACTGACGGCTGCCGGCTCGCACGATTCCATCCCTATAGTTTGAGAAACAAGTACAAGAGTTACGTAATACCTACTAATAAAATATACCTACTTAAGACCTACTAATATAAATGTACTTACTTAACTACTAGCACCTAATTTTACTCACTACAAATAATAATATAGCAAGACATATGTTTGTGTACCTAATTAATAGATGATGAAACTATGATCTACATAATTACTTATAATAGGTATTTTGGAACATCTTTAAAAAAAAATGTAACAATTCTACAACAACTACGAAATTGAATGTTATCAAATATATACCTACTGTTATATTGTGTGACGTTACATCATATTGTGATTAATTGTTAGACTTAGACTTCAAAAACTAATTTTGAATGGGCACCTAATTATAGATTACTTGAATGATTGTTAATGTAATTTCGAACAATGAAATATTATTATTACACTAGAAGTATTATTTACTTTTACTGCGGTAAAAATAAATTGCATGAATTTAATGTATTTTTCGGGATTTGAAAATTTATATTTATAGTTTTCATCAATCTAATTTCAATGATGTGTGCAATGTTTACCTTCTAAATGTGCACATTATAGGTATAATTAATAATAAGTGCATGCAACCGATAAATTAATTAAATTTTGCGCATATTGCTTTAAAAGTTTCCTTACAACTCACAAACTTATCAATACATCACTAATATGCAAAATATGTACTTTTTCGTGAACCTACCCACAATGTACTTTAATAATAAAAATAAAAAATATGTAAACTCGTTATTAATCCTGAATAAGGAAGGAAAGTGTAAGTCATTCTTGTAGCATCAGTGTGTGTATCAATGTAATACAAGTATTTAAAAAATGTAAAAAAGGGGGTTGTGGGTACATGGTACCTATAAGGTTATGAGCATGGGGGTAGGTTTGAATAATAAATGATTTAGTCTAAATCCGACCACGTAGTTTGATTCACGTATCCCTTACCCTTGTCAACACCGAATTCGGGCGGTCTTTTCTCTCAGTATACTAGGAAAAATAATTTTGGTTTCACAACATAGGTAATTGTCATGGAGTCATCGATCTAGGACATAAAAAGGCCAACTTGAAAATTTGAAATGTTGTCAAATTGACAACATGTCGATATTTAACGAACTTTGTATCATAAAATTATAATACAAATTGAATACAAATCAAGACAAGACGTTATCAGTGAGCTGACACTTTCAGAACAAGGGTGGAAACTGGAAATATTAATTGCCACCCCGGTTATTATAGCAGGAAGTTATTATATTATCAAAGTATCGGATATCGTTTGAGGCGGGTTGTAACAAAAGTGATTATGTTTACAATTTCGTTTAAATTGATATCGCATGTCTGGGAAACCTCTGGATCGATTTATTAGTTTTCATTTTGTATCTATAATATTTCCGAGTTCATATAACCTGGGAGCCGATTTTTGAGTCTCGAACGCTCGACTTTTTACTCGAGATCTGTCAAAATACTATGACGTTTTGACAGATGTCAAGTGAAAATTCGAGCGTTCGAAACTCAAAAATCGGCCCCTGTACAGAGAACTTAACGTTGCATGCATTAGTCCAGGAATAATCCCTATACTCAGTTAATCAAAGTGCCGTATTGAACAACATATTGAAATATCGCAAAAGTAATCGAATCTGTCGTGGGCACTGATTTAAATTTCGAACAAGCTGATTGATTTACGTGCCACCGATTCAAACGGCAATTACTTTTTATTTCTCGATTTCGGTTAATTGTTTGTGGCCAGATTGGACGGCAGCCATTACGGTTTATAGTCTATGGGCGGAATTGAATTATGAACACGTTTGATTTTAGACTGATTGGAATACTCCTGTACTTACTGTACTTGGTCACTCTTTGCGGATGTCAACTAAGGACGATTTCTAATGGCGTATGTATGAAAATGTCGCCTTAAGCTTAAAACTTAAAACACACAGAGCGTGCGGGCGTGTAGCGGGCGAGAGCGGGCGTTTGGCGCGCGGGCGTGAGGCGCGCAAGTGTGGCGGGCCAACGTGAGGCGCGCGGGCGTGCGGTGGGCGGGCGCGTGTCAACGCGCTGCAGTGTGAAACGCCCGCGCGCCACACGCCCGCCTCACGCCCGCGCGCCTCAAGCCCGCCCGCCACACGCCCGCGCGCCTCACGCCCGCGCGCCAAACGCCCGCTTCCGCTCGCCACACGCCCGCACGCTCTGTGTGTGTTTTAAGCTTTCTTGCCACCATTCATTTCCTGGATAGTCATGTTCGTGTTTGCGTGTATTTCATTCCGTGCAACCACCTGTCATTACATAGACAATGTATAAGCCAAAATCCTATTTACAAACATACCTATTTGTATTTTTTAGCAATCGTTGCATAATATATGCTGTTTTCGTCAAGTACCGCGTTTTGTCTAAGAAATAATTAGACAAACTAGATTTCCCCGTAGATGAGGTATCTTTGTCGTTTTATTTATTTATTTATTTAGTTTAAGGAGTACCAAAAGCTAATAAAATTAACATAGAATCTTAAGTAGCAACAAAAAGCCAATTATAGATACTTTGGCTTATTGATATTTTGGCCGAAAATTCCCCACTTTTCGGTTGTTCAGGAATAACTCAGCGCGCTTTCATTTTAAACTGGTGCAAATCTGTATAAAGACTATCTTGGTGGACCCAAACAACATACCAAAAATGCAAGTTTACCGCAATTATTGCAATTTCGAATGTAACATATGACTGGTCTAGTCCACTTACCATCACGTCGATCGCACGCTTGTTTGCCACCGTCGTAGTAAAAAAAGCTACCAGCCAGCTATTACTATTAAATATATTATTCTTGAGTAATTGACAGTACATTTTGTGTTCAAAAATAAAAAAAAACAAAGGACATGACTAACAAAATAAAAGTTATAAATTAAATGTAAAATCTTATATTAAAAAATAGCAACCACGCACCTAATAAGTAATCAAATTTTATGGTAACGTTTAAAAATCTGTCACTTAACTAATAGTCTGTACCAACCTACAAAGCAGAAAGACAGTAACAAAACTGTCATAAAACCCGGCTTGACACCCAAAGGGTCAACGGAACCATCCTTCCTTTCTAAATAAAACAATCCGCACACATCTCTTACACACAGCTCAAACAAAAATAAACCTTAACTCAACGTCAGAACGCCAACAACAAGTGAAAACTAACATTGTGAAGCTGTCGCTCGTCAATCTGAGTCCGTTCATTTCATTCGTTCATTCATTCGTTCATAGCTCTGTTGAATAAAAGATGGCCGCCGGTTAACGAGGTGAGAACTAGAGGTATAAATAGACGATGAAAGATGCGGATTTACAAGTGCCGTTATGTTGGCCAACCCAGAAATGTGTCAATTATTGACTGGTTAGAGATCTATGTAAGGATAGGACTGTAGATAATACTGACAGTCAGGCCAACCATTCGTGTTGGCATGTCGTCGCACTGACACCAATGACACCTGACAGTATAAAATGGCGGCAATTTAAAAAATAAAAAATAAGGGAAGACTTTCTGTAAGCGACGACGCTAACTTATAAAAAACCATTTAGGGTTCCAAACTAACCTCAAAAAATCTGATTTATCAATAACTTAATATTTGGTAAAATAAAAATATACGTAATAATAAATATTATTACCAAATTTCAAGTTCATAGGTCAACGGGAAGTTAAAATAATCTTCGGAACAAAATTTTGTGACAGACGACGGACGGACGGACGGACGCTTGAGTGACAACAATAGGGTTCCGTTTGGACGGAACCCTAAAAAAGGATAATACATTTTTGGTACTAGCAGTAACAAGCGTACACATTGGAGCGGCCTGCGGTGGCGGCCGCGGTGGCGGTCAGTTGTATACTACGTATGACACTCCTTCTCCTTACAATCATTCAGACACTAATGGACTTGATCTCCGCGTACTCCGGTAATCAGAAAACGTAACAAATATTAGTACATTGTCTTTTTTTTTCAGTATCAATGTGAAATGTGAATATTAACGGCATTATAAACCATAGAGCATAACCCCACTTAAGGCGCAGGGGTGGGCAAGGCATTCTCCATACTGGTCCATACAAACTCTGTGCACGTTTTATTCGTAGGTTTTGGCACTAACGAATGTAATATTTTTTTTGGATGTAAATATAAGATATGCGAAGAAAGTGATGTGGAAATTTTCAAATATTTCAAAAAATGAAAAATGAAAAAAAATGAAACATAATATCAATTAAAAAAAAATACATCACGAAATAGCTAAAAGAAAAATAAGCATACTGACCAAAAATCATAACTTTAATGCAAACACAAACGAAGAAAATCCTGCACAAAGTTTGTATGGAGAGAGCTTGCTCTACCCCTCCTCTTTTATAAGAGAAAGCACGTCTCAACAATAATTGTCATACAAACAATACCTCATTCCAGTTTTATTCGGAGTATTAACTGCTATTTCAACTAATTCGCCGGACATTAAAAACGCCATCTGTGTTTACGAGGGCGTTAAATTTTATTGGCTGTTTACGTCGTGCCTACGTCCACACAATGTTTTCCAACTTTTTTCTAGCCGCCATTTGTGAACGTGGAATAATTTTAATTTGTGACAGTAGGTAATTAAATTACAGTATGTCGTTAATATCTTTTTTTTAATGTTAAATCTGGCATTTAGAAATGAATTTACTTATTATTCATTTAGGTATAGTTATTTTCTTTCTTTTACTTAGTGTTATTTGTTTTCTTGTAATTATTAAAAAAAATATTACTTTGAAACCGAATTCAGGCAATTATATAATAGGGTATTTGACACATGTTAAAATTTATAACACAGTGTCACTTTTTGGATAGTTAGCCATCAAAATATCACAATAAATCGTCAATTATAAAATTTTACCAAAATCATAAAAAGATATGAATCATCAAAAACTCGGAAAATTATGTCATTTTTTTACCGTCCAAAATTCAAATAAAAGGTATTAATAGAATGCTTAAATGTAAAAATAAAAAATAAATTGTATGGCAACTATGTACCTAAACGCATTATTTTACGACTAAAACAGCAAAATACTAATTTTCCCATACAACGGTTGGTCGAATGCTGTGCAAGTGACGTCATTTGCCAGGGCCAATTTGTAGGAGCCTTTTTGAAGGCCGCTAGCGTCGAGCTAGGTTTGTCCCTAATTTTAGCCCTTTAATGTGCTCTAATAGTTGTTGGTCCCATATAGACATTTGATCGTGTCTAAAAACTGGTTCGATTGGCATTATAAAAAAAAAATAGTCAAATAGCGTATTAACACATACAACACCGAGGAAGAGGAGAGGACGACCGAAAGCCCCGTGGTGGTCAAATTTCCAAAAGACTTTGGAAGCAGCATCACTTCAAGAAATGACAACCCAGAACAGAAATGTCTGGCGCACACGATCAAGGACACCCGACCCCAAGTAGATGAGATACGGGAAAGAAAAAAAAGAAGTTATAATTAACAATAGGGATGTTGACACTAAATAAGAAAATCAATGAATCCGTATTATCTCGAAAAAGGATCAAAGGATCTCGGAGAAGGAAGTAATTCAAAAGAATAAATAATTACATAATTATAAGTCTTCAAAGTTTTAGAAGGGGGCATTTTCTGTCCCTTTTCCGCAAAACGCACCTGTGTATTGAACGATCGTCATTTACTATGGCGCTCGAGGTCAGTGACGTCACTGACCTGTAGCGCTTTCTCTCTCAAACTAAAAACATTGTAACGGTTGTAGTTTCGTTATTTTTTGAGATATTTGAATAGGATTTTCACTATTTGGCATAATTTTATGTATTCTTTCGTATGGAGTAATAATAAATTTTGAGTCAACATGCCTATAGTGAATAGATTACCTTTAGAGGGGAAACTAGACCTTCTTGGGATCAGACTGGTTCCCTCAGATTCAGTACTTTTTTTTGATACTTGTCCGCCTAAAATGCTTTCGTATGTTCTCAGCTGTTCTATACAGTACCTCTAGCAGTGGCGGAGCGTCCATACAACTCAATTCCCACCGGCTTGCCTAATTTTCAGCCAGTCCAGTTCTTTTACTATGGTTCATGAAGAATAAGAAAGGCAATTTATTTCCGGCTTCCCTAAGAATATTTTTGACGCGCCGCCACTGACCTCTAGTATAACTTTTTCCGAAACAAAAAAGGAACGAACACGTTTGCTTTTAGCCTTAATTTATATGGCAAAAAATAGTTACCACTTAAGGCGCTACACTGAGAAATTTGGAGACTTTGAAACGCTGTCCTGCCCAGACTAGCAAACAGTAGGGGCTGATTTTCAGATATAATGATTCTTGACTATATGATTGTGGTACTGTTAATAGCGAAACATGATTGCTTAAAACTTTCTCGATAGAAAATAAATCCAAAGTCGAGTCTATATTTTCCTTTTTTTCCTCAGCCTACTAAAACAACGCATTATTAAAAGACACGATTAAGTTAATATGATGGTATTTTACCTCTTCTAGGTACTGACAAGAGGAAATTTAATAAACCTGCACACAGTCAGATATTTAACGAGATTTGTCTAAAAAGCCACTCTCGGAGAGGGTTGCATCCCGTTTTGTCGTGAGCGAAAAACAAAGGGTGTCTCTTTCAATCGATATATCGCCTTAAGGCCACCAGATGCGCTGCTCGCGTTGCCTTACAAAATGAGACTCGCGTTCGTTTATGTTTTGTTTTGAAATAGGTTGGCGTTATGACAAGATTCCCTTAATTTGAAAATTTGCGTAATTTACCCCTCGGCTACAGTGACACACAAAGTTTTAAAATACAATATAGTGTCTCAAGGGAGGGCGTTATATTGAAACAGGAGCGAAGCGAAAGATTCTATTATAGAATCCTTAGAGTAGTGAGGGATTCTAAGGTAGAATCTTTAGTGTAGCGACGCATTCAAGTGTTCAGTGTTCACGCCCACGACGGAAATAATGAGGCTCGCTGCTATAAACATGAAATGTCGTACAAATACTGTTTTCACACCTTGTACGATGAAAAGAATCCGATGAAGGCACTCAAATGTGGGAAAAGTACTGCCTTGATCCCTCATTCAAGGGTAAAAATGGCTTTTCTGAATAGCAGGTGTGAAAAAATATATTGACGTTTTTGGACATCTAATAAAACCGAGCTCCAACAAATGATAACTAGAACGTCAAAAGACTTTGATAACAGTGGGCTAAACTTAATTTTCATGTTTACATTGACGAATGAGCGATGATTTCGCTTCAATAAAATGCAGGTCATGCTAAGGTTAATAATATAGGTACTCCTTGGTAGAGACCCTTATTGGTATCACAATACGTCCAGCTCACAGAGCCACCAGTTATTTGTTTATTTAACAATAATTCAGCACAAAAATATATACCATACATCGCTCCAAAAACTGTGGAAATAATGTTATAAATGCAAATATTATATTTTTTTTATATTATATGGCATTTGCAAATTTATTTACCTAGTATAACCGCACAAGTGCCAACCATTCGCTTAAATCCATTGCACTTAGTATAGTATCCAAGATGCCGGCATGCACTTACGGAATGAAAGATGGCCGACCCACGGGTCCCTCCGGAGACTAGGATACTGCGAAACGGAATAAACAGTGTCTACTCACATGTAAAACGTTACTAGTGGCTCTGTGAGCTCAGAGCTGTAGACCTCGTGAGTGCTTTTTTCTAAATTTCGAAAAACTATATACTTATTTACTTAACCACAATACCACAACCACAAATAACAACAATAACCACACCACCACCACAATATGGATCAAAATGTTCTGAAATAAATCATCTTTTTTTTTCAGCCTGTAATCCCCTACTGCTGAACATAGGCACAGAATAGTATAATAGTATTACATACAGAATGGCCACGAACCCCCCGCACCGAGGTCAGTTACCTCGTCCCTGAGAGACCCGCCTGGTGTCGATCGGGTGCCGTCGCGCCTCGCGATTCGTCCGCGCCACGCGCTACGCACCCGCGCAAACAATTAACGCGTGTACCTTACCGACAGCGCACGCACACATACTTACCCACAGCGCTTACGTTCCTTCGCGTGTCACAGGTGTGACATAGGCCTCTCTTCGAGAAATAAATGTTTTTTTTAATATTATCGAACCGGGTCACAAAATTTCACGACAATCGGTTGAGAAATGCGACTTGTAGAACAGAACAAACAAAAGTACATACGAAAGCATTTTTGTCTTAGCTGAAGCAGAGATCTTCGTTTCACTCGGTCAACAATGTAAGGTTTAACATAGGTATTAAGTGCTAAGGGCCTTGCTTTTAGCAAGATAAAACTTGTTATAACTTATAAGGATAAATAAACTTCTAACTTTTTAGGGCCGACGCTAGCTTACGCGGGAGCACGGAGCGGGTCATACTAAACTGCCCGCCGCGGGCGCAGTTTAGTATGACCCGCTCCGTGCATCCGCGTAAGCTAGCGTCGGCCCTTACATGTTCGGTAAAGTGTGTATGTTTGTGTGTATGTAAGCACTATATTGTAACTAATAACAATATGGTAATATCATAAGTAAATAAAACGAGAAAACTTTGTATCGAATTTCCAAACTCGACCCGACCCGTTTCAATTGCGCTTGACTGCACATTTCACACAAGATTAAAATATAAAGGCGAACTTATCTCTTTACGGGATCTCTGTCTAGTATTTGAGCTTGAATACATAGATATGAAGAAAACATAGTTATATATGTACCTAGTGTAGTGTACCTACTATCCAACTGCTTAAGCCGGAGCCCCACTGCTGCGCACGCTACGCACGCACACGCTATACACGTCACCCACGTGGGTCCATTGGTCTGGCTGCGTGTGTCAACATTTCCACAGCAACCAATGCACGCACACGCTAAACGTGTCTCCCACGTGGATAGATTGGTCAGCTGCGTCAACATTCCCCATTGCGGTGCACGCGGCCCGACCTGCGTCAGACTGACTCTATCCGGTATGCGGCGGTACCGGGCGAATAGGGACTATATGTGTCTGTGTTACTAACTACAGAAGTTACTACAGCGGGGGGAGGGATGGAAACATAGTATACTACTCTTTGCTACAAGCACGGCGCACGATTATCGTTATCGTAGCCCCCGCACCCCTACTTATAGATACGGCATTCGTTCGTAGCGTGGACAGCGTGGGTCGCAGTGGGGCTTGGCCTGCCACGCGCGCTATCGTGTGCGTGGGGGGCACTTCGGCACAGGCCACGCGTGTCTCAGTGACGTCATTTCGTGCGTAGCGTGTCCGTGCGTGCGCTGCTGTGGTATCTACCTACATTTTAATACGAAGCGTTTTTGTACCCACGTGTGTACTGTGTAGATCGACCGTGCGCAGCAGTGGGGATCCGGCTTTAACCTCCCGGCGAAAAAAAGAAAGGCAACAGGTTTTTTATAAACAGTCGCATTGTTTTGTTATATCTTGATAAACGTTAATACCCATAAAAATACCCGTTCAAACACCTGACGACACGAGAATGCATATAATATATTTGCTATAGAAATAGAAATAACCTTGAAATATACAAATTACAACAACAATCGCTACATTCCCGCACTTGAATCATCAACACAGAATGCTACTACCCTACAACAATACTAAGCACTATATTGCACTAGTGGTGTAGCTACAACGCAGCAGTAATGCAGCTACAACACTGCAGCCTGCAACGCTAGGTGCTAATTTATAGCCGATTGTTCCGACGCGTCGCCAACGATTTTGAATTATTTCCTCCGTTTCAGTGGACGGCAAATAACGGAAAATACTATCCAATTCTGTAATTTCATAATATTTAAAAATAAAAAAGTGCATTACGAACACGGACTGAATTAACGTCGGTCTGATTCTGAAGTCTTTTTGCAACAATGTGTAAAACAATGTTTTACTAACTTTAACGAGTTTAATTACTGCATTTTACTAAAATTACTAAGAAAAAATGAATGAAAATAGTAGGGAATATATTGTTAGTTGTTCTCAACGGGTGCTAGGTCTAGGATTTCTAACAGTATTTGAATCCAAAAATCTTCCTTTTATCCATTATCAATGTCTCTATCTAGTATCTCGTCTTAAGACGTTATACTAAAATCAAACTACAACCTTACAATATCAACTCTATAGTGTAAAATATTAAGGTAGAAAATGGCTAACAACATTGGCCCCAAGTTGGGCGCCACTATTAACTCGTAATGGCCTCTACGACTGAGCTGTTGTCTTGATCGCCTCTACTTGGGGATTGCCCGCTATTTCGTTATTTTTCTATGTCCCATTCAGTACTTAGATAGGGAGTGGAAGAGTAATTGTCGTTAGAAGTTTGTTTAGGACTGGTTTAAGTAGATATACGACTTGCTGTTATAATGGAACTAATCTAACATAGCCCTTATTAATGTAGTATAAAGATTACATCGTTATTTTCGCCAAGTTAAATACAACAATTGTAAAAAAGGCGACGTTTTAAATTCATCCGTACTACATACAGATGTCAAAAATGTGGTTTAATATTTCGCTCCTATTTTTCTGAATTGAATGCATTATAGGTATTATAATAGGGATGTCGACTCAAAAAATTTTATTACTTCAATAGAAAGAAGACATAAAACTATGCCAAATAGTGAAAATCCTATTCAAATATCTCAAAAAATAACGAAGCTACAACGGTTAGAATGTTCGTAGTTAGAGAGAGAAAGTGCAACCTAACCGTGACGTCACTTTTAAGTAGCGCCATAGTAAATGACGATCGTTCAATACAAAGGTGCGTTTTGCGGAAAAGGGACAGAACATACTCACTCTTAAAACTTTGAAGACTTATAATTACGTAATTATTTATTTGTTTGAATTCCTTTTTTCGCCATTTGATTGAGAATTTGAGCCTTTATGTAGAAAATTTGGATTTATTGATTTTCTTTTATAGTGTCGTCATCCCTATTATGTATTTCTGGAGGTATTAAACAAAAATACGTTATATGGTAAAATGCATTATTATTCTGTAATTTATTTTCACAACCACATGAAAGCGCTCGTGGCCCAGCGGCGCCTGCGTACCGCTTGCGGTGTCTAAGGTTAAGCAACGTGGGCAGCGGTCAGGACTTGGATGGGTGACCGCTTTGAGTGGTTACTAACTGAGCGCTCCCGTGCTTTGGAAGGTACGTTAAGCCGTTGATCCCGGTTGCTGTCTATGGCAGCAGTCGTTAAGCCAAGTTGGAGGCCTTCGGGCGGATTGAGAACTTCTAACATTCAAGTTGCCCACTCACTTGACAACGCCTAATCCCAATAAGGTCTAGTTTCCCCTCGGGGTTGGAAGTTCAGATGGCAGTCGCTTTCGTAAAAACTGGTGCCTACGCCAAATCTTGGGATTAGGTAGCGGACCCCAGGCATCCTTCAGGATGCAACTGTACTGGGATAACGCTAGGAGGATGATGATGAACCACATTAAACCACTAAGGCTTAGTTTCATAAGATCCATTACACCGAAATGATCTGACGTTTAGTTTAGTGTATCTTACTGTATACGATAACATTATTAGCCTGTAAAAATAACATGTTAACCAAGTATTCCCGACAACAGAGTTAATTCAGTACAGAATAAATCCCAGTGCGCAGCGGCCTCAGAATGAGTTTCGGAAATGAGCTGCAGTTGTTTACGCGCCTTATCTTCGCTCTGAATTATCTCGCTCCACTGTGTTAGTCTGAGGTGGTAGCCATGCTTATAAGTAGTTATAGTTAGTTGTTTATGTATATAAAGTAACGAGTGTATTCCTTACCGGGGTATATAGAGCATATTAAAGCAAGGGGCTTGCAGTGGGTGGCGCGCGTCGCTTTAAATGCCTACCGTTCGCTCGGCCCGGGGCCGGCCGTCAGTCGAGGGCCGCCCGCCGCTGCGCGAACGCGTCTATATGCACGTTACCGCTGCCGCCGCAGACTAGAACGCGACGAGCGACGAGTCGATAGCCCTAGCGCTACACGTGCCGCGTGTGAATGAATACAAGTTATACGATAGACAGAGATGCACAGAGTAGGCACGTTTTTTATGCCTAAACGCCGTTTTTGTTAGAAAGTGAAGCTTCTGTACTTGTACTATTACTTATTCTGTGATTAAAGCTTGACCAGGAATATATGATCATGCGCCATGTTGCGGAATTTCATTGGAACTAATTTCTTACACTGGCAATAAATTTAATGACATTGTCAGCACGTCAGTGTCACTGTTGCGGTTTATTTGAATATTAGTTATGTGTTAAATATTTAATAATAAATGAGAAAAAATGACCAAAACAATTCATAGCCAAGAGCGGAATATTATCAATGTGATGAAATGAAATTATTCAGCTGCAAAACAATTCATAATTTATGTCAGAGCTGACAGGTAAACAAGACAAAATGTCATAATAGTCTGTTGCCATATAAATCAGAATAATAGCACCCTCTTGACAATGATCATATTATATCTAACAATTCAAGTTTAAAGTGGGGAAAATGTTATATATATTACAGTTCGAGCTGATCTCTTACCAAAATAATTACCGTTCAAGTTCTTTTTGATAAAAAAAATCGGGACCGTAAGAAAATCAGTTCAAGCACGTTCAAGTTGGGACTAAGGGTGCCTTTCCGCGCTATGCTATTCCGTGCTATGCCATGCTATGCGTTGTTATGGATGCGTTGATATCCATTGGTTCACATAGCATAGCACTGGTGGAAAAGCAGCCTATAGATCAAAATACTTGTCAGCTATAACCTTATAAGTTTATTGTTGATTTACATGTCAAAATGACGTATAGCCCTACCTAGTTGGCTCCACAGAATACCAGCGCCGTTGACCACGCTAGCCGTGCCAACTGCATTTGCTGAGTGGAGGCCATTTCAGGTTCACATCCTGATCTAGGCACCTGTTTTTTTTTATTTTTCTCACTCTTATTGTCTACTTCCTCGATTTCTTTGTTAATGTGTTTTTCTTTTTATTGATGATGTGTTTACCTGAATAAATGTGATTCAATACTATGATAAGTTACATAATCAAATTGGTCCGTAGTACATTTAACCCTGTGTAAATTCATCGATAAAAAGTAGCCCCCTTTAAAACACTCAACTCGGCCTAGATACAGGAACAAATTGGATCGAAGGAAAGCCAGATGTTCCCTAATCGAGTTGTCTGGAGGACCCTGAATGACCTATAAAGAAGACCTATAAAGTATGTTACGCGGGCCAATATCTCACTCTTTTTGCTAGCCAGACAAATCGAAATGAAAAGAAAATGAAATGAAATAATTTATTCGTGACACACACATAAATAAAACAAACAAAACTAACTACACTGAGCGAAAAAAATACTAATTATTAGTAAGTTTTAGTGAATCCCAAGACAAGGAGATTATATACTAACGGTTACAAAACAGTTTAGTTGTTACAAGGGTACATTTTGTGGTATTAGTAAATAACTACTATTATCAAAAACTGGTTTCTAACCGTTAGTATATAATCTCCTTGTCCTGGGATTCACTAAATCTTACTAATAACTAGTATGTTTTTTCGCTCAGTGTAACGGATACAGTAAAGTAAATCGAATTTCCAATCTTTAATATCGCAGTACATATATTGTGTCTCAAGGGAGCAAAATCATATATTTACGTCGAGGGCGGTCTGTTGAATCCTGAATGACAATTATCTCATTTAGAAACTTCGAGACACAGAGTAATTAACTTACGCGCTATTCCTCAATTTTGTTACTAATTAATCTTAATTAGTTTAATAATGTTGCCTCTCTCACTTGGTCTCTTGCGCACGTGTAACGCAGGAACTGAAACGTATATAACTACGTATTTACGTTTACAATAATTGTCAACAAAAGATAGGTTTGACATTGACAGATAAAACATTCAAAATAAACCGTACAGTGTCCAAAGAGGTTGTGACACGCCAAAACCTCCCCGATGCGTCCGCTGGCGCACTGGCCGGTAAGAAAAAGAAGAACATATAAATTCATAAACATTCCCTCCCCCTGTATTAGAAACGACGTGTGAAATCAAGTACCGCCAACCGATTTCGTACCGCAATCGCATCTACAGCCGAGCAAAGCCTGCCCATTCGAGTAAACCTATTGACGTTGATAGAAATTGTCTCGGCTGCGGCCTGCGACACAGTAAATATAAAAAAGTAGTTTGACTGTGACACTTTCCAAGTCAAATAGTCATTGTTCCGTTGTCTGTAAAACTTGAAAAACCTCTAGTGACTAAAATCATCAATATTGTCGTATGCAATGTACTGTGTTATTTTTTTTGCCCCTTACACGAGTTTTGTGTACGTGATATTGTATTATAAAACGCGTTTTGCCCCTTTTTTTTCTATACAGATAGGAATTTTGTTTGAAATAGGTTTGATGAGAAGGGTAGAGTACTAGGCGACGATATACATACTTTTACTTTTTTTTAAACCTGAATGCGGCTGTATAGGCCCCAGATAGGAGTGGCGGGTAAAATCCAGGGGAACCACTGATACGACAACGCAGATGGTTTGCGCTCTGCTGAAAGCTGACATTGGTTGAACCGCTTCAACCTAATCTGAGGTGTGAGTGGAATCGAGCTACTGGGAGTTTTGTCGCTGCAGCTTACAGATACTAAATAACGAATTGCACTACTTATTATCCCTCCTTTGAATTAAAAACACAGAAAATATTTATTTTCTACATTTTGTAGCTTTTTCCGTGAATAAAATTTCTAAATAACAATAACGAAAATAGTGAAAAATTAATCTAGACATACCAATTAAAAACCCTAATCAGCTATTAAACCGCTGCATGTAGGCACAAAGTAAATAGCGGCGGCGCGCGCCGGAGCAGAGAGTCCGCTCAGTACAAAGTGCCATTTTCGCCGCACGCACACAGACGTTACATTTACAAGCATTCTCGGTTAGTCTCGGTCGAGCTTAGTCGCGACTGTCGCGTCGCGAGTACTAGTTGTGCGCGCGTTGATCACTTGACGTCCCCGCCGCTACGTGGGTACTTTGTGTCACGTACGTCAAAATGAATAACCGATGTTATCTCAGTTGCAGTGAGTCGGGCAAGTTTAGGTATGTATTTTCAAGAACGGCGGAACGGACCTTCTGTATATATTTTATTTTGTGATGTAGGTAACGTTCTCAAAATGCTGGCCGCATTGCCACGTTGGATGGCAATGCTCAATCTTTGTGCCAGATAAAGACCAGAATTTTGGTCACGCGTTGATTAAATAAATAAAATTAAATCGTTAATTAAATACATAGAAACCATACACGATTCAGCGTCAGCGTATGTCCCATCAAACACTACTCTCATCATCCTAGATGTTCAGTAGCTCTAGTATAAGTTTTTTCGAAACATTAACTAATTCGAACGCGTTTGCGTTTTGTCTCAAAATGTATGAAAACGCTCTCACCGAGTTTGAAATACGCGCGTTCATCGGTTAGCAACAAACGTTATACTCGCTGTTTTAGTTTCCACTAGTGACCACCAGAGGCGCTGTTCACGTTTTCATACCACTTTCATACATTTTGAGACAAGAATTAGTTCGAAAAAACTTATACTAAAGCTACTGACTATGCTGTGCTGCAGTGGTGCGGTATCATCGCATCTGTCACGGAACCCCCGGCTGGCTTCTAGGTTCCTATTCGCTCGTGTGGAATTATGATTTTGCTGTACCTACATGGGGCGAGGTCAGAGATGTGAGCGGAGGCGGAAAGCT
The DNA here is from genome assembly GCA_951800055.1 of Cenopis cana. NCBI lineage: Eukaryota > Metazoa > Arthropoda > Insecta > Lepidoptera > Tortricidae > Cenopis > Cenopis cana. The sequence goes on along the minus strand of OX637483.1, from coordinate 2,980,724 downwards.
AGATTTTTATTTCATTAAAAAAAAAAAATAGAAAAATTCAACACCACAGGTGGGAAAAAATTGAGATTTTCGCTAGCGGATGCATCCGCTTAACAAACATATTAGATTTTTTTTTATAAAAATGAGATTGCTTTTGGCCAGCATCTAGCCAGGGGGCGAAGATGAGGCCGACGGTGAAGCGAGCTCATCCAGAATATGCCTATCAACTGTAGCTCTAGTATAAGTTTTTTCGAAACATTAACTAATTCGAACGCGTTTGCGTTTTGTCTCAAAATGTATGAAATTTGTGTGAAAAAATCGTGAACAGCGCCTCTAGTAGTCACTAGTGGAAACTAAAACAGCGAGTATAACATTTGTTGCTAACCGATGAACGCGCGTATTTCAAACTCGGTGAGAGCGTTTTCATACATTTTGAGACAAAACGCAAACGCGTTCGAATTAGTTAACGTTTCGAAAAAACTTATACTAGAGCTACTGGTACCTTAAAAAAAGTGCAGGTTATATGAACTGTGAAATACAGATGCCGGTAGGGAATTCCAAACCTTAGCAGTGCGCATTATAAAAGATGATGAAAAGCGCTTGGTTTGAGTAAGAGGAATTTCAACCAGGTTTAAAACAAGATTGAGAAGACTTGGGCGTCACTGAATTGTAGCAAATATCTATTCGAAGGTCATTATTCGAATACGACTCATGACTCTACACGCGATTTCCGCTACAATGCGGAAAAATGCTGCTACGTGCTCATAAACAGGGTCTCCTGAGTCGGAGTTATGTCACAAAAACAATTGGTTTAAACTTAAAAATCGTAATAAATTTCCAACAAATCAAAACGGAACTCACAAAAACCTTTGCGCCGCAAGTCGGAAACAGACATTATCTTCAAACTTGGCGTTATGATTATTTTAATAGCAGGTGTTATCTTTGAAAAAACTTGGGAGTCGGCAAGATAATATTTTTCCCGGAGTCTACTGTTGGTTAGGAACACAGACGTACATCGTAGTAGATCACCCAGAGTGACGTGTATCTTTTATTTCCTAGCTCAAAAGTATATCTTTTTTTGGCAGTATTTGAATATGATTGGTTTTTCCTACTAGACTAAGCATCACGTGTACTGACTGATATTTAAAAAAAAGTATAATTTAGTCCACTAAGCGACGGTCCATCCGAAATGTACGGGAAATATGAGAATAAGACACAGTAGAATGAAAAATTCGTAAGTCATTCTTTATCCGAATTAACAGTGCTGCATGCATGATTCGGAGTAAGAAAGATCCAAAGTTCCCATTTTCTTGGTCGCCTACTTACACCAAGTGGGCCCGAGATTAGGTGAATAGAATACAATTCTTACATTTATTTTAGAGTCCACTTCTGGGCAGGATAAGGATGTAAGTACATCTTTGAGGACTGGTTTTAGAACTAGGCCTGGTTTAAATTATATTGGGTATTTATTTATTTATTCAGGACAACAGCAGCCGTAGATGAACATTTTACAGGTGTTTATCTATTGATTACTAATAATAGTTATCCATTGATTACAAAATCATATACTACATGTTTTCACGTTTTCTGTCTGTGTTTTCTCATTTTAGACGGGAATATTCACATATCAGAATCACAACAGTTTAAGTACCGTAGTAAATTAGATATTTCACTCAGAAATTGTAACGCTCTGACTGCGGCTTCTATTTAGATGCACGTCTGTGGTTGAGAACTGTCAGCTGATACCAATGAGTTTGTCGCTATCGTCTTTTAAGTTGCCTTTGCAGAGAGAAATGACAAAGTGTAAGTATTACGATTATGTTGGCAGATGTTACAGTCTATTCATCCTTACGTATCCTATGATGTGAACAAGCTCTCCTTAAAACCTTTAATCATTGTCACCCTTTTCTCTAGGATTACACAATAATCATCACTTACTTAAGAGGAGGGGTAGGGCAAGCTCTCTCCATACAAACTTTGTGCAGGATTTTCTTCGTTTGTGTTTGCATTAATGTTATGATTTTTAGTCAGCTATTTTTCTTTTAGCTATTTCATGATGTAATTTTTTTTTCATTGATATTATTTTTAATTTTTTTCAAAAAAAATATTACATTCATTAGTGCCAAAACCTACGAATAAAACGTGCACAGAGTTTGTATGGAGAATGCCTGGCCCACCCCTGCGCCTTAAAATGTTGTTATATATTTAAAGAAGCTCAAAAAAATGTATCCTAGAGAATTGTGTGATAATTTAAAGCGCTACAATACAACGAGAAATTTAGAAACTTTGAAACGCTGTTCTGCCCAGACGAGGAAACAATAGGGACTGATTTTTACACGACTGCCCAAAAAAAAGGAGTGTAATGTTTTAAGATATATGATTCTTGATCTTGACTATATGATTGTGGTACTGACAATACCCGAAACATGATTGCTTAAAATTGTCTCGATAGAAAAAAAAACCAAAGTTGAGTCTATATTTTCCTTTTTTTCCTCAGCCTACTGAAACAACGAATTATTAAAAGACACGATTAAGTTAATATGATGGTATTTTACCTCATATATACTCTGATAAGAGGAAAATTAATAAACGTACGGTACGGAACCCTAAAAAGCCATTCCTGAAGAGCGTTGCATCCCGTTTTGTCAAAGACATACGCGCGTCTCTTTCAATCAATATATCGCCTTAACGTCCTCAGTAAGAGTTTGTTTACATTATAGGACACGTGTCGATAAAAGACCATGCATTAGCCGAGCGGCAAGGCACGAGACTCAATCCGAATGGAGACGCACCGCCGAGTTTCTCAAAAAATCTTATTAAGGGGAGGTATCCCCAACGCAAATGTCCCGCTCTAAGTCTGTTGTCTCTAGTTTACAATTAACCATCCCGCTCTCTACGCAAGCTCTGTGCGCAGTTTTGTAAATATTTAGCTATAGTCATTAAGCCAATCATTTTATCAAAGCAAACCCTGCGAATTTGTCTATAACTATTTACGATCTTTAATTGAGTACAAAAATTAAATGTTAAATATCAGTAATATAGCCGTAGTATTGAAAAAAACATTCCAAAAAGGGGTAACTTCGCGATTTTTTTCTATCGAGTGAAATTCATCAGGTCATGTAACTGACTGCGATTTTGACTAGACAATATCCTTATGTAACACATATATTTTTTTTTAGATTTTAAGACACTATATTCTATGTCTCAGATGGTTTTTAAAAACTCAAAAGTGGTAAAACACGGCCCTTTGATGCTGACTGTACGTCCTACGTTAGACCGCCATCGCTTCATCACCGTATCCTCAAAACAAAAGAGTCGCGAAACAATCTCGCAACAACAAAATAAATTGTTCGCGTCTCTGGAGAATTGTTTTTAAATTTCGTTACACAAACTTGCGCTTTGTCACCACGCCTGCTGGAGTGTGACCGCGACATGCGCACCACGGTTTGTTAGACAAGGATATGTTGATAGTAATTCGGATTTCTGTAGTTGGGAAAGTAATGCTGTAATAGAGACGTGTTCTGTGTTTCCTTTGAGTTACATTTGAAGTTTAGTGGATAGAGGGAAGTTAGGATTGTACTGCTGGTTGGTACTATTTGTATGAAATTGTGAGTTTTGACTGAGTTTCAAGTTTTCAACATCGTAAAACTGGCATTTCTTTTAAGGTTTACTGGAGTTCATTGGTAGGACTGTTACTACAAGGAGTACTATAAATATGTTATTTGTGTACATTACGTACATTTTTGAGTAGCTATATGAAATCCCAAAACTCGTTTGTTCCGCGTAGCCGAATTTCCAGTCGCATGTATCCACACCAGAATTTGTTTTCGATCATATATTTCACCATTCGCACAGGTCCACTGTCGCTGCCTTCTCTAATAGATTTTTACTCCAATCATTCATTTTTCACACGCAAATATTACCATTCGCTCATTTTCATTTAAATTCGGGTCATTGTCAGATTTAGGTGCGCGTCTTTTCGGTGGACATGTCAAAAGTTAAGGGCTACAAAGCTTAATTATAAGCTTAATTTTCGATTTGTCTGATAACCCGCATAATCTGTAATTCCGTGTCTATAAATCCATGTAATAAAAACGTAAATTACATGCACACAAGCCGTTAACTATTGACCACCGAATGGACAACTTTTGTTTTTCCGACTGACAATGACCCATTCATGATCTGGCAAACCGATTTTTAATTAAAACAAAAAAGATATCCAAAGTTTGATGTCAACGGATTGAAGTAAACTAATGAAGTCCATAAAGTGCAGTATTTATTTATATTAAACGTAGAACTTAGTTATAAAGCTGAACATAGTCTTACTTAATCTCTTAACTAAAAGTTTATTTTTAAAACCGTCCAAAAGTTTACCACGAAAAAGTCAATCAAACTTTTTAGCTCCCCACATAACTTTAAAGTTCCGAAGATGTGTGCTAACTTTTAGATTGCTTCAACCCACTTTGCCGGATTAAGTTTGAACCAATTTTTTGGAAGTTTCACACAGTTTAAGCGAGTAGTTCTTATAAGGAAATCTGACGCAAGATTTGAGATAAACTTAATTTGTCAGACGACCGCTTTAGTCTAGGTGTAGTGACTCTGCGCCCTGTAGCCCGGGCATAAGAATACGGCTACGGTATCCTCTGCCTGTCGTAGAAGGCGACAAAAAGTGGGTCCTCGGGGCCGAAGACGGTCGCAGTTGGGGGCTGCGATCGTCCATAAAAACATGGCGGGACCCGTAGGTGGACTCTAGGGCGGCACTGGAGAGTTCCATGGGAGCCCAGAGCCCTCCGAAATGGGTTGAGGAGGACAATCGGGGGTTTTTAGTCGGTGCAAGTCCGACATAACCTGCGCACTGCCCCCGCGGTGCGGAGGTATCCATAAAGGATTTTCCCCCCGTACGAAAACAAAGGTGTAGTGGCTTTGCCTACGAAGCTGGAGGTCCCGGGTTCGAATCTCGGTCAGGGCATTTGTTTGTGTGATGAGCACGAATATTTGTTCATGGTTTCTTTGTATTTAAGCATTTATCTAAATAAGTACGAGTATGTATATCGTCGCCTAGTAACCATAGTAAAAGCTTTACTTAGTTTGGGACTAAGTCGATTTGCGTAAGATTGACCACAAATAATAATTTCATTTATTTGATAGGTAATCCACCGAGCTAGCGAAGCGCTCCGTATCAGCTTAGACAAAAATGAGACCGAATGGGACCGATTACAGACAGTTTGGTGCAACCTACCTGTTTCAAATGGGATTTAACACAAAGGATTACAAAAATAGTCTTTAGGTCATGTCCCTTGCTCACATACCTTTAATGCGAAGTCCAGGGATCATGTCGCCAGCACACAGACACACACACACGCGTGCTGGCATTTAGGTGAGGGCACAGCCAGGAGCGACATACGTCCTATCAGAATGCGAGCAATAGGTCAACTGTCGGTCATATGTCATTAAGGACGCGCCCGAAGACGCGAGGAGAGATGGGGCATTAAAATTGTTTATTGAACACTACCCTTACAGCCAGTTGTAGAACCATACCGTACGAAACTTACCGTAATGGAAACGTAATTATTGTCCCGGAATTGCATACCCAGTTGGTCACTCTAGCTCGTTAGGTTGCGGTCACCACCCGTCGGGGTCATCACGGATAAGCGAGTCGTGTGGTCATCGCTTTAATATCGTTAATTTATTACCAAAATTGATTATGGGTCAGTGAATATAATTATTAATACCACCTCGTAAGCCACAATGTGTATCAGAATGTACACCCGTTTTCAATAGAATTTAGACTTTCATACCTAAGACATATAAAGTTGTATTTATTTTGTTTCGTTCAGTTTAGGGTTAAAAGTAGGTAATTCAGCTCTGTTTTCTAAATAACATGATTCAAATTTCATTGAGTAAGTTTTATATGGTGAGCGTTACTAGGTTACATATACCCACGTTTCCAATGGTTTGTGCCTTTAACAACAAAGTCGTCTTCATCGTCGTATTTTTCATACGTTTTAAATAAATAAATAAATATTTGTGGACAATCTTACACGAATCAACCTAGTCCCAAACTAAGCAAAGCTTGTACTATGGGTACTAAGCGACGATATACATACTTATATAGATAAATAAATACTTGAATACATAGAAAACATCCAAGACCCAAGAACAAATATTCGTGCTCATCATCACACAAATAAATGCCCCGGCCGGGATTCGAACCCGGGACCTCCAGCTTCGTAGGCAGGGTCACTACCAACTAAGCTAAAGCGGTCGTCATCACATATTTCGACCACATATTTCATTTTTCAGTTTTGATGAAATCTCTCTGCGAGTTCATACAAATTAAACAATATATATTCAAGGCATGGAGGTAAATATACCTTATGCCAGTTATGCCTTATGTAGGTATGATTTTATGTATAAAATAAATTAATAGTTTAAAAACACTATAAAAACACGCTTTGTGTGTTAATTGAAACCTGATCGTGTTCAAAGTCCATTACGTGACATTTCTCACAAGTGCAAACACGACTATGATACGATATTCCATCATGGAATGCCAGGGCCTATGTTCCGGCTTCATCATCAGACATTGAAACCTAATCGTGGTCAAAGTTCATTACAAGAATTTTCTAACAAATCCAAACACAGCTATGATACGATGTTCCATCATGAAGTTCCAGTTCATATCTTCCGGCTCCATCATCAGATCAGTTCGACAGGACCATATTATTGTATTGTCATCAGAACTACATACAGCTGCCAATTTTCATGACGCTACGATCCTTGGAAAATGGTTAAATTAGTTACCTTAGATTCCATTACATAGTTAGTTACATACAGGTCGACCTATCAGACCTTGAGACCTAATCGTGGTCAAAGTTCATTACAAGACTTTTCTAACAAATCCAAACACAGCTATGATACGATGTTCCATCATGAACTTCCAGTTCATATCTTCCGGCTCCATCATCAGATCAGTTCGACAGTACCATATTATTGTATTGTCATCAGAACTACATACAGCTGCCAATTTTCATCACGCTACGATCCTTGGAAAATTGTTAAATTAGTTACCTTAGATTCCATTACATAGTTAGTTCCATACAGGTCGACCTATCAGACCTTGAGACCTAATCGTGGTCAAAGTTCATTACAAGACTTTTCGAACAAATCCAAACACAGCTATGATACGATGTTCCATCATGAAGTTCCAGTTCATATCTTCCGGCTCCATCATCAGATCAGTTCGACAGTGTCATATTATTGTATTGTCATCAGAACCTCGTACAGCTGCCAATTTTCATGACGCTACGATGCTTGGAAGATGGCTAAATTAGTTACCTTAGATTCCATTACATAGTTACATACAGGTCGACCTAATAAAAGCGTGTTAAAAAAAAGAAACAAAATTCGTCAATGCAAAAAAAGGAATACATACGTTTGAAATTGAATATGTACGGTACCTACAGCAGTACAAGTAGCTACGCGTTCGAATAGGTCAAAATTGTCTACCCACATCTTTATTGTAAGGGGATAAGAGCGTGTGTAGATAATTTTGAACAACTCGCCCGCGTAGTTATTTTTGCTGCTGACTGTACCTATATTGTTGGAGAGTGGGTACTATTGTTAATTGCAGGCTAGTCGCAACTCTCAAACTAAATTTTAACAATCGGATTCAAGGAATCCACACTAATAACAATTTAATTTAAAAAAGTCTGTCATCCCTGAAAAATATATTACAAGTACAATAATGGTTTCTTAGAACTTGTAGCACAAACAAATTATTGAATACGTGTTTTCCCCCGGGAAAGTGGGTTTTCCAAGAATTGCATACGATTGGGACTATGCCAAATTGTATTTTAGGGATGTTAAAATTTTAATATTACAGCGCTACCGCTTAGGCGACTTCCTGATTTGTCGGTGCGGAGGCAGTACGATATGAGAAAAGTGTCAAATGTCAGTGTCAGCTGTCAGTCGACTCGGTACCATTTTTTACCGCGCCTCTATATTTAAGGCGACTTCCTGACTTGGCCAGGCGGAATCGATATGTGACATTTTTTTCTTTGGCGTAAACTTACTGACGTCGCTAAGATTCCCACTTGATGGAATACTGTCAGTATTACATCTGCGCATTAGTAATAACATGCGCAGAAGCGGACCAGTACTGCCTTCGTATCGTCCCGCTACCGCGCATCCCGCGCAAGTCAGGAAGCACACATTTAAATGTAGGAGGGGCGTAGTAAAAAGCGGTACTGAGTTGACACTGACATTTGACAGTTTTCTCATATCGTACCGCCTCCGCACCGACAAATCAGGAAGACGCCTAAATGAGTGCTTCCTGACTGGCGCGGGATGCGCGGTAGCGGGACGATGCGAAGGCGGTACTGCTCCGCTTCTGCGCATGATATTACTACTGCGCAAAAGCAATACTGACAGTGTTCCGTCAAGTGAGAATCTTTGCGACGTCAGTAAATTTACGTCAAAGAAGAAAATGTCACAGATCGATCCCGCCCCGCCAAGTCAGGAAATCGTCTTAAAAGGCAAGGCATAAGTAACGTAAAATGATTTTTTTTTGGGTTTTAGTACCCGAAGGGTCCAAACGGAACCCTATTGCTGTCATTCACGCGTCCGTCTGTCCGTCACCTGTCACATTATGTTCCTAAGATTTTTTAACTTTCCACTGACCTATGAACTTGAAATTTGGTGATAATGTTTATTATTACGTATATTTTACCAACTAATACATTAAAAACCGGATTTTTTCTTTGAAACTAACTTAAGAGCCCACATATGCACTTTTGCCAATGTTCATCGACCTAGATCTCAACATCTATAGTGATTAAATATCTGTCCTTTCAGTATATTAATCTTGAACTATTTTCCTCCAGTCTGTTAAAAGTGAAAACACGATTTACAAAAAAAATCTCGATACTTTTATTTTTCAAACACAATCCTTTTTTTTCGATGTTTTTGATTGGATCTTTAAAACCCTCCATCTTTAACAATGATTTTTGGTTGTAAAATGATAAGTTCTCAAACCTGATAATAAATATCCTTATAAATGTACACGTTTAGAATAAACATCAATATTTACGAAAAACACGCGCTGAGCTTCCTTAGAGAGCGGGATGGTTAATTGAAGACTCACGCGTGTTAGAGCGGGACTTTTGCATTGCCATCTACGCCCTCTTAATTTTGTTTGAACTTGGTTCGAATTTTGATCTTGGTTGAAAATTATGCGAAGTTTTTATTTTATTTTAGATAAAAGTTTAAAAATGCATTTGTAATTGTTATGGATGTTTTACCGAAGTAAACTCGGTCGGTATTAAATATGTAGGTTTTCACACTATCGTATCAAATAGTAATTTAGAGATTACCACATTTCCACAATCCTTTTAAAGCTTATAAAAATAAGCATAATGTCCATAGTTATTTCATTTGAATAACAATCTCATCCATAGCCCATATAAAATTGAAAGGGCCATCGATAAAGGCCCCAGCCATTGCCATAACTTGCCTCAGCTATTTCTGCCGCTGCGTACTGTAAATGCCCATAAAAGTATTTAAATCACCCTTATATATCTTCACTAGATATGGGCAGAGGTACAAGTCATAGGCGGTAGCGTTAAGCCTTATTCAACATCGCATGGTAAAAAAACAGCGGGTTGCACTCCGGGAGTGCCGGCAGAAGTGAAAATTAAATGACATGATAAAGTTTTCACTTAATACATTTTTGATAACAGCGCCACCTACGAACAATACAAGGCACTAACTCTACAGAACGCTGCTGTCGGTTGTAACTTAACACGGTAAACCTGCACTGTGAGAAACTTCGCTTGTTTGTTCATAGGTGGCACAGTTACCACTATCCATCTTCTACAGGTCACGTGTCTATCTTACGATATTAGGAGCGGTCAACTTAGCTGGTCTGGCGATCTGACGGTCACGTGACCCTGACGCGAGTTTAAAAAAAAATCCCCATCGCAAAAAGTGCACAGCGCCGCTAAAGAAGTTTTCACTTAAAAAATATAAAGCAAGAGCCAAGCGTGCGAACAAGCAATGATAGTTTCTCGGTCGCATAGCGCAATGGCCTTGACTACACTGCCAGCCCTATAGGGGCCCTACGTCTATAGAAGCGTATGTTTATGTATGTGTACGAGGAATGTATGTCCTGCAATACTGGATCGTTAAAAACCAGAATTATAATTTTTTGTTTGTCAATTTGACGACCGCTTTAGCTCAGTTGGTAGTGACCCTGCCTACGAAGCTGGAGGTCCCGGGTTCGAATCCCGGCCGGGGCATTTATTTGTGTGAATAGCACGAATATTTGTTCTTGGGTCTTGGATGTTTTCTATGTATTTAAGTATATATTTATCTATATAAGTATTTATATCGTCACTTAGTACCCATAGTACAAGCTTTGCTTAGTTTGGGACTAGGTTGATTTGTGTAAGATTGTCCACAAATATTTATTTATTTATTTATTTAATACTAGTACGCTTTCACGACGTGCTGAAATTATTTGTTATTGCGTATTGAGCATAATCCAAATGTGAGTGATCACGCAAAGAAAACGAGATATGATTGAAATGTAATTGAAATTTTAGTCGTAAACTGGAAGATCTGACAGTAATAAGGCAGAAATCCCAAAGTGCCATTTAATGACACGCGACGACCGCTTTAGCTTAGTTGGTAGTGACCCTGCCTACGAAGTTAGAGATCCCAGGTTCGAATCCCGGCCAGGGCATTTATTTCTGTGATGAGCACGAATATTTGTTCTTGGGTCTTGGATGTTTTCTATGTATCTAATCTAAGTATTTATTTATCTATATAAGTAATAAGTGTATATATCGTCGCTTAGTACCCATAGTACAAGCTTTGCTTAGTTTGGGACTAGGTTGATTTGTGTAATTTGTCCATAAAAAAGCCACTTTTCTCCCGCAACTTGGACCGCCATAACTGCAGCTTAAACCCTTCGCCATATTCGTTATCTCCGCTCTATTTATTTTCATCACGTATTTATAAAGACGTATGCTTCCTGCATCTATCATTGTAACGAATACCATGTAAACACACCATTAACCGATAACATGGCTATTAGAGCTGAGCGTTTCTTTCAATAAGCGTTTCGCAAAACGCTTACGCTTACGGTAACGGAAAAACAGTTTCTTATGAGAACAAAGAACAGTTTTTATAAAAACGACCATCAAAGCTGCAATGCAACGCAACAATGAAACTACACTACATAAAAATAGAAACGAAACTCATAACTGACATAACTCAAACTATAACCTATAACTGTTTCATGTAACGTTTTGGCAGCAGATGAGATTCATTCGTTTCGTTGCGTCGGGCGCCGCAGTGAAAAAAAAACTAGTTTTTTTTTTAAACTGTTTCGATAAACTGTTTCCTGATAAGGAAAAACTGTTACGTTTCGTTACACTTAAAAGTCGCAACGACCCAGTTCTAATGGCTATGAACAGGGGTCGGACAAAAAGTGCCGTTGACGTCAAACCACTTATAGGTGATTTCAAATAGTATTTTTGATTTTCATAAACAATTATCACATATCATTTATCAACCTCTTTATTAAACGATATCGCCACTTGAAATGAGTTAGTACGTTTTTGACTGACACATGTCAGTCAGATGTACAGTCAGCCCATGAAAATGTTGAGCATACTTAGAACCTTGTCACATCGAAATCTAAGAAATATTTAGACTGAAACGTCATAAAATTTGAAACCTCTTTAATTTGACAAAGAAACAAAGTGCTCAACATTTTCGTTGGCCCACTGTACAATAAATTGATTTCGTTATTGCTTAGCTATTGTATCTTCACGATTATATTAAGCTTAAATTTATATTTACAAGTTTCGTGAAATTTATTTTATTCACTACATCACCCTACCACCTGTATTATTAATTCCATGGATTTATTTTAGATTATTTTGTTACTTCATTAATACTACAATTGTTACTACAATGTCACACGGAAGTTTAAATACCAACATCATCTCGTGTGCAAGATTACGTCATTTTTACGTCATCCGCACTTTTTGTCCGACCCCTAGCTATGAATAAATTAATGCATTTCATTGGGAAGACAAGACGGAAAAGGTTTTCCGCTAGCGTCTGCAAGAAAATGATGAGAATATCAATTTGAGTCTTGGTTGTCGACCCCTGATATTTGAAGGTACGTAGTCAAATGGAGAGATTATTCAGGGACCGACAATCTATTTTCGCTTTTGATAAAATCAAATTTAAAATTCTGCTTAGATACAGCGATAAAAATCACTTTTTCGGTTTTCCTCAATGGCACTGACAAATTTAATTGTGCAATGTAACAAATCAACGCAAAAAACGGTCAATAAACCACATCAAATTGTATTTAATCTATCCATCCTTATACGTGTCCTATCATGTAATTGTAAACAAAGGCGACTTCCTGACTTGGCGGGGCGGGATCGATATGTGACATTTTCTACTCTGACGGAACACTGTCAGTATTACTTTTGCGCAGTAGTAATGTCATGCGCAGAAGCGGAGCACAGTACCGCCTTCGCATCGTCCCGCTACCGCGCATCCCGCGCCAGTCAGGAAGCACTCATTTAAATGTAGGGGCGCAGTAAAAAATGGTACCGAGTCGACTGACAGCTGACACTGACATTTGACACTTTTCTCATATCGTACCGACAAATCAGGAAGTCGCCAAACTGTGGTTTGCAATAAAGAAATATGAAAATGAAACTCATCTTGAAGACATAAGTCATTATTTCATTTTATTGTTATAAAATCCACAGCACAATTTACAACATTTTTAGGAAAGTTATACATTACTTTGTCATTGGCCAATTACGGATTTATTATCACAACAATGACAATTATCACATTTTTCTATAGGATTACACAATAATCAAGCTCACAAAGTATTGTAATCCTAAAAGTGTGATAATCATTAATGTCTTCAAAAAGTGTTTACATGATATAGGACAGTAAGCATGAATATAATTTATGTCACACCTGGCCATAAAGTGGCCATTATCGCACGCTCCGCGCGCGAAAAAATCCACTTTCTGGCCAGGGGGTGACATAAAATTTTGTACTTACCACGGGCGATAATAAAGAAAGCCTCAGATCGCATATTTATCGCCCTTGCCTTCGGCTCAGGCGTAAAATACCTGCGATCTGAGACATTCTTTGTTTTATCGCCCTTGGTAAGTAATGTACTATTATTTGATTTGCCATTACTTTTTAGAAACAAACTCAATAAAATTATGAATTGCACGTTTTGAATACAAATACTCCCCGAATACAGGCTATTGTATCGTAAATAGCAGGGCTCACGGTTGGAGAAAGAGAGGGCTTTACCGAACACCCAAATAAAAGGGGCCTCATTTTGAAACGTTTTAGACAATCTTGTTCAATATGCTATTTATTACGGATGGTGACTCACCATTCATGGTGAGACATTCTTCAATATGGATCTAGATACCGAGAACACTTAGGTTGTGGAATGAGCTTCCTGCCCGGGTATTCCCAATGGGCTACAGCATGGGGCTCTTCAAAAAAGGTGTGAAAAGGGTTCTTATGGGTCGGCAACGCGTGAGTGACGCCTCTGGTGTTACAAGCGTCTATAGACGGCAGTAACCACTTACAGCTTGATGAATTTGAACTGAGCTCGTGAATGGGACAATAGATACAAAAGCAATTGTATTTATACAAAGCCTTTCGTCTGTTTTAGTTCAGGTGGCCGATAATTCCTCATTTTTCCCACTAAAACCACCTTAATTTTGCGGTCCTTTTACTGATTGCTCGCGTTGCCGTAAAAGTGCTTTTAGCTGTGTCAGAGTCAGACGTCCGTATTTTTTATTTGGATCCATTTTATCGCGCTAAACGGACGAGTATATGTTTACGAAAATATAACTGACACCCTCCTGTCTAAACAAAACCTTGTATTTAAATGGCTTTGAAACATTAACCGACAGTGTCTCGGCCTAAGATACAAAGTTTAATACTTATTATTATTTATAACGGTATTTTAAACGTACAATATTTTTTAAAGTTAAATGTGCATCAATCGAGATGTGACAAACTCTAGTAGCGCCACCTAGTGGCAACGTTTGCAGCCGCCTACCCCATTCGTAATTTTTTTACGGCTATAATCTCCCTAACGTGTCGGTTTAGGCTATCAAAATAGTCAAATTATGAATAATGTTCTTTTTCGGCCTTTATACTTACTTTTTAAGCTTAGATAGTAAAAGTTTTATTTAGCTGAGTATTATGCTAAGCTATTACCCAGACTTTATATATCGGTGTTATACAGCCTAACTAAAGCATTAAAAAATGTGCCCAAATTGCATCTTCTCAAACTTTATTCAACACTGACTGTGTTACTTGGGATGTGTTAGCGTGCCTGGTCGACGCCATAGATACATTTACACTTTTGCACCTTATTCCATTGCAATAAGGTGCAAACGTGTAAATGTATCTACGACGTCGACTGTACTATATTTGTGAACAAGCTCTGAATTTGTGCACCTCGAATCGATGGCTAAGCAAATGTTTACGCGGAAGACCGCGCGCGCGTTCGATGCCTGTGATGGAGTGTTCCACCACTTGTGTAGGAAAATTAATTAGGCTTAGCTAGGTAGTAGTGGAATTAGACAAAGTGAAATCGATTAAGTTCAGAACCTCTAGGATAAGTTTTTTCGAAACAAAACACAAACGAACATGTTTGCGTTTACGCTTAATTTATATGTCAAAAAATAGTTACTACCTAAGGCGCTGCTTGCGTTGCCTTACAAAATGATACTAAAGGCAAGCGCGTTCGTTTGTGTTTTGTTTCGTAAAAACTGTATATAGGTGCAGATACGTGCTTTATTTATGGTTTTTATTGGAGAAACAACAGAAGTAATTTTAAGTATTTGCGGCCTTTGTGTTCAAATCTCTCGGGCCTTGGAGACCGGACGCCTAGATAGGTTTTTTAAAGACATTAAAATTGGAAATAATTCGGCTTAGCATAGGGCTGGTTAGATACATCCTCAGTCAGCTTATAGACGTATCGATATCCAGCGAGGGAATGTGGTTCAGCTAGAATGCTAAGTACATGCCTTTGGATGCCTTAGCTTAGTAATAACGTAAACGGGGGTCAATAGAGATCGCGGGGTGAAAAGAGAAAATTTCGGGATTGTTTTGTCGTTGCTTCCCTAAGATATCTACACTACTAAGATATTGTGTGTGGTATACATTTGTAGTAAAATATTCATTCCTTACTTTGTAGCACATGAAGATGGTCACAGATAATAAATACCTATTTTAGTCTCCAGTGAGCCTGAGCTGTCGTCAATGTAAGAAATAACGCCTCACAAAACTTTGTTAGAGCAGTAAATTTAAAAAACGTTACCAAACATAAAAATATAGATCACTTAAAATTAAAGAAGCGCTCTCGAAGAGAATAGATACTTTTAAATAAATAGACATAAAAATTCTACGACTACATTTTAACATTATAGTTATACATGCCCATAGATAGACTACAAAATTAAAATAAAATATACCCAAAAACAAACAAACAAAACACACCCAAATAAAAAGCTTACCTTAAGTAGGAATATACGTAATAAATACTACCGTACAGACCGTTGCAGATTTCATTTGTTTTTTTTCCGCCATATTTAATGCCAACTACAACACATCAAAAACAGAAGAACACATTCAAATACAAAACTCTAGTAGCGCCCTCTACGACATACCTTTGAAGCGTATTTTTTTTAAAAAGGGCTTGGGCAGTCGACTCTTGACCCTGGCTGGCCGTCCTGAAAACATGTGTTCTTTCAGTAAAAAAAATTACTTCTACTTATTACAGTATACATTACACGTGAATAAAGTTTTTTTTTTAACTTGACTCTGGATTTAGGCCGGACCCAATAAGGCGATAGTAATGCACGGTTCGAGAGTAGCCTAGGGAAAATCCAGAGGAAACCTCCGATACGACCACGCGGTTTAAACACTGGATCACACTAAGTGTAAGGCCTGAGTGGACGCTCGGAGCGGAGCGTTCGGCGTTGCGTCCAGCGTTGCGGCCGAGCGTCCATACTATTTGTGCGGCGGCGACCCAGGACACCAGTATGAGTTTCAATTGTTTGACATGCACGCCCCGCTGGACGCAACGCTCGAGCGTCCGCTCAGGTTCTTACACGAGTTTGCGCTCTAGTGAGCTTGGTTGAGCGGATTCGATCGCATCTGAGGTGTGCGTGGAATCGAGCTACTGGGAGCTAAACGTCGGACATTTTAAATGATTCCATTTTACTTTTATCGAAGAAATTCAGTACGTAGTCCAATATGTTTAACACATTAAAATCACGGGGCGCCAATGTTGTAAAGTTTTTTCGCGAACTGATCATCAATTGACTCAAGTCTTATCTGATAAATAGTGAAGACGACGTAAGGAGAAAGATGTACCTCACTGGTTCATTAATAGTCTCATTCTCAACAACAATCTCGAAATAGAAAAATATGATGTTTCAGCCGTTTGAGATATTAATACACTTTTGTACTTGATGACTCAATGTTTTAATCACGAAAGCCTTAAGTATTACTTTTTTCTAGAACAATAATAAAAATTCTTGTACAACCAAATAAAACAATCGAGAGCTTTTAGAAATACAAGAATTAATTAACCTAAAAGCGGAATTCATTAAAAAGTCGTAAATTAACAAAAGCCTTATAAAAACGGGTTAACAATATCCCGTAGGATATTCCTTAATGATAAGTAAATAATTTTGCTCAGTATTCTGTTCTTAGTACAATAAAGACATAAGCACCCCGGTTTTAAATGCACTTACGCCGTTTAGCACAAGCAGAATTATCTTATAAATATTAAACAGGGGCGAATAAGATCGTCAGCCTTCTCTCCTAATACTAATCTAAAACAACGTATGAGCCAGTTTCCAGTGAATAACATAGGCTTTTTAGGTTGAGTCAAGTCTTAGTGAGACTTAAAGCACCTTCTAATTGGCCGAGACGCATTGTTTTGGGTGTCTGTTTATGTTAAAAAAAATATTAACAAAGGTTCATATTAACGGTAAATTAAATAAAATTATTATTGGACTATTTTTTTCTCTTTCACGAAATATGAATCCGCTTGAACAATTCTAAGGTTTCACACTGTTTGGACATGGACATGTAAATGTAAGTATAATAATGTAACTAACCATATATGAATTTATTCTGAAATAAATTATTTGAATTGAATTGACAACATTTCATATTTTTAACTACTTTATTTTATGAACTAGTTAGAAAAGTAGTTCCAAAAGGGCGTAAGTAAAATATGACGTCATCTTCCCAACAAGAATCCAGAGCCACTCCAGAGCAGCGATTGTCTGTACTCTGTACTAAGGTCTCCCTGAATACAGCGAGGAAGATGACGTCAACTTTCGGTTTACAGTAATTTGCGATTTTTTCCAAAATTAACGGAGAAAAAAATCTAAAAAAATGTTTTTTGTGTACTTCACACGTTTTTACCGAAATGGTTTTCGAATTGGGACTTTTGGAAATTATGAAATATTGTCACGCTTATTACTGTTTCTTTACTTTCGTCGACAACAAGTAGCAAGTGAGATCACTAACTCTAACTTCTTTCAAAATTAAAGTTATTAAACTTATTAATTGGAAAACTGCCTGGCTAATTCTGTCATTGCTGCATAAACTTGTGTGTCACTTAAAAAAACAAGACACAATAATATCCAACATGAAAATTTGGGATTATTCCATAGCATCAAAAAGTCTAAATATTCAAAACAGGGTGCGACGCGACGTCAATTTCGCAACATTTCCATTATTGTTGATGTTACGTCAGTAACGAAGGCATCAAGTCCAAAGGGTTGCCAGAAATAATTCCACCTGCATTAATATCGTGAATTTGAAATTCAATTCTGACACTAGCTGGGCCGAATCCGCAGATGTATCTGGAGTTAAGTCGGTGATGCGATAAATGATGGATACGAAGTAACCGTCTTATAAAACTTAACAGATTTCTGTTAGCAAAAATTGATATGTTTTGGCACTGTTTCACAAAAGCAATAGACATATTAGGCAAGCAGATTTTGACGTCATTTTACGTCGGCCGAGTCGGCGATATTACGTCGCACTAACAGAACGACGCACAAACCGGATTGATTTTCTCTGAAAATGTTTGGTATGAATCCTAACGTCGGTGATTTAGCAGTCGTTAAAAGCGGTCAAATGTTATATGCGGAGTCGTTGTAAGCGGATTCTACTGTAAAAGGTTTGACGACCGCTTTAGCTTAGTTGGTAGTGACCCTGCCTACGAAGCTGGAGGTCCCGGGTTCGAATCCCGGCCGGGGCATTTATTTGTGTGATGAGCACGAATATTTGTTCTTGGGTCTTGGATGTTTTCTATGTATTTAAGTATTTATTTATCTATATAAGTATGTATATCGTCGCTTAGTACCCATAGTACAAGCTTTGCTTAGTTTGGGACTAGGTTGATTTGTGTGAGATTGTCCACAAATATTTATTTATTATTTATTTATTATTATTTATTATATTTGATGAAAGGTTATTTCGACGTCATACATGAGCAAAAATTTAAAAATGCAAGTTCCGAGCAGATGGTCGCAGGTTTAAATATTGCTCGGATCCTAAATTTTTCAATTTAATTTGTTTAAATATCGAACATATAAATTCTTGGAAATGAGTTCGGTCAAGGAATAGACATCTCGAACGACCCGAGGGTTGACCCTGGCCTGAGTTATGATCTACAAATTACCTCACCGCATCTACCCTTTACCTCATCTCCGGGCATCTCAAATACATGAATAAAATGAATATTTCGGGCCTCATGCAGATTAGCAGAACCCGGCGCGCAGCTCATTAAATTCTCCATTACCTGCAACAATAAATAAAATAAAAATAAATATTTGTGGACAACTTTACACTAATCGCCCTAGCCCCAAATTAAACAAGGCAACAAACAACAACAACAACTTAGGCATAACCACAATACCTAAAGAGTAAGCCTATTTTGGCTGCGTTCTGCTTAATTTATTTATTTAAGAAACAAACAGTCTTTTATAGATGTAAATAACATTGAAAAGTATAGATATATTATAGACTTACAGTTTCCTTAAAGAATATTTTAACATCATACGTTGTAGTAATGACTATATGAGTACACTCTAAACTAAAATACTAAAAAACAAATGAAAATTTTACACAATAATAACAGAGTTGTCTATGCAAAGATGTAAACCTAAAGTACATAGTGAAATAAAAAATTTGAGAGTTATATATATATATGCATCGTTCCGACCGGTCATTGTGGCACTCTTTGGGGGAGGCCTATGTCCAGCAGTGGCCGTCTTTCGGCTGATAGATGATGATGATGATGATGCATCGTTAGTTGTACTGTAAACAGTGCCAAAAAATAAACTTACATTTATGATAAATTTGATACCTACATATTATAGTTGTTGAATACATTGTAAAGATAATCGTTTGAAGCTACAAAATGACTCATAGAAAATATCTAATGTCTGAAATTTTTCGTCATAAAGCCTGCACGCTCTTGTAATGAAACCGTTTTTTGCATAAGAGGTACGACTACGGGGGATTTGAAAGAGGGGTTTTTTTCTACAAGCTCGCTCGCAACGCCGGGGTACTCTAAAAGAAAGCGAGTGTATTAATGAAGGGGCATCGATAATGTTATTAATAATTTTGTACAGGATCAAGACGTCAATACGTTCACGACGAGAACTTAAAAAAGTTGTTTTTTGTCTTTTAATATTATATTGTCATTCAAAAGAAATTATATCTACATTAAAGGCGACTATGGTTAGTATCGAAGTTCTAGAGTGTCTAGACAGATCTAGAATTTTCTAGAGCGAGCCAATTTGTGTCCGCGCTTGCGTTGTCTGATATTAAAAATCCCTCAACTGTGTACGAGTTATATTATTACCGCAGTCACTTAAAACAAGCAGTAGCGTACTTTAAACATTGTCGTGCTAACCCATAATGGAATTCCGTATAACAACTGTTAAATTTGCTTAAATATGACACGGCAAACGAAATATCGGGGCGAGTAGTTACACATAGATACATTAGACTACCAATCAACTCTTGGTAAGGAAACTTAGTTACAATGTTATTCGTAGCATTACAAGTACTCTCACTGACAGAACTTATATTAGTTATCATGGGAGACTTTACAGACTTACAGTCAGTCATGCCAAAACGATCTAACAACTTGTCAATCCGATTTTCCTGACTAAGTTTAATGGAAGATGCATCACGTTCTACTTTTATACCTAACATATTTCGCACCGGTCCTAAGTCTTTGAGTTTGACCTTTAACAACGAACTTTTCAAGGTGTCAGCTAGACGTTTGTCATTATAGAACACGAAAAAATCGTCAACGTACAGAGCAATAAAAACAATTGACTCACCAGATCTCTTAGTAAAGATGCAGTCCTCTTGTTTACATTGGTTGTATTGTATCCCAAAGAAAGTAAGACATCTTAATTTTGATAGCTTGGCATCACTTAGGAAGGTTGCTAATGATATTGATTTTCAGGTTACGACTCAGAAGAAAGTTTGTGATGTGTGTCTTAAGGGTAAGCAATCACGCGCTCCCTTTGTATAACATCAAGGAAATTGATTTAGGGTGATAGGGTGGACGAAAGAGCGTTTTAAACGCCTAATTTCTTTGGCATCAATTATGGTGAAGATATTGTTGAGTTTTATGATATTTCTGGTTATTTGGTACCGAGTAATATCGTTTGCAATGCTCTGATCATCGCTATCTCGTCTTTAAATTGTTTTCTTACAAATTTGGGGTGCCATGTGTATCACATTCAATTTTAATACGAGTGTCATATTTTTACCATCGGATAAGGGAAAGGGATTGCCTGATGCCGTACGTGTTATAGACGGCCCAGGGTATGCGAGGCCGTCTAGTAACAAGAGGCAGGCAATTCCTATTTCAGGTTAGGCAAGTTTGTAGTAAGCATGTATGTAGAGTTGCTCAATCAAAGCGAGGAAATTGGAAAATCGTAAGGAAAATCGAAATTAAATTTGGTATAAATACATTACAATGGAACTGAACGATCCGTGTCAACTAGCGGGTATAAAATTAAAGCAAATATGATGTTTATCGTTAACATAATATAACGATGCGTGAGGGCGAATTTTATTTACATTACAGTGTTCATTGTACCTACATAAATAGGATGCCGTTTTGGGGCCTTGAGTTGGTGTCCTCGGTGTAATAACTGTAACTGTTTCTGTAATAAACGAAGGTAATGAGGGTTCCCCCTTAATGTAGGGTTGCCATACGTCCCAGTACGCCGGGACATATCCCGGTTTGAAGCGCGGTGTCTCGATGTCCCGGCGGTTAAGCTAGTTTGTAATGAATAGTATTAGTAGGGACCAGCTAGATAAATAAGTACATAAGCATAACACAGAACAGTGCCTGCGCGGCGCGCAGCGCATGAAAGATGCCGTCCGACGGCAGGGACCTGTCCCGCTGCCGCGTGTGCTAACCCTTTGACTTTGAGGATGAGTGAGGCAAGCGCTGATGTTCTTGGAACTTTTCTGTTTTTTTTTATTCAAAATATGTTTGCGCTTAACCACAAACCTGATGGTAAGCGATATTGCGGTCCAGGATGGAACTAGACATGGGGTAAAGCGTTACTTTTCGATCACCGTTATTGTTATTCCCGTTCCAAAAAAATCACATTGAAAAATCACCGTGACTTTGTCACTTCGGTTATTTCGTGTCACGACATTTGCGTGTCAATCGTTCCCGGCAGTTACTGATATTTTTTTAACAACTGATGTTACTCTGTGACAGCGCACCGAAGTCACAGTCACAGTTAGTAACAGCGGTCACGAGGCACGACGCGACGCGTCGCTTACACACTGATCCAGTGATATCGTCGCTAAGTAACAACGTTATTTTGTAACGTAGTTACTTCGTGACAATTCACACTGTTACTTTTTAACGGCGGATCACCGTGATTTTTTCATCGTGAAGTTATTTATCACCCACCTCTAGATGGAACGCGCTTACCTATGGTAAATACCGATTCACTCTCGCTTTGAGACCGAAAGGTTGTAGTTTACAGAGAACAAGGAATCCTACACTGTTCGACCTACACTACTTAACTTATATCCCCTTCTTCGTCCTCATATATATGGCAACCCTAGCTTAATGTGGTAATGCCCTGCAGAAATGCTTGCTTGGTCTTACCGTACATTTTATTGTTTAAATACGCCTTTCCTTGTCTAGAAGTTATATTTGTTTTAATTTAAAGGAATTATTATGATATCCGGTATTTTAGGGTTCCGTTTCCGTACCAAAAAGAAACGCTTATAGTTTCAGCTGTTTGTCTGTCACATCGCTAAATATATCAAGAATCGATTATGCGATGCGAATGCCCCTTAAAAACCCAAAATTAAGAAAAAGCCTGTAAATATTGTTAGTCTGTGATTTTTCGTTCCATTCATTTTTCTTATTTGCTCGAAGGCTAGTTGGAAGAGATCCCTTATTAAGTATAAGTTGAAGTACAAACTGTTTATTGGCCGAGTGAAACGAAGGTCTTCGCTTCAGCTTGAACACAAATGCTTTCCGAATTTTCTGATTTCCGGTTGGTCTCCTCTACAGGTCGCATTTCTCAACCGATTCTCGTGATATTTTCTGAGCAGGTTCGGTACCTAATTATATAGTTTTTTATCGAATCAGTTTTTGGAAATTTGCAAAAACAAGTTTTTCTTAAAAAATAAAAATAAAAAATATCACGAGTTCTACAGCTTACCACTAAGTTATTTTGCTTTTTTGTAAATGTTTTTTATGTGCAATAAAGTGTCATATATACATACATACTCTTACACTTATTAAATGCTACTGACATGCACTGTGTACTGTGACAACATTAGTTCCCGTAATGTCCCAGGTACAGTCAGCTTCTACAAAGCGAGAAACTTCCCAGGAATAAAAATGTTTTCGTTGCCTTATTGCGCGCTCCGTCTTCTAATAACGAGGAGTCTCGCTTCGCAGCATCACTGTGAATACAACTTTACAAACTAGGAAATTAAATTCTATCTTAGAGTTAGGGATCGTCCTAATACAACGCGATCACGCGATGATCGCAAGAGTTTTACTCGCACGACCGCGTGTTCAGACATATTGAACGCGAACAGCGCGGTAATCACGTAACGTTTTCGACCGTTAGTACGATAGATTTAAATGTCAAATCCCATACTAAAACTCACATTAAATACGTACCAACTGTAGTACATATCGTTACGTGACTACCCCGCCAGTGTCCTAATTGACAATCGCGCGACGCGGTCGCGCGACGCGATTGTCAATTAGGACACCTGTGGGGCTAGCATAACATGCATCTCGTCTCTACTCGCGCGCGAGATAGGCTACCTGTCACTGTCTGATTAATGCTGTCAAAAAGTGACAGGTAGCTTATCTCGCGCGCGAGTAGTTACGGAAGGCATGTTGTGCTAGAGGGGCTGTTCGCCTTCAATATGTTTGATCGCAAGCAAAACTCGCGCGAACTTGCGATGATCGCGTAGTTGCGTTGTATTAGGACGATTCCTTAGACGAGTCAAATTTGAAAATGAGTGCCCTATTTAGGCAACAAACTGTAACATTTTGGTATCTTCAAAGTAAAAAACCATTTGAGTAGAGTGCATTATAGAACTTTTAATCTCACGAACGCGGGGCGGGTTGGCCATTGTTGTAGTAGTGAGTAGTGACACATACGAACAAATCGACAACGTGAACTCATAGCTCCTACGCTGACGCACACATATACAATGTGTATGTATACATAGCTCAACACACAGCTATGGCTCACCCGCGCTCGTGACATAAAATGAATATAGCACAGATATTAAATAACATGTTCTAAAAATAACGTGATATTGCTTATGTGATTTAATCTTAGAAATAGGTGTAAATAACGTATGAAAAATATGCTTATATGCAATCATTTTTTTTTACAATTTGTAGATATTATTTTGATTTAGTTCCCTATCGTACGTTGCCATTTTTAGGGTTCCGTAGCCAGAATGGCAAAAACGGAACCCTTATTAGTTTCGTCATGTCTGTCTATCCGTCCGTATGTCACAGCCGGTTTACTCGGATACTATAAGTACTACAATTATGAAATTTAGTAGGAAGATGTATTCTATGAACCGCTATATAAATGTGATGTGAAATAAGGAAAAAAATATTTTAGGGGGGGGGGGCACCCCATACATGTAACCAGGGACGAAAATTTTATTTTCAATGCAAGTAGTTGTGTGGGGTATTTTTGGATAGGCCTTTAAAAATAATATAGAGGTTACTGAGAAAGTTTTCCATTAAGTCAATCGTTGGTGAGATATTAGCTCCCAAAGTCGTACAAATTGTACAAAATGTGCCCCCCCCCCCCCCCCCCCCCCTCTAATTTCCAAACTATGAAGATCAAAATTCTGAAAAAAATTGAGGTGGTGTACAATAATAAATACTTTCAACGAAAATTGGGTTGAACAAGATGGCATTAAGGGTTTTTGAGTTATCACTGAAAAACTGTCTTGCCCAAACAAAAGGACGCAAGTGCCGTCACTTCCCTGTGAAGATACAACCTTTTTTTGATTTTCAAGGTATTAAGTAGTGTTTTGAAATGTGGACTAGTAGGTGTCGGTACGGAACCCTCGTTGTGCGTGATCCGACCGACACGCACTTGGCCAGTTTTTTTTTATTAAACCCAACGTTTCGATAACGTAGGTACTCTAAAATGTATATTGTTTCTAAAATCATTATCATCGTTGCATTTTTCCCGGTTATGTTCTGAGGAGCCCGGGCCCGCTTTGACACCTAATCCAGAAGGTTTGGCGTAGGCACTAGTTTTATGAAAGGGACTGCCTTATAATATAGCCTTTCAACCCAAACAGCAAACTGTTGGAATTTAATTTCTATATGCCAACAAGGTTCATGAGACACATAGAGAAAATAAAGACACAATATGAAGACTGGAAACGCCGTGTTTCCGCGTTTTACCACGTATTCATTACAGAAAATCTCAAAAACGGTATAGTTTTTTGTAACACTGTTTACAGACCCGTGAAGAACAACTTATCGACTACGGGAGCTACAGTCAAAACATTTTTTACAAACATTTATTAAAGAAACTCGAGCACTTTTCTCACACTCGATTTCGAAATATTCGAAACCATGTCGTCATTCAAACCTGTTTATTCTGTAACCAATTGAAACTAAAATATGTAATACATACAGTTAGATGCACCGAAAGACGGTCTCTTTCGCCTACTGTCTGAAAATACACAATTTAAAATTTGGTTTAACTAAAAGAGCCACGGAAAACTCCATATTTTTGGCAAACTTCGCTGCATCATATTATCACTTTAAAGCTAATAAAAAGGTTTTTAACTATGCTGTTAGGGTAAAATAACTTCTATTCTACGATATTAAATAATAAAAAGTAACAAATAGGATATAAAAATATTAATTTTAATCGATTTAAAACAGACCTTTTTCTCATAGACTCGCTTGCTGTGACTCAGTACCGGCCCAGCGGCCATCGGAGGAGGACGTATATATCGTTTTTTTGTGGCTCTTCACAAAGCTACCGTAATTACTCTCAGGAAACCAATAAAACATGTGACCTCCGATTAGGCGTATTTATTAAGAACGACACAGTCAGATTATACTGGGGACTAATCGTGATCTAAATTGAGACAAGTTATGAATGGTACGCAACCGTCAATTGATTGTCGACTAACAACTTTGATACTTGGTTGATTTCATATATTTATTATTGTATTTGGACTAGAGTTTTTTGAACTATAATGCTTTATTTTGATAAGCAATTATGTATGAATATAGCCAGCTACCAGAACTAGTGGTACAACCTGGAAAGTAGCAATAGCAACTAGAAGTTAATAAAAGTATAATAACTATAATATGTAGTGACTCATGGTAAATACAAATACAAAGTACAAATACAAATGCGTTTAATTTTCATACATATGAATGTTTTTATAAACATGGTATATTATTGTGTATAGGTAATATCCCTTTTAATACATGGTATTAATAGCAAATCTGGCGCAAATGAACAATGCTAGCTTGAAATTGAAATATGTGCTTGGAAATTCTTTTTTAACCTGGCTGTGCCCATTAAAGCGATAGGAGTGCGCTGTTTGAGGGTGTCCTGGGGAAAGAGCAGAGGAAATCTCCGATACTACCACGCGGGCGGCTTAAACATAGAAATACTCTGAGAGTTTGCGCTCCAGTTAGCTTGGTTGAGCGGTTTCAACCGAATCTGAAGTGTGGCTTGGAGAAACATAGTGTAGACCGGGAATGAGTTACCATTACAAATACAGATAGTTAAAGAACCGGCCAAGTCATTGTCGAAATACGCACATTTAGGACCACGCAATCACGAATTAGAAAATTCAGATAAAATATGTCGACGAGTATCCGTACTTGGGCCAATAAGCTTCTTTCAGCCAAAGACAGGACAAGGAAGTTGAAAGACGGATCCAAAATGCTTGGAAGAGCTATTGGGCTTTGAAAGATTTACTGAAGGGAGGCCTTCCGGTAGCTCTGAAGCGGAGGCTCGTCGACATGTGCATTCTGCCTGTTCTAACCTACGGTGCACAAACATGGTCACTCACCGATACCAAATTGAAGGTTTACCAACGGGCAATAGAGTGCAGCATGCTGGGAGTCAAACTGATCGACCGTGTTCGGAACTCTGTGCTGCGCTTCAAAACTGGTATTGCAGATGTTAGAGCTGGAGGATGTTGGAGCAAGACTGCCAGGCTGCAATGTAACTGGGCGGGCCACGTCTGCCGTATGCATCCACGGAGGTGGGCAAAATTAGCAACAGAGTGGGTTTCGCAATATGCTCGGAGACGACGTGGCAAGCCGAGGCAGAGGTGGCGGGATAACCTAGACACATTTCTAAACGACTGGCCCGAAACAGCTCAAAGCCGGAACGAGTGGAAGTCGAGGGGAGAGGCCTTTGCCCAATAGTGGGACACCTTTATAGGCTTAGGAAAAAAAAGTAAACATTTCATCGCCAAATTTCAGGTTCATATGTGATTTATGTCTACAAAAATCACCTTTTTCCTTTGATGCAATTTTTAACGTCCTATTCTTCATATACTTCTTTTATTTTAATATACGATGTTTATCTACACAATAACGGTAGTTTTATCCTTTACCGTGGACTTTCACGGCACTTAAGTCGAGGGTCTTATGTTTAGATTAAAGTTTCTCCGAATTGAAATCATCATCATCATCAGCCTATCTACGTCCCACAGCTGGGCACTGGCCACCTTTCATAGATGAGAGGGATTGGGCAGTAGTCCCCACGCTGGCCCAGAGCGGGTTGGGGACTTCAAATACAACTTTGAATTTCATCGCGGATGTATGCAGGTTTCCTCACGATGTTTTCCTTCACCGAAAAGCTAACGGTAAATATCAAATGATATTCCGTGCTCAAATTCCGTAAAAATCTCATTGGTACGAGCTGGGATTCGAACCCACGACCGCCGCTTGACAGCCGCATGCTTGAACCACTGGGCTACCGTAACTTGAACTAATAAATTGCTTGAAATTATAAAGCCGAATTGAAATACACACACAAGGGGCTCCTGCGGATGCTCTAAGGAAGCGTCCTTTTATATATTTGCTCCTGTTACTGGCTACACCTTGAATATCATTTCCGATTGCAGTTATTTTGCTAACGGCAAGCATGCACTCGCGTAGGCATAACTTGGTAGCCAGGGTTACACACCTACCACTACTGACAGATCGATCAAAACGCTCGATGACATCATTATCCCCAATGGCGAGAACCTTGTAAAGGGCCGAGAAGGACATAGTTAGCAAGACTAGATAGCCTTTCCACCAGAGCTATGCTATGCAGCTATGCTGCGAGGATGTTATAGTTTTCCGTTTAAACCAATGCTATGTTATGTGAACATATGATTGGTGGATATCAACGCATTCATAGCAATGACACAACTTTGATGGAAAGGCACCCTAAAACTTGAAAGCCGCCGCCATGTTCTTCACATTGTCTCTTGAAAAGATTCGATCAAGACGCCTCAAGACACTCTCGTTAGATAGCTGGTCAAATGCGAAGTATTGATGAATCATAGGTATAAGTAGGTAGGTACGAGAATATACTTATTTCATTGACTTGTATTTTCCTTCAATATTACAAAACGCATGATGTGGATGATTTTCCCACTAATTTATCTTCAACTGATTATATTTTCACATTCAATAGTAAGTCTGATACAAAAAAGATAATAATATGAATGTAGTTGTATATCCCTAAACACAACATTTTCGCTGCAAAAGTATCAAGGCTCATACACACACTATACGGCAACTTGTTACAGCATACGAAGATACATGACAGATATCATTGTATACCTTATTGCACTATATAAGGGTTTAAATTTAAATGAAAAGTTATGTGCGATAGTGTTGTTACGAACACATTGGAACGCACCGTGTACAGTGCTCGTTTGTGTGCAGCGAAAAACGTCAAAAAATACCTAGATTTGACTTGTGCCCGGCAACGAAAGCACTCTTAAGTGTCGCGTCGCGTGCAAGCGGCGACATTTGTCGCATAAAGTGTCGGTGCGACGGAGACACTAGTGTCGAGTGTTGTGTTTTCATATGTTGATTGTTGGTACACTTGTCGTCAAAGATATGTATAAAATTTTCGCCTTATTAAAATGGAATAAAGTGCAAAATTGCGGGTCCTGCGAGATATATATAGGTACACAGGTAGCACAGCATAGGTCTTAAAGACGTGAGTGGCCCGTTTATTATATTTAAATATGTTCTATTTAAATGAGAATGTGCTCGTGGCCCAGCGGCGCCTGCGTACCGCTTGCGGTATCTAAGGTTAAGCAACGTGGGCAGCGGTCAGGACTTGGATGGGTGACCGCTTTGAGTGGTTACTAACTGAGCGCTCCCGTGCTTTGGAAAGCACGTAAAGCCGTTGATCCCGGTTGCTGTCTATGGCAGCAGTCGTTAAGCCAAGTTGGAGGCCTTCGGGCGGTTTGAGAACTTCTAACAGTCAAGTTGCCCACTCACTTGACAAAGCCTAATCCCAATAAGGTCTATAGTTTCCCCTCGGGGTTGGAAGGTCAGATGGCAGTCGCTTTCGTAAAAACTAGTGCCTATACGCCAAATCTTGGGATTAGGTAGCGGACCCCAGGCATCCTTCAGGATGCAACTGTACGTACTGGGATAACGCTAGGAGGATGATGATGATTTAAATGAGAATGTGCATGTAGGTGTATGTATATCTCAACACACAACCATTGACTCACCCGCGCTCGTGAGATAAATGTACACCTACTCTAGTTATTTCTTATAATAAATTCGAAGTTATAAGAAAGAACTAGAAGTCCGTTATAATTTCAGCACCAAATAACTCATTTCGTCTTTTAATAACGGGATCCAAATGATAAAACTAATTTTCACTTGATTTCACGCAAGAGAAGAAACCATAACACCGGATTAAACACGGCACGGCATGCTATTAAATTTCAAATTTTCCACGTCGAAAAATCAATTTTTAAATGATAATATTACTAGCAGAAAAAACACGATTTCATTCAATATCGGATGATATCTGATCTTAATATCCTGCCGAGGCGTATTCGTATTTTCCTTCTTTTCTTTAGTTCAATATTCAACCCTAAATTCTATGAAGAAAAATATATTATGACGTAAAATACATATTCTTAGGCGACTTCCTTACTTGGCGGGGCGGGATCGTTATTTGACATTTTCTTCTTTGTCGTAATCTTACTGACGTCGCAAAGATTATCACTTGACAGAATACTGTCAGTATAACATTTGCGCAGTAGTAATATTATGCGCAGAAGCGGACCAGTACTGCCTTCGCATCGTCCCGCTTCCGCGCATCCCGCGCCAGTCAGGAAGCACTCATTTAAATGTAGGGGCGCAGTAAAAAGTAGTACTGAGTTGACTGACAGTTGACACTGACATTTGACAGTTTTCTCATATCGTACCGCCTCCGCACCGACAAATCAGGAAGTCGCCTTAATATAATTTACGATAACTAAGTGTTATTTTATGTCCAAGCGAAGTCACCTTCAAACTAATTAAATAGGTTTGTTAGATGGGTGCCCCAAACGCCTTTTTCACCGGTTACGAGTATGCCCACGTTATGCCATATGATGTATTGTAGGTACATATATGTATGTACATATTTTTGCAATCGAATTGATATTAAAAATAGAGCTTTCTATTAAATTTAAATGTCTGCACCAAATGTTTCTGTTGAGCCCAATGGTTGACTGATAGAGAATGCCTTATGTCAATTACATAATTCTTGAATTGTGTAATAAAGTAAAAATAAAAAAATGACAGTATGTATCAAGGGTTTTTGACAAAAGTGGTTTTAGAATAATTTATTATACAGTGCTTTACCGACAGGCGGGAATTTATAATAAATATGTCCCAGTAGCAATTACTTCCATTGAGCCCGAAATAACTTTAAAAAACAGTAAATATGAAGTTTTTCCATTAAACAAAATTGTGTGTAGGCAGCAGACGGTTACGCAACTCGTTTCGTAGATTTATGCAAGCTGTTAATCCCCTTAATTATCAAAATGTCTCTGTAGATAACATTTTCGGTATGTAATTTTCATAAAATCTTGCTTTATCATTAGTCCACAGACACATACATAGCTATTGTACAAATGTACATACCTATGTAGTTAGTTATTTTTCGCATGATATTTTCCACACACTAATATTTTCTCTGATGCTTAATATAACACTCATACTTTCTGTAATGGGTATTAGCAGTAGTCTCTGGTATTAGAAATAAAACAAGAATTATTCTCTAGCTAGAAAAACCTTTGATGAAGTCTTTAAGGCGCAAATTCCTTTCTGATGCAAGTAGAAATAGTCCTTAAGCTGGAAACGCACAGACAGCGGTGGCGGCGCGGTGCGGAGGCGGTACCGGTTGTAATATTCGAACTAATATGAAAGGGTCCGCACAGAACGCTTTTTTCCCCGCCGGTTTTCTGTGCGGACCCTTTCATATTAGTTCGAATACTCGTATTACAACCGGTACCGCCTCCGCACCGCGACGCCCCGCCCCGCTACCGCTGTCAGTGCGTTTCGGGCTTTATTGATATTCAACAAAGATATCTTTTCTTGAGAGTAAATACATAATACATAATCTTGTACATAAAATACCTATACATATTATAGTCACGTTCACTAAGTTTTGTTTTACATCCTGGGAGCTAGGTGACGATATACGGCCTTAGATAATTAAATACTTAGAAAACATCCAAGACTTAGGATCAAATATTCGTGCTTCTTATAGGAGTAGATATACCCAAATATATGCTCTAATAGGGATTCGAACCCGGGACCTCCAGCCTCGTAGGCAGGGTCACTAGGTACCCAACTAGGCTAAAGTAGTCGTTCGCAAATGAAACCTACATATACATATTATGTATATGATGTACCCGTCTAGGTATTTGATAAAAGCATATCTTATGAATAACACAATATATGTATACGCGATAAAAAAACAAACGAACAACAGCTAAAACAATTGACGCTCGTTCTTTTCTTGCCAAAAACAAATCCTTTGGGATTAACCGCGATCTTGCCCCTAAACCTTTACACCCGTTCACCCCATCCTAATGTCAACCTTACATCCACATCAAAAAGTTTAATTTCGTTTGTAATCCGTGTAAATGGAACTTAGATAGTTTAATTTCATCCTAGGAGTTCATAAGTCCTAGCACGACGTTAATAGGGGTGCTACGTGATTATACGGGTGGAGCCGTGGTATTAACTTGTATTTTCTCCAGAAATTTCATTTGTGATCGTAGTTTCGTCTTGATAGGTTCTTAAGTTTAAGGATGGTGGATCAGTTACACAATGAGAGCATTTGTTTCTGAACTTAGAATTATTTAAAATTGTGTTAAATCCTTAATTGTCAATATTTCATAATTTCCAAAAGTCTTAATTCGAAAACCATTTCGGTAAAAACGTGTGAAGTACACAAAAAACATTTTTTTAGATTTTTTTCTCCGTTAATTTTGGAAAAAATCGCAAATTACTGTAAACCGAAAGTTGACGTCATCTTCCTCGCTGTATTCAGGGAGACCTTAGTACAGAGTACAGACAATCGCTGCTCCGGAGTGGCTCTGGATTCTTGTTGGGAAGATGACGTCATATTTTACTTACGCCCTTTTGGAATGACCTACTTTTCAACGTGTTTTTTTTTGTATGAAATAATGAGTTAAATTGAAAAAGAAAAGATACGGGTGGCTTAAACTTTTACCTATTTTCTAACTAGTTGATAAAATAAAGTAGTTAAAAATATGAAATGTTGTCAATTGAAGGAAAGCGTGGAAGCGGAAGACCGAGGATAAGCTACATGAAACAAATAAAAGGAAAATTAGCAGTCGTGTCGTATAAGGAGGTCAAGGAGACGTCCTAGACAGAGTCAGGTGGAGAAAGCTACACCGACAAGAGTCTAACTCTTAAATTAATGATGATGATGATGGGAGAGTTAAATCCTATTATAGTTATGATAAATGTTTATTTGCAATGCAATTTTTTTGCATTAAATGCAAATCAAGCAAAAACGGCTAAAAGGATTGAATGAATGAATGAAAGTTTATTCACAGAACATATGGTATAAACATTAGTTCTTATACATAAATTTGACCCTTGATATGTACAGCCTTAAGGCATGTGAAAATTGTTTTAGGTTTAAATTTGAAGTTAACCATAATTATTCAAACATAATTTCAGTTTATCTTATAATGATGATTATGATGATACATAACGGCTAGCCGTTTTATACAACGGCGGATCAACGATACTGAACACAGCTCCGCTCCCACAAGTCCGCCGGATTCAATTCGCCTAGCCGTAATGGAAAACAGTGGTTCGTTAGTCGCCACTTTGACATTTTTTTGTTCAATTGATTAGGATATTAATAAATATTCGATTCTGGCGCTTCGCCGGCCGCTGCCGCGGCACGCTTGCTTCGCTCGCTCGGCTCGCGCGCTGTAGGGTCGCAGTTCTAACGAACACTCCTCCTCGCTCCGCTCGTCGTCGTACCTAACGAAGACTCTGGGTAAATGTCCTAACCATGCGGCTAAACTAAACGTGAGCCGCCATATTGTAGAACGTATCGCAATGACGATCCGGCTAATCGTTAAGCCGCCGTATTACAAAATGGCTCTGTTTTGTAAAACGGCTAGCCGTAATGTAAACCGGCGGTTTATACAATCCGGCTGCGACATATGTATATATATATATATATATTGATTACATGTGTTAGTCTGTAAGTGATAGGTATATATGAGCCTTGTGGCTTCATACAACATTGATTGTAGTGATTCCATATAAATTGTTATATTCTTTTTTGTTCTTCAATTGATCTGACAACGACGGTTCGGGTAGGACCCTAGGGTCCCGGGTGTATCACTCAGTTCATGCCAGACGTGGGTCAGCCATTAGGGATAGATACACATACCTATCGTCTAATGCTAACCCTAGGGAAATTGTAAAAAAAAACACTTTCATTTTAACCTTGATGCCGACAATGGATTAAATTCGCACCAAAGGTTCTCGACCAGCGACAGATAAACCAACAGTATTAAATGTACCTAAACAAAACTCAGATTTTCACAGTCGCGTTGCTAATCGTATTTAAGCATCCGTACCGCATAAACAAAAACAGGGTTAGCAAACCTTTGTATCCCTTTAATAAGAAAATCCAGGTGCGCTAAACCTTTTCTCTTATCCGCTAAAATTACTCTCAGAGTTCATTAAACGTAGTCCGAGGATCTTTGGGGCCAAGTTTATTCGTTGGCTTGCGTTCGGTGCACTCTCATAAAAATGCAAATACCGCGCTAGAGACGGACGCATTATGTTAATTATTGCGAATGCGCCATTTTTACTCATTTTTCAACATTTCGTGTATTTCACCAAGTTCTTATTTATTCCCTCTAAAACGTTTTATCCTTGGATTCCGGGATTTATGCCGTATGCTGGTGATTTTTTTAAGCCAAGAGTTTCCGCATAAATTGAGGGAATTTGAATATTGAAATGTGTTTTTGCTTATGTTTGTGCTTCGTTATTTAAAGTAGTTTTAGACGTGCGGTCGCTGCGCGTATTACGTTACGACGAGTGTATTAGTTAACTTCATTGCCGAGAATTTTCCGTGTCTCCTCTATACAGACTAAGGCGACTTCCTGACTTGGCGGGGCGGGATCGATATGTGACATTTTCTTCTTTGACGTAAACTTACTGACGTCGCAAAGATTCTCACTTGACGGAATACTGTCAGTAATACATTTGCGCAGTAGTAATATCATGCGCAGAAGCGGAGCAGTACCGCCTTCGCATCGCCCCGCTACCGCGCATCCCGCGCCAGTCAGGAAGCACTCATTTAAATGTAGGGGCGTAGTAAAAAACGGTATCGCGTCAACTGACAGCTGACACTGACATTTGACACTTTTCTCATATCGTACTGCCTCCGCACCGACAAATCAGGAAGTCGCCTAAGAAAGAAAGAAATAAACATTTATCCGCAGCACAGTGTGGAGCAATCTACAATATACACAGTATAACAGAATAGACTTAAATATGAAACAAAAAAAAAAAACGGAAATGGTCTCGACTAGTAGTACCTAGTGCCAACCTAACTGGACAACGATAACACAGAATCTGCCTTGTAGTGCAAATTGTGTTAGGTGGAATACAAATACGATGAACAAATATCGAGAATTTAAAAAAAATACAGATTTCAAACGGTCCCCTTATTTCATCGCCAAATGTTTACAGAAGCGGATCGGCATAGCCATCCAAACGCTGCCAGCCTTATGGGAACCCTTCCACAGGGCTCTGATGTCGGGGACCTTTTTAAATATAATTTTAATAGAATTTTCATTTCATAGAAACCTTTTTCAGGAAACCGTTCGAGGAATCCCTTAAATAGGGATAAGTTCGCCTTTGTACTTTACTTTGTACTTAAGTGACATGTAGAGTGTTCTAACATGTTTTTGTGTACAAGTCGTGTAACAGTTGGGGTGACAACGTTATCAGAGGGTTTAGACCCTGCAGAATATGGATCTGCCTGTCGCCATCTCGAAATTTGAGCCGGAAGTACGGTATACCCGGAAAGGTGCAGCCCATACAAAAAAATTCGTAGTACATTTAGTAAATCGATGCTCTGGTACTTTAAAAGAGGTCAGATTGATATGGTTTTTTGGTGTGTTGTAAAGGACAATATTAGCCATGGTAACCTAAAATTTTCGGCCTTCCAGCGCCATAACTTTGGCCGCCATCTTGGAAATAGTCTCACTTTTTTCAGTTTTCTGCTTATACTGTCATCAAAGTTCA
The DNA here is from genome assembly GCA_951800055.1 of Cenopis cana. NCBI lineage: Eukaryota > Metazoa > Arthropoda > Insecta > Lepidoptera > Tortricidae > Cenopis > Cenopis cana. Next base: position 2,945,251 of record OX637483.1, on the reverse strand, counting down.
TTCGAGTGCTAAACATAGTTCTGCAATATTGTAGAATACAATATTTGCTAAAACTTTTGGGTACAAAGTTTTTTCCATGACCCCTAGGGACGAAGATATGACAGGAGATAACATTTTTTAGAGACGCCTTTTCCAATTCTGTTCCTGCTCTAATAACCAAGTGTAAATAAAACCAAATTAACTCGTATAACTTAAATTCTTAACTCTAAGCATTAAAAAAAGGATTAAACAAAAGCAGTTCTTATTAAGAACTATTCCTATTGTGTAGTACATTGTAAATTCTTTATTTCACATCTAAAGAATGCTGTAAAAAACGCATTACTCTGTTCCTTATAATAAAACTTTAATATCCAGTACTTTTAAAGTCTACTCTTAAGAAGAACCATTACGTTGATGTGTCTAGGATTTAACCGTCTGCCTGTCAGCTATATAGAACCATGAAGGAAAAGTAATATTAAGCGGGATGTACAGAGCACGGATTTTAAATCGCAACTGGATCGCAAAATATTGGACGAAGGAAACTAAGAAATGTAGATTTACCAATATTTTGCACAATCATTCATTTTGCTTTTATTTCCCTTCTCTCTCTTCTACGATTAATTACTATCACGATGCCTTTTTTAAGAACCGGAAATAATTGTTTAAATTCTGCCAAATTATATATTATGTTTTTGTTTGTTTGTTCATCATCATTATTTAAGGGCCTTTCGTGCGGGGTAAATTCTCAGCGCCTGTCAAATTTCAATTTTTTTAATAATTTACCCAATTAACCCACACATCCATTATTCACGCACACTACCTCATTTTGCTGGGTCGGGTCATTAACCCATGTTTATGTCAACTTATGACAATATAGATTTTGAATATTTAAAGGTTTCTTGGTGCATAAGAGAAGTGTAACAAAAATCGTCAAGTTCTGATCTGTGACCAAAACTCAAGTATTAGTTGTATCTGAAAATGTCTTGAATTTGGAATTTGTGGTAGTAAAATACTCAGTTCCTTGTTTCCTGTTTCCAAATCCCTGTTTTGTAAAATGTATTTTGTTTTGCCCTTTCCTCACAGACTCATTTTTATACAACTTAAAACAGAGAAAGAATTTTCCTAATCAGTTCGTGCATGTTATGACTGTTTTATGTTTATGACTTAGGTACTTATTTTGAGAGTTTACTTGGTGATTTTCATGATACGAGTATATGTTGTACCTTAAATAGGTTATTTTAAGCAAAACTTTTCATAAATTGATTTGTTTCTGTTTATCAGTTGGTTAACTCTAAAATGGACACTGATTTAATGCAAGTTTTAAGAGAAGAAGCGGTAGTTTTATCACAATATATATAATAACTACTGAAACTAATTATACGGCACGGGATAACTGCCGTGCCGCCTGCACTGATTAAGTTCTGTGCTGACGAATTGACGTTACCTTACTGCTTTTTAATTAACCAATCTTTCTCGGAGGGAATATTTCCTGATCGATTAAAGATTTCAGTCATAAAGCCCCTTTACAAAAAAGATGACAAATCGGAGCCGAGCAATTATCGACCAATAGCTCTTTTACCCACGTCCTCAAAAATATTCGAGAAAGCAATGAGTAAGCGCCTGTACTCATTCTGCGAAAAATATAACGTTTTTGACGAATGCCAAAATGGATTCAGAAAAAACCGGTCTACAGTCCTTGCGACGTACAAATACATACAAGACGTGTTAGACACCCTAAACAGCAAAAAATATGCCGTTGGAATACTTTTGGATATGTCCAAAGCATACGACAGGGTACAGTATAATATACTCTTAGACAAACTATACGGCATAGGAGTAAGAGGTATAACACATAAATGGTTCACATCATATTTTAAAAACCGAAAACAGTACGTAGAAGTTCAACATCTAGACCACAGTACGGGAATAATAACTAAAGTAACATCAGACGAGCAAACTATTACACACTCTATTCCGCAGGGGAGCGTGATCGCATGTTTATTATTTATTATATATATAAATGATCTCCCAAAAACCCTAGACAAGCCGTGCGTTCTATTCGCGGATGATATCTCCATTCTGACAAAATGCCAAAATAATCTTAATTTACACAATGATTTGAATAATATAATGACTAAAGTAGCAAACTGGATAAAAGACCATAACTTGGAAATAAATTTCAGTAAAACCAAAATAATGCAATTCAAGCCAACCCAAAAGCGTTCCTTAGCCATCGACTACCATTTTAATGGATACAAACTGGAATGTGTAGACAATTTTACTCTTCTCGGATTAGACATAGACACGAGCATAAACTGGAAAGGACACATACAAAAAATTAGGAATAAAATGTCAAAATTTATTTATGCCTTGCGAGAATTAAAGAAATCAACAAACCTACAGTCTGCCAAAATAGCTTATTATGCATATGCTCACTCATGGCTCAAATACGGTATTATTCTCTGGGGAAATAGTACAGATGCAAAAGATCTGTTTATACAGCAGAAAAAATGTATACGTATACTCGCAAATATAAAAAGTCCAGATAGCTGTAAACCCTACTTTATAAAATTTGAAATATTAACTCTAACGTCAATATACATACTAGAAATTTGTACATTTGTGAGAAAGCACCCGACATTATTTACAAAATTAACTGATCAACCTCGACGTTTTGAAACTAGATTTAAAAACAATTTAGCCTTGCCAAAAACATCAAAGTTGAAATTGCACAATAAGAGCCCATACGTCATGGCAGTCAAAATTTATAATCATCTCAGAGAAGATATAAAATTAGAGGCAAAAGAAAACAAGTTTAAGACGAGTTTAAGGAATTTCCTAATAAAAAATAGTTATTATACACTAGACGAATTATTTGACGATAAAGCCACCTAGTAATTACTTTAAAAATAATACGTTCGACATGCTTATAATTATCTGTGACCATTATTTATTATTTATATTTTAGATTTATTTATCAATCAAGGAACATGTTAATCACTTATATTTTTGACTTATATTTTTTGATTTTTTGACTTATATTTTTTGAATTATATAATTTTAATGAATGTGACATATTATGAAGATTATTTCGATGTAAATTGAGTATTAATTAAGTAGCTGCAAATTTTATAGTAATAAGTTTTTTTGCTTTACCCTATCAGGGTGCATGAGATACCTAAAAATTATTATGTAACACCTGCATTGTACCATGGTTGCAATAAATGAATTATGAATTATGAATTAACTGCAGCAATATTGTGAATCAACTTTGTATTTGAGGAATCAGTACCTAACCTTATAGGTAGTTCTTGTTATTCACGACCTCCCGTCGTAACCCAATCCGCAGAATTGCGCATAGAATAGTATGACATTCCCTGCGCATCGTCGTTATCGTGAATAACAAGCACTATAAAACCTAATGATATAACAAATAATTATCATCAAGAAAGTCATTGTAACAGTCTGCAATTGTGGAACTTGGCCGGACCACTACTGTATCAGCTCTGACAAATTAACTTTTATACACTTCTTATAAGGTCCATAATTGAAAGGAATAATTAGCAGGATACGTTTACATATTCTTCTAGTGTGAGCAATCGTGCCGTCGATGACACTTAACTGAACATCCGTGAACCTTATTGCAACGACATAAGGTTCATTAATGGTTAACATTGCGTCTATTTTCATCAATAATAAATAGCAATTATTATTATTTGCTATTCGTTTACTATAACGTCGAGACAATTATTGCGATGCGAGATAAGTACTTACTTTTACAAAATCAAAGCAACGGGATTTCCAACGCATGAAAGCTTTAGATAGAAACTAGCGCAGTTTAATATTATAAGTAATTACTGCATATTTGTTTGTTAGACATCGTCATTGTCACCACATCCCCAACAACTACTTGGTTTATTATTTATAAATGAAACATAGGTTTATTATTTTCATTCTAGGTATAATTATATTATGACCAGGCGGCTTAGACACTACACAATTTAAATCCACATCACTGAAACTGGCGAAGAAACTCCGATATTCTTTCTTCTGCTTCCGCTGCAAGAGAGCACTCTAGATCTGTTTCTTGGTATAACGCTGATATTTTATAAACTTCTGTTCAAAGCACCATAATAATTGTGCCTGTTTGTACAGATTCTGGGATATGTTTTGTTTATGCAGATTCTGCGATATATTTAGGTAATCATTGTTTGACTTGAAAGCGCCGTACATATACACATAAAACAGAACATTAGATTCGTTAAATTATTGAAATATAAAAATACAATTTGTTTACAAATTTTAATTTGAAATATGATGAGTGACATAAATGTCATAACGTTCCGTTCTGGGTGGCCAATTTATAAAAAGTAAATTACTTTGAACTGAAATACATCGGTAACCTTTTTACCTTTAAAATGCCTTTTCGTAAAGGAAATCATTATAATTTAGTTGCATTAGTAAACATTGGGGACCAAAGATCGCATTTTTATGTTATAACGAATGGCTAATACTAAAAATTCCATGTTAAAAGAATCTTCAATAGCCACACGTCAACATTTATTTACCCTACTTCAATCAATGCAATCTTTGTGTGTGGTATACATTTTGTATTTGTATACGAGCAAGCTGTCAAAAAGCGTGTTTTTATGAGATGTCAAACTGAGAAAAGCAGCATACGTCTGCTCCCATTGAGGGCCGGAGCCCATCTGCCGGCAAGAAAACTACGGCGGCCGGTCAAATTTTCGGAATTTCCTTTGCATTGTTAAAAAAATCTCCACATTTTGCAAATGTTAAACACATACGACCTAGATAACATGTAGTTTTGTTACTATTCAAAAATTGATGACCTTTCATAAAGTATTAACGTTGTAGTTTGCGTTTATTTCCTTTAGTAGAGCTAACTTTGGATTGAATTTTTATGAAGAAAACTATAAGTAATTGTGTTTCTGAAACACATGACGTGTAGAGTGTATCCTTAAATATCATATATAGGAATTACAGAATTCAAGCTTTAGTAATAATAATACAGCAAGTGATCCAACCATCGCAATTATTCAGAAATTTGCTCGGTGCAGTCTTAAGACTTTTAAGAGCGACGCTTTTGTCGGTGGAGTGATACTTTCCTCAAATTAACAAAGAAATTGATTTCGGCTGTTGCTAAACGCAGATGATCTAAACTAAATCTTCAACCGAATTTAATACATTCGGTGGAAGCAATTACGCACCCGCAAGTTTCGTGTTACATCAAGCTGTTACTAGAACATCACCGTAACGTAATCCGTCTCACTTCAAGCCAGCGGAACACCAGAGTCTCGTAAAACGGCCTCATTATGGCTGCTGCGTGAAACGAAACGCGGCGCCGGGGTACAGCTTTACGGTCTCGTTTCCATGGCTCGCTTTGTTGTTGATAAAATTAAAATTAACTTTTTAATTTATTTGATTACATATTATGTATTATTATTTGGAAACGGGACTTAATCGCGTACAAAACTTTTTATAACGCGTGAAAATCGTGTAAGTTGAATTCAACACATATTATGTAGTCCGACTAATGAAAGTTGTGTTAGTCAGACTAGAAACTACAAACAGAAGCTAAAAAAACATTATTCCTATAAGATTTAAACTAGTGTCTGTTCTATTGGTGGATTCAATATTTTGAATAATTTGATTGGTCCAATTGAAATGTTACAAAGCATTATGTTACATCATAAAAATTTAAATATATTTTCCAGTGTAAGTCTTTTTTCTAAAAATGCTCTTTGATGTGAAAAATGTTTTCAAAATCGCTATCTAAAGCTTAAGCCACACAGAGAGCGGGCAGGCGGTCCCGCGCGCCTCCCGCGCCGCTATTGCCCGCTCCCGCGCCGCTCCCGTGCCGCTACCGCCCGCTCCCGCGCCGTGTAACAGATCGACATCCGACATTCGTGTGAAAACCTGTGAAAGCTTCTAAGCTTTAATCGTAGTAATCGAATGGCGTCAAAATCAAGTTTTGATAAGCTAATTTATTTACAGCCGCTACCGCCCGCCCGCTCTCTGTGTGGCTTTAGCTTAAGCGACTGTTTTACTCGATCATGCTTACAATGTTCGCTTTCAAATTTTCCCTATACAGATAATAACTCAGTGTTTGCAAGCTTTGTGTGGCGCGCGCTAGATGGCGCTCTTTCTTTGCTGCGTTCATTAATGTCTACTTTGCAAGGCTCCTTTTAGCCTCGTTATTAATATTTAGATTTTAATATGTGAGCGTATCGTGAGGCATGAACATTTCTTTGTCACGAGTCTCATGTATAATAGAAATTGTCTAAAAAGGAGTTTTTTACGTGGAAACGAAGCGATATTTATGTTTTAATTTCATGTATTTATATCGTCATAAAAAGCAATGAGTATTTTTGTTATTACCTATTCAGGGTTTCAGGGAGTTGCTGGTTCAAGTATTCAGGGGTTTATTTAGTCCGACCCCGACCAGACGGCGCGTTTGATGAACGTGTTGCAACAGGCCAGAAAAAACTCCATTTTGAAAAATAGCAATTAAAATTTCGCCTGAGTCCGTCCTTTTGCAGCGACTGACGCGCGTGCACTGGACGCTGACATGAACCTCGACTACCCGGCCTCAAAGCCAAGTCGGGCTACCCAAGAAAATAAACTGGCCACAAAGGAGGCCAATCTTAAAAAGCAAGTATAAATAAAACCCGCGTGGCGCGTCTTCGATCGGCACACTACTGAACCAGGTCTAAAGTCTAAACCATCTGTATTAACGTCTCGGCAACGCTCGTTGTCTGCTTACGTAGAAAACAAATCGGAACTAGAGCTTCTGACGTCAACTTTCCCTGTAATACCTGTGGAAGATCGTGCCGTTCCCGCATTGGTCTCTACAGCCACCAAAAACGATGTTCGCAACTACACAGCAATGCTTGAATCGTCTGCAATAGACGCAAAGGCCTATGATGATGAGTATACATAAACATACGCTACATTACTGATGTGCCGCTGGAAACTTTCCAAAATTGACAACATTTCATATTTTTAACTACTTTATTTTATGGACTGGTTAGAAAATAGGTAAAAATTTAAGCCACCCGTATTTTTTCTTTTTCAATTTAACTCATTATTTCATACAAAAAAAAACACGTTGAAAAGTAGGTCATTCCAAAAGGGCGTAAGTAAAATATGACGTCATCTTCCCAACAAGAATCCAGAGCCACTCCAGAGCAGCGATTGTCTGTACTCTGTACTAAGGTCTCCCTGAATACAGCGAGGAAGATGACGTAAACTTTCGGTTTACAGTAATTTGCGATTTTTTCCAAAATTAACGGAGAAAAAAATTCAAAAAAAATGTTTTTTTGTGTACTTTACACGTTTTTACCGAAATGGTTTTCGAATTAAGACTTTTGGAAATTATGAAACATTGACAATTGCGAACTTTTCCACATGGGTAAGTTTCTGAAATTTCTCACATTTTTGCATGGGGTGTGAAACTTTCCGAAATCTAAAATGGAAATTTCTTACATTTCTATGAAATTCTCAAGAAATTTCCGAGAACTTTTCCAACTTTTTGGAAACTTTCCGCAACTTGCACATCTGCACGCTACATTGTCTGCTTACGAGCCAAGCCGTACGCTTGTCGCCGTCGTAGTATTTAAACAAACGAAATTAAAGAAGTACATCAAGTAAATAATCCTGGCATTAAACCAACGCTCTTCTAACTTCTACAATTAGTCGAACAAAACGGTTCCGCCCACGTTCCTCCAGAAAGTAACGATGCGTTTCGCTACGTGTGGCATGCGGCGGGGTACGCGTGTTAGGCGCTTTACATTGTTGAACACCAGTACCGGGAGACCTAGTATTGCTCGGCGTTTTTCTTAATGAGACCTATAATTATAGATAGATTGTTTGCTCCCGAGAACTCGTACCGAAGTTTGCTATTCAGGAATGTATTTATAGCATATTTCATCGAAAGGGCAACTTTCCGAGAACCTTGAACTAAAGAAATGAGGCACGAATCGGACCCTATTTCGCAATACCTAATTAAAAAAGTAATTAGTTTAGCAATGCTTTGAAGCGCTGTATTGTACATATCAGTGGCGGCGCGTCCATACAACTCGATTTCCACCGGCTTGCCCAGTTTTCAACCAGACCAGTTATTTTACTACGGCTCGTGAAGAATAAGAAAGGGAAATCATTTCCGGCTTTCCGAACAATATTTTTGACGCGCCGCCACTGGTACATATTATCCCAAAGTGTTATTTTTCATTTAAGTAAGTAATTAAATAATACGTTCAATTCAAAGGTGAAACTTTCCCATTAATTTCAGACATGTTCATAGTCACTTCTAGACGAAATGAACGAAATTGTAGTTACCACACAGAATCGCTGTAAGTTTTCGACCGCGGGCCACCCGCATACGGGCGTAACTTGCCTTTATTTAGTTAGGGTTAGTTAGTTAGTTAGTGCACCCTTCTTTAACTCCGTGCATTGCGGTTACAGACACATTAGGTATACGTAGAGAAACGACAGTTCAGCCCGAGTTTAGTTTGTACATGTTAAAAGATGGGGTGATGTTGGTTTAAGCTGAATTTCAACACTTTGAGGGCATGAGAATCCTCGTACCAAAAAAGGGCCGACAGCACACTTGCACTGAGAAAACAGTTCATCAATAATTTAGGTGATTCACATAAAGAGGGGATCAAAGTGACAAATCACCAAAAAGAATGATGAAATCACCTAAATTATTGATGAACTGTTTTCTCAGTGTGTGATTGATCTGCAGACATAAGCTTTCATAGGCTAAGGTGGCTGCTTACCATCAGTAGCTCTAGTATAAGTTTTTTCGAAACATTAACTAATTCGAACGCGTTTGCGTTTTGTCTCAAAATGTATGAAATCGCTCTCACCGAGTTTGAAATACACGCGTTCATCGGTTAGCAACAAATGTTATACTCGCTGTTTTAGTTTCCACTAGAGGCCACCAGAGGCGCTGTTCACGTTTTCATACCACTTTCATACATTTCGAGACGAAACGCAAGACGCATTCGAATTAGTTAATGTTTCGAAAAAACTTATACTAGAGCTACAGGTACGACAGCATTGTTTGCCTATATGGACTTATTATCTATGAAATGATAAAGTAAATATCTCAGTGCTTGATGTCATCTCATGTCATAATTTATTTATTATTTATTTATACATTTAATTCAGGCATCTGTGGCCCATAATACAAATACCATAAAGACTAACATACGTATATCAATAATTATATTTCGTAAAACTAAATAATAACACGTATCGTGTGTTATAATGACAGAGGTGAACGATAGGTGTGAACTTTAATTAGTATCACAAGTGTGTTACTAATTAATTTAATTTTTAAACCTACTTTATGTAAAGGATGGAATTACAACACATTTTTGATTGACATCGTTCCACGGGTTAAGGTGTCAAGCATCGGGACACTTCCAATGTCATTTTATCATCAGAAATGACCCAATTTAGTTAACGCTTTAATAACCCCAGTAAAACCATACTCATACCCCAAAAGCGCACTCAGCATCCCTTAAGTACCAAGATCTACATATCCAAGTCTAAGAACAAACATAGTAGTATCTAAAATTCATATTTTAAAAATCATCTCAAGTACTAATACATACAATATCCGAGTGAGAGATATTTACTCTACGCTCAAGCTCATCCAGGCATCCAATAAGTCTAAAAGTTCTAATTTTGCAAGCGACGCTCGCTAAAGTTTGAGGACATAAATCAAGCTGAGTGTACTTAAAACCGGGACAATACAGTCGTCCTAATATTTTAAACAATTGTTTACGTTTGGGAGTCGACTGTTATGTTTAATATTCTGTAGTTATTCTGCGTGTCTGTCATTGATGAACAAACTTAGTTGGCTAATTTCGTAGCGCAAAAGATTATACTCTACTAGTAGCGGTAATCCCTAGATTGGGTGTAGGTACGCACTAGTTTTATGATAACTGCCATCAGACCTTGCCACCCAGAGGAAACACTTAACCTGTCAAATATGATATATGCAATAAATATTTCTGTTACAATTAATTTGATGACAGCAGTCGTTAAGCCAAGTTAGAGGCCTTCGGGCGGCTAGAGAACTTCTAACAGTCAAGTTGCCCACTCACTTGACAAGCCTTAATCCCAATAAGGTCTACTTTCCCTTTGGGTTGGAAGGTCAGATGGCAGTAGCTTCAGTAAAAACTAGTGCCTACGCCAAATCTTGCGGACCCCAAACATCCTTAGTATGCAATTGTACTGGGACAACGCTAAGAGGTTGATGACCAATATATATTTTTTAAATCTTAATAAAATATAGTTCAGTTGACCTGTTTTGTTTCATCAATACTGAAAAATGTGAAATGATACTTCGAACATGAGCTTTTTTAATGTATGACTGAACAGCGATTGACCTTAGTCTCAGCTGATGTAAAGAGACAACTAGCCTAAGATGTAGCTCGCTGGCTCAGAATAGCCTAAATTCACTCTTGCCTTGAAGAGGCTTAGATTATAATTGTCCGCGGAAATACATAAGAGCGGAGCAAGTTCCATTCCTCTGCTGTTCCTCTTTTTTAAACCAAGTAAGTAAGTGCCAGGGATCTAACCCAAGGCCCGCAGATTAAATGTGATATGTTTTATACTACACGGCTATAGTTTTCCAATTCAATCCAATTCAATCATTTATTGCGTTTCATGTTTGTTTCATGTTTCAGTTTTTAATAGATCCCTCAACATAATAAAAATCTAAACGCTCTTACCTCAATTCGTACAATCGCGCATATTCCAAAGCGTTCAATAAAGTTTGCAAGAGAGATAAATCAGCCGAGTGTACTTGAGAGCGGGGCGAGCGGTGCAGCGCGAACAAATTGTATTGTTCCTAATGTACGTGGCTTTCAAGGGCTGGATATAACTACGCGAATTCGGCCGCAAGCATGTGTAAAACTTTACTACGGTTAGGCGACTTCCTGATTTGTCGGTGCGGAGGCGGTACGATATGAGAAAACTGTCAAATGTCAGTGTCAACTGTCAGTCAACGCAGTACTACTTTTTACTGCGCCCCTACATTTAAATGAGTGCTTTCTGACTGGCGCAGGATGCGCCGGAAGCGGGACGATGCGAAGGCAGTACTGGTCCGCTTCTGCGCATAATTTTACTACTGCGCAAATGTAATACTGACTGTATACTGTCAAGAGGGAATCTTTGCGACGTGAGTAAGTTTACGTCAAAGAAGAAAATGTCTCATTATCGATCCCGCCCCGCCAAGTCAGGAAATCGCCTTAGAGTACTTTTATTTCACGAGCGCGGGTGAACCATGGTTATCTGTTGATCTATACATACACGTTGTCTATGTGTGCGTCAGCGTAGGAGCTGTGAGTTCACGTTGTCTATGTGTTCGTATGTGTCAAAGTCACAACTACAACAATGACCATCCCGCGCTCGTGAGATAAAAATAGTATACTGTAAGGAGACTTCCTGATTTGTCGGTGCGGAGGGAGTACGATATATGAAAAAAGTGTCAAATGTCTGTGTCAGCTGTCAGTCGACTCGGTACCATTTTTTACTGCGCCCCTACATTTAAATGAGTGCTTCCTGACTGGCGCGGGATGCGCGGTAGCGGGACGATGCGAAAGCGATACTGCTCCGCTTCTGCGCACTATATTAATATTATTGCGCAAACGTAATACTGACATTATTATGTCAAGTGAGAATCTTTGCGACGTCAGTAAGTTAACGTCAAAGAAGAAAATGTCACCATATTGATCCCGCCCCGCCAAGTCAGGAAGTCGCCTTAAGGAAGCCTGAGTCTTTCTTTTAGGTACACAATTGGCGATCTTATCTCTAATGAACGATCTCTTCCACACAACTTTTAGGCAGTGGAAATGATATAGGGTAAATCGCCAGTAACTGGCCACCCCCCAATAACTGGCCACTTCGCAAAAATATACACCAAGCAACTAATTGTTGGTATTTCTGCAATTAAATAAATAAAATGAACTGGGTTTAGAGCTGACTTCATGTATTTTATTTTGTTGAAGGCGGTCTTCACTGCACAAACTCCGTGGCTAGTAACTGAATGACATTTACTTAAGTGGCCAGTTACTGGCGATATTACCCTACCCATTTTGAAATTGGAAAATGATTTTTCAATTGATGTGCTAACGTGAAAAGCAAAATATAAAAATAAATCTACAAAAACGTCTACGTCACATAAATCGCGGCAGCTTTGAAAGTGTCAGGAAAATATAATTTACCGCCCGAGGCCGTTGTTCGTGACGTCACTGTCAAGGATTGCCGGCCGTGTTACCGGGGGTTTGAAGTTTAAAAAAAATATTTTGTGGCCCAATATTGACCCAATGATTTGTACGTTCCCTTTTGATACCAGCTAGTCTACTATAATCGACTTACATAAATGTGTTTCCATTCTGCTTATTTTATACACATAATAAAAGCAAAAAATTGCGACGCCAGACGGTCTTTGCCTTTTTGGCGCGAATATACTATATCGAAGCTACGGTAGCCCAATGGTTCAAGCATGCGGCTGTCAAGCGGCGGTCGTGGGTTCGAATCCCAGCTCGTACCAATGAGTTTTTCGGAACTTATGTACGGAATATCATTTGATATTTACCGTTAGCTTTTCGGTGAAGGAAAACATCGTGAGGAAACCTGCATACATCCGCGAAGAAATTCAAAGTTTATTTTACTAAACGGTTAAAACTCACGTATTAATTGTCACTTCGGGCGACATGTTTCGAACTCTTCGGGAGTTCTTCATCAGGATGAGTGCGTCTGCGACCCGCGCCGATTGCACACTGTCGAACTACCCGCCGCCCGCCGCAAGGCACGTGACGCACGCGCAGACAGCGCGGGGGCGGGGGCGGGGGGGCAGCTCGGCGCTGAAGGTGTTGTATGAGGTCGTGGTGAGGGATCGTCCCCCCCGATCAATCCGCTGTCTGCGCGTGCGTCACGTGCCTTGCGGCGGGCGGCGGGTAGTTCGACAGTGTGCAATCGGCGCGGGTCGCAGACGCACTCATCCTAATGAAGAACTCCCGAAGAGTTCGAAACATGTCGCCCGAAGTGACAATTAATACGTGAGTTTTAACCGTTTAGTAAAATAAAGTTATAACATGTCTCACGAAAGTTTAAATTCAAATTCAAAGTTGTATGTGAAGTCCCCAACCCGCTCTGGGCCAGCGTGGGGACTACTGCCCAATCCCTCTCATCTATGAGAGGAGGCCTGTGCCCAGCAGTGGGACGTATATAGGCTGATGATGATACTATATCGTTCAAAATTTAACCATTTTTTCTCAGCGGATAGCGATATTATTTTAAGGAAATGAAAATACTAATGACTATTGAATCTATACGAACAATACCTCATATAGGTATTAAAATATCTGTAGAATAGCTTACTTGTGTTCAAAACATTTCCACGTTCCCACGAAACCCTACAACACCAATCCCAAGACAAGGGCGTCTGCGTCTTCGCTCATAAAAAATAACATTTCACTGGCACAATAAAATGCTAGGAAAGAATAATTTTATTAGGACGTCACGTCTGCACGGAATGTTATCTTATCTTAACTTCCGAGTAACGTCGTGCTCATTATTTCTGATGTATCTTTTAATAAAAACATGTAGTACGGTTGGTGTTGGGTGCACAAGATGGTATAACATTCGGACATATTGTCGGGAAGTTCATTTCTATTAATTTTATTTCAAATGTACTTGAGGAACCCGTTATAATTCCAACAACACCTCTAGTTTCCCCCTGGGTTCTAGTTCAGATTCTAGGTTCAGGTAATAGGTTCAGGTTCTAGGGCAGATGACAGTCTCTTTAGTAAAACTAGATCCTACGCCAAAACTAGGGACCCACGCTTCTTCTTATCGAGTGGATGGCTGCGCTATGCTAAATTGTACTGGCCCAAAAGCCGCAACGTCTATTGCCCTTTGGTTAGCTTTAAGGCGCTACAACAAGAAATTTAGAAACTTTGAAACGCTGTTCTGCCCAGACGAGGAAACAATAGGGACTGATTTTCAGATATATGATTCTTGACTATATGATTGTGGTACTGACAATAGCCGAAACATGATTCCTTAAAATTTTCTCCATAGAAAAGAAATCCAAAGTTGAGTCTATATTTTCCTTTTTTTGTACGGACGGTAAGAGACCAGACGGTCTCACACTGGTGCCGTGGGCGAAAGGTCGTAGCTTGTTGTGGGACGCCACGTGTGTGAGTACTTTCGCTCCCTCACATCTTGCTCACACCATTAAAAAGGCAGGCGTATAGCGGCGAAGAGTGCGGCCAAGCTCAAACACGGCAAATACGCCAACCTTGAACCGGTGTATGACTTCGTCCCGTTAGCGGTCGAGACAGCTGGACCTTGGTGTGCTGAGGCTAAGGAATTTGTTAAGGAAATAGGGCGGCGCTTGAGGGATAGGGGCTGCGACCCTCGCTCTGGTTCTTACATGGTCCAACAAATTTCGTTGGCCATTCAGCGGGGTAATGCCGCCAGTATCTCTGGTACGTTTGGTCCAGGTGGGAATCGGAATGGGGTTTGATCTGTTTTTATTTTTATTTCTATTTAGTATAAGGCCGACGAAACGTGTTGTGGATTTACAATCTGTGCAATGCATGCATTGTTAGACGAAGCTTGTTGCTGATGCTGATTCTGTTGTCGGTGAAATTGACGAAGCCTGCGTTGTGGATAAGGTTTTTTTTCTTACTTTAGAACCTTATCGTTTCAAAACCTATCATATGGGGTTACACAGCGCCTTAAAATATTGTGCGTTAAGATTTCCATACGAGATAAAATTTAGAAGCGATATAAACTGTTTTATTTAACGTATTCCATATGTGAGCGCAATATTTCCAAGTTACTTTTTTTACGGCAGCCATTACTTGTTTTGGAATCTTGCAATAACCGTGTGTGAGACAGGTGTTGAGTTGTTTTAATAAAAAGACCGATTTTATACTCCAACTTTATCTTACCCCGTTTAGTATGTTGATAAGGTTTTTTTTTAATTAAACTTTTATATTGAATCTGTTTATGATGAAATTGATGAACGATTCCTACGCTGGCGAAGTCGCGGGCAAAAGCTAGTCTTTTATAAATAAATAAAATAAATAAATAAATATTTGTGGACAATCTTACACAAATCAACCTAGTCCCAAACTAAGCAAAGCTTGTACTATGGGTACTAAGCGACGATATACATACTTATATAGATAAATAGATACTTAAATACATAGAAAACATCCAAGACCCAAGAACAAATATTCGTGCTCATCACACAAATAAATGCCCCGGCCGGGATTCGAACCCGGGACCTCCAGCTTCTTAGGCAGGGTCACTAGGTACCAACTAAGCTAAAGCGGTCGTCTAATACTCGTACTAACTGTTAACTTCGTCCATAAGGCATCATGAGTTAGCGCAAGCGATCAACCAAGTGTCCAACTTTAATTGCCAGCTGCTGGACGCGAGCCAACTTGAACGAGTACTCGCGCGAGCTACTTGACCTTAATGCGATTATTAGGGGATTGCTGCATGCGTTGACAAATTCAAAAAGCACCTAAATTTTTAATTTAGAGTAAAAACGACTAAGGCGACTTCCTGACTTGGCGGGGCGGGATCGATATGTGACATTTTCTTCTTTGACGTAAACTTACTGACGTCGCAAAGATTCCCACTTGACGGAATACTGTCAGTATTACATTTGCGCAGTAGTAATATCATGCGCAGAAGCGGAGCAGTACTGCCTTCGTATCACCCCGCTACCGCACATCCCGCGCCAGTCAGGAAGCACGCATTTGAATGTAGGGGCGCAGTAAATAGCGGTACCGACACGACTGACAGTTGACACTGACATTTGACAGTTTTCTCATATCGTACCGCCTCCGCACCGACAAATCAGGAAGTCGCCTTAATCTAAACCTAAGGTAAGGTTAGAAAAACATTAACAAATAGGTTATTTTGAAAACGTACCTATTAAATACGTACCTGCGTAGGTGTCGCAGGCAAATCGTATAATCCGCCGTATTACATTATGGCTAGGCGTTTTACAAAACAGAGCTTTTTTTTATTACGGCGGGTCAACGATTAGGCGGATTGAATACGGCTGATGGAAAATCCGCCGAAATGTGTTCGGCGCTTTGCATTCTTCAATTCGCCTAGTCGTAATGTAAAAAAGCGGTCTAGTCAGATTGCCGTAATGTAAAACGGCGGATTATACAATCCGGCTGCGACATAGGTACAACCTCAATTCAAAACAAATATCTTATAATATATATTAAATGTCTCAATGAAGATAAAATATTGATTTCACTGGCTAATGTAAGCAGAACAATTTAAGCACACGCAGTTTAAACCGTCCCTTATTTTTCAAACCCAACAAACGTAAGAGCAATAAATCCCCCAACGTCAATCAAGAGCTATCGGCGCAGGTTACACAGGCGCGGACTACAAAAGGAGATTCATTAAGGATTCCGCAGTCGCGCCGATGTACGTAGGTACAGTCAAGGGCAATGTTTGTGTTACCGTAAAATTGTAAAAACCGTTAGATTATAATCTAACCAGATCTAAGAAGAGCGCTACTAATCTATAATTTCGTGTCCATTTTAATATATTTTTAACTTCTACAAATTGTGTTTTCTTAAAGCAAACTACTTCTAATTTAATTTCAATTACACACAAGACATTGCATTATAAAACTTCTTAAACTTACTGCATTAGGTCAATAATCGACGAGAAAAAATCACAATTTTACCTGAAATCGTAAAAAAATATTGTATTAGTCAGGTTAGTTACGAGTTACAATAATTCAAACCAGAAAATAACTCACAACAATAGATAAGTATTAAAATATTTTGTAGAAACTTTACTACATATAATCATCATCATCATATCAGCCGAAAGACGTCCACTGCTGGACATAGGCCTCCCCCAAAGAGTGCCACAATGACCGGTCCTGCGCCACCCGCATCCAGCGGACTCCCGCGACCTCAACAAGACACTTCATTATAATAACAGATCAAATTTCTTGTAATATTACCGCCACTGACATGCTAATACATATTTGATATTCCTATAACTCTCAAGTCGAGTGGGCTAACGGTTAGGCCATGCCATTGACAGGCATCGCGGACGAGTTCTTAGAACAACGGACTCGCATTTGGAATTAGTTTTCTGTATATTTGCATTCGAGAAAGTCGCAGAAAGCTATGGGTAATTTAATGAGGGCGTATTCTAAGTTAGAATGTATAATAGCTTCGAGCCCAACGTGTAGTAGTTTTCTAACAAGCATTCAGTTCTCTAGTACTTGCCCAAGTAGGGTTTTGCTCGTCGCCGCGTTGGTGAACACACGTCTCAGCGCGACGACGAGCAGAATCTACTACCGAACAAAACCAACTGGTTTTGTTCGGTAGTGGATTCTGCTCGTAGGCAACTGCCTGCTGTCATGCATGGCGTCGTTACCGAACAACGTCTTTGAACAAGTATTGATTGGCGAAATCATCATGATGGAAAGCCATTTTTAAAGAAGAAGGTAGTACCCAAGTAAGATTTGAGAACTTCTAATATTATGTGTAAGGTTTGGTTAAGTTAATTATAACCTGGATTTAAGACACGAGTAAATAGGTATCTTCTGAGTGAGCTCGCTTCACTGTCAGCCTCATATTTGCCCTCTATTCAAAATATAGAAAGAAAGCTACACGCAAACGCGTTCGTCCTAGTTTAAAATTTAAAAAAAATACATGTATACCTGATGGCTGATGATGATGATGATGATGATGTTCATAGCCGATTTCGGCCACAGCGACTGTGTGATCTGGTTTAGGTACTACTGCTACTGGTTAGGTTGGTACTAAAGGTATACAGGAACTTTCTTCACCACATGCCAAATTGCGCATTAAACGATTTCAACCCGTAGCATTACGTTACTAGAATCCTAATTAACCGTAACAGAGCCCTATTGAAGCCCTAACCCTTCACTTGATACATTGCAAATCGGAATGAAAGGAATGTTTCGGTCGCTTAGGCACGAATAAATTATACCGTTGACCACAGACATTATGTCAGGTTGGAACACGAACTCACCAGTTATTATTATTAAGCCTTTATTTTCTCACTTTTCTTATGTTAACAGGTTATTGGGACCGTGCACGACGACAGCGCCACGGACAGGTGGCTATTATGGACATTATGTCATAGCTGTCAAGCGAGAAGTAAGTAAATATTGTGAAAAAAATTAATGAAATCTTGTGTTATTTTACTATAAAAGACAATATTGGACGATGGTAGTCAGTAACATTATTGCCAATAACATTAAAATTGTTGTTTTCAGTTGTTGTTGTCAGGTTAGGTGACTTACTTTTTTTTCTTACGGCACTTATCCACTTATTTCTTTGGTCTCGTTTCCACCACGGTCTTGAAAATTGGTAAAATTTGCAGTCGCTATTGTGTGGTGTTTTTACAATTCACAATAACACATTTTACTAGGGCCATATTAAATTTATCTCAAAAACGATTAGAAAATGTTTACTGCAATATGGATTTGACAGCTCAAGTCACCGACAAAATGTAAATTTTAGCCGTAGCGAGCGCTGTGATCGTTTAGGCTACCCCCTCCACCCGCTTTGCACCCTGCCAATACATGAATATATTTTCTTTCATAAGTGAGGTTCCCATTTATGGGCAAAGGCCTCCTCCAGCTCCTTCCAGTGTAGCCTGTCCTTGGTTTTGCGGGTCCATGATGGTCCGGCTATTTGGGCAATGTCGTCAGCCCACCGCCGCCGAGGACGTCCGCGCGGGCGCTTACTCACCAGTAATGTACACAATATATAGGTCATGGGTTTGGTGGGAGTTATCAAGCGTTATATTTATTGAAAGAAAACTAAACTGAATATTAACAAAGCAAATAAGATTGTAAGTACAAATAAAACACTTGGCCCAGATCGCTATGAATAAGCAGTGTGCCCAAAAGGCTGGCTGCATTGCCACGCCGGATGGCAATGCTTATTCGCTGGGCGAAATATTGGTCACCTTACATATTAAGGCTAAACAAATATTTATAAGTATAAAAAATAATTGAACCGCTTCCCAGTCAAGACCATAGAAAGCTTAACTTAGTAACTTGGTAAGTTTAACTATTTTTGTTAGCATAATATAAGAAGCGACATATAAAAAAGAACATAAAAAATAATTGAATTTAAACTTTCGTGAGACATGTTATAACTTTATTTTACTAAACGGTTAAAACTCACGTATTAATTGTCACTTCGGGCGACATGTTTCGAACTCTTCGGGAGTTCTTCATCAGGATGAGTGAAGAGTTCGAAACATGTCGCCCGAAGTGACAATTAATACGTGAGTTTTAACCGTTTAGTAAAATAAAGTTATAAAAAATAATAATTCAGAATACCTTTAATGCAGTGTGTAACTATGACTATTTACTCGATGACTCAAGCATGTTCCCGGTCAGGAAACGGGATCCACTTATCTCTATCGTACGCCTTGCCATTTCCATGCGGTGTCTACGTAAACATACGTCTGTGGTTATCCCTTTAACCGGCGAAAAACTAACCGAACGGGGAATTGAATCTGATCCGAACCGTACGTGGGTTATGGAAAGATCCGAAGGTAAAATGTTTTATGTGTTGAGGTTTTAGTCGAGTAGGTATTTATGAGTACATGAAATGAATACTTATGTGAAAACCGTTAAAACGTCGAGCATGTTGGATGTACTTTTTTTTAAATAAAATACAGTGTACAATCAGTTTTTTTTATTTTTATAAAATACATT